>CM064489.1:32406768-32542406 GCA_032716605.1 Paralithodes platypus | reverse complement strand
CGTGAAGATACAGCTCGAAGAGCGGGTAGCCCGACTTCTCGGCTTAAGCCCCTTAGAAGCCTATGACGTGTTTACCTCCCCCCGAGGTGCTCTCAGCGAAGGAGACGACGCATTTCTATATCATACTAGCCCGTTTCCTGTCTTAAGGAACGGCGATGCTCAGTGCGTGCTCATATACAGTGACCTGGTCAACCCTTCGAGATTCGACAGGGTAACTGTAAATATTCTCGACGCCTTTTCCCTCTCCGACGGGCAATCGAAAGGTGTGCATCCTATCGTCTATAAACCACTCAAACCTAAAACTATAGATACCATTTCCATTAAAATCACAGACCAGAAGGGTCGCCCCATGTATTTTGAAGAGGGTCAGCACGTGACGTGCTTACTTCACATTCGCGCTGTCAGACTATATTAATAGCTCGTCTAACCTCGTGTCAACAGTCTTTTCCCTAACAGCATGCGAGTTACATTCATCCCCCCCTCCGTGGGGGAGTATCGCTCTCTTTTCGCTCGTGGGGAGAGAGTATCTCACGGGGGTGGCGTCAACGATATTACCACCCTCGCCTACGAGCCCAGCTACCGTCGGGGCGGGGGTCGTTCTCTACATTAGCGGGTCTCGCTAAAAGAGCCTTCCCGTTTCTAGTACGAAATGTCATAGCTCCTTCCGCACGCGAGTTTGGAAACAATGTCATGGAGGATATCTCTCAGGGTAATAACCTAAGGCAGTCCCTAAAAAGACACGGTCTGAACGCTCTGAAGAACGCTGCCGTAAAGGTGGCGAGGGGAGGTGGTAGAAATAGGAAGAGGGTAAAGGTTAAAAGGAAAATTAAAAAGAAGACAATGAAGGGGTACTATAAGAAGGACATATTTTCCTCGCTGTAAATCAGTATCGGGCTAGCGTCGAGATGGCGAGCATCGCGACCGTGGAGGGAGCTGTGGGTCAGCAGGCCCCCGTAGGTCAATACGCTGCTGGCGTCAGTGAATTATTTCCCCGTCCCAACAAGACCCGACTTTTGGAAGCCACCATAGCCTCCCGGCAAGATGCCGACGTGTTGCCTAGCAATCTAGGTTTCAACATGAAGTTAACTGACCGATACGTTGATTTCCTCATCCCTGGGACTCCGGGGAGCTTTATTGACTTGGGTCAATTGGTCATACACACCACTCTGCGGCTAACCCAAGAGGATAATGCGACCCCCCTCGGGGACGACGTGAACATTGAGCTCTCGAATAACACGGCCCACAGTCTTTTCAAATCCGTGCAGTGTTTTCTCGGCGACGTGCCCGTCGAAACCAATGTTCTCTACGGTTACAGCTCCTACGTTAAAGCCCTCACCACCTTGACACCCGGCAAAATTAACACAATTGGGTCCTTGGCTAATTTCGCGTGTCCCCCCGATGGTTTCACCCGGAAGATAGAGGACAGTTACTTTACCCCCGCTCGAAAGGACTTCTCTAAACAACTCAAGACCCCACGGTCTGGAGCTATGCGCTCCTTTATTCCTCGACATTAGTTCGCTAGACAGTTATCTACCCGACGGCATTCCCGTACGACTCCGCCTCGAACTGGCGAGTAACGATTGGCTAATGAACGTACCTAGTAATGGAGATAAGGCACGACTCCACGTAGATTCTACCAAATTGCTTTATACGAGGTTATTCCCCTACCCCAACGCCTTACACGCTCTAAACTCCTCGTTGAGCGGCGGGACTGTTATAAAATCCACATTCACCAAAACTCTCTTTAAAACCTACGTGCTGGCCAAGGATCAGACCTCCGCCACTTATGACCAGCCATGGGGTAATGTCATCCCTGAAAAGCTAACGATGGTCATGATGGGCATGTCTGCCCAAGCGGGCGATTATACGCTTAACCCCCTGTATCTGACACACGGGAACTTAAGTAGGGCTAGCGTGATGGCTAACGGTCGCGTGGTCTATAACGTGTCCAGCGGTTTCCCCCACGCCTGTTCCGAGCTGTATTACCGTACGCTGGATGCTCTGGGTCTCCACCGAGAGCATTCAATTACTAAAGAGGCTTTTGCCAATGGGGCCATGGTTTGCTGCTTTGATTTGAGAGCTGAAAACCTGAATGATAATATGCCCGTGGAAATGAATGGGGGACTTCGACTCAACCTAAATATGAGCAAAGGCCAGGATAGTAATTGCCTAGTTTTATTATTCGGTGAGACGGTTGGTATATTAACTATAAACGCTGACAGAAGACTGCAGTGTGACGTGCGGGCCTGATGGGATAGGGATGAACAACTTTGAAATTGAAAGGGGGGTAAGGGGGAGTCTAGGAAAGGAGGCGGTGTTTCTGGGGGTACTATTAGCGGACCAGGTCGAGACATTACTCAGAGGACACGCGGGGAAACCCGCTGTGTGTATAATCAACACTCTGCCGAGTTGGTCTAAAAAAAAATATGGGACACTGGCTCTGTATCTACCGCGATGCTCATAGAATAGTATGTCTGGATAGCTACAGCCTAGACCCTCGAGTATATTCTGATTATTTTAAACGACTCGAGAGACCCGGGGTCCCCATATTTAAAAAATGCATTTAGACTCCAGGGAACCCGTAGCGACGTGTGCGGGGCCTATGCCATGTATTTTACTTATCACATCACCCATGCGGGCCCCGGAGAAACGTTAGGGAAGATACGCAACGAGTTCTCCAAGACCGACTACTCTGGGAATGATGAGCGTGTCTTGCGTTTTGCATATAACAAGTTTAGCATGCCCACCTGTCAACAGACCTTCAACACATGCCCGTAAGTACACAGAAGACTCTAGTATCTCTCTCCTGCTTATATTCATTAAATCTCGCTCTTAAGGTATATGAATTGAGGGGTAATTATTCTACCGTATTACCATTCTCTCTAACCCTAATTTTCCTCCACTCTAGATCGTGAACCGCCCCGCCCGCCCGCCCGCCCGCCCGCCCGCCCGGACCGCCCGCCCGCCCGCCCGGACCGCCCGCCCGCCGCCCGGGCCGCCCGCCCGCCCCCCGGTTCACTATAGTCACTCGCTCGCTGCTGAGGATGCCGTGACTATACCGTCACCCGACCTATTGCAACTTTACAATAGCACCATGGGTCGTGAATGAAACTTCTTAACTTTATGGGAGAATTTCCTTAATGTATTTCTGTACATTGTCTAGTTAGCATTTTAATATTCTTAAGTACCATACTTTCTAGTGAAGATATATTTGTAACTCTGTTATTTAACATAAAATTAAATAAACAATTAAAATGGGCTCTGTGTTTCATTATCAATGCACTTATATTACTTATACATAAAGGAAGTGTATAAAAACGTGTGTGGAGACACTAATTCAATATTTATTATGCATTGTTTATACAGTATATACAATATCACCATTTGATACCAATATATATTTTAATTTTGGTGACACTAACTTAATATTAATCATGATTTATTTTCTTAATTTATTATTTACATAGGCTACATGCATACATATATTTACAAAACAGCATACTGTATATCACTGTGGGTATTCCACCTTTGTCATTCATGTTGGTGGTACCCTAACCCGTCAACCGCCGCATTCAGACCTCATGACCTATGAGCTACCTGCCAAGAAAGCTAGCGCGGCTAACGTCTCATTATCACTATCATCCTGGAAATATTCCAGTTGAGCCGCTTCTGTTGCTACCATTTGATACTCTTCTTCCCGAGCGACGGCTGCTACTATCCTTTCATCCTCTTCCTCCTCACACTCCCCCCCTCCCTCCCCATTCATTAACACGTTGAGGAGGGAAGTAGCGCTCAACTAGAACATCTCGCTCAGCCCACAGTTCATATGTTTTTTCCTCCAATTCACCATCAACTTGCCTACCCATTACCTCGGCCAGTCTCACACCTACAGCCTCCCTTTCTCTTTCATTACCGTTATCTTGACTCTGATTCTCCTCTCTCGCAATATGTCTTGACTCTGATTCTCCCCCGCAATATGTCTTGAACTGGCCCCGCGGCTTGATTTAGGTTATCGGGGTGACCGTAAGACCGTGACTCCAAGGCATTTATGTAGTATCTTTTGTCCTCTACGATAGATATACCCCTTTTGGGATATTTCACAGTGCTCATTCTAGAACCCCGCACTGTGAATCCATGATAGTCAAAAGTGAATGGTCTCTTCTCGAATAGGGCGTCCTTGTACCGTTGGTGCGTTATCTTTCTCTTAATGGACTTGGGGACACCCTTAGCCGAACTCAACCGGTCGCCGTCTGTCAAAAGGATAGAGTAGCACTTGGGTCGCACACCTACAAACTCGGAAATGACCCGTTCCCCAACTTCTGACTTGAGGAGGCCGAGTTTTCCCTTGTTGACTGTGCTGTAAAGAGGGTGAGAGGGGGAAAAGTTACTTGTATCCATGTAGCTTTTTAGTGGTTCTTTGGCATACTCGGCAAATAGGTCGGGTGTTTCAATGACCATTATTAAAGAATCTGTATCGCAGTACACTAGTTTCACTCTGTCACCGTAGTTAGCCTTCATTTCATTGTAAAAAAAATCATAGAGACGTACTTTGGACAGCTCGAGGATATAGTACCCGATGTAGTTTGGATGATTCACCATGGTGGATTTTTTATTCCGAACCACCACTACCCGCTCCGGGTTAAGAGGCATAACGCGTTTAAAATATGGGCTCCGCACCAATTTCATGAAACGATCGCGGTCACCTACAATTTCAACATCTTCATCATACTTTGCCACGTTCATTAGACAGCGTCCAAAAATGCTATTGGAAATACACTTTATCGCGTTCTTCTTGATAGGACACGTAGCGTGTTTTCTGGCTTCTATATTTCCTCTGATAAAATCAGCGAGAAAAGGTTCCTGTTTGAACGTATACACTGTACGAACCCTTTTGACAACAAGCCCGAGTTGGATCAGTAGTTTCAAAAGTGGTAATGCGAAGAGCATATTTTCTTGAGCCGCGTGTGTCCCTATTAGTTTCACGTTCTTGCTAGGTGCTGCACGGTTTTCTTCCGCGTACAAGTCCCGGGTGGTTTGTGATACATCTCGGTTTGTTATATTTTGCTGCCGGATGATCAATGGGAGATCGTCTGTCTTCTCGATGACTTCTCGTGAGATGGCCTCAGTGTCGCACAGAATGAGGTACCCGTCATCACCGTCGGTTACATGCCGGCTTAAGTCGACATTTAGGAATGTCTCAAGTTCAGTTTCATTGAGTTCTCGCATTTCCCCACAAGGCAGTTTCTCTTCCATTACGGTCGGGTACAGACTATTAAAATCTACGTACGCGAGGAATGTACTCTTATCACTGTTGGGATTGAACTCGGGGTTTGTGTAAATGTTGTTGGCTCGCACGTAACGACGCACAACACTTGTGAACCCCCCACGTACATTATTCTGAATGCGTTGGTAAATTTCAGGGTTGCTGAGTACTTCCAATTCCTTCTGTGTTGTCAACAAAAAGAGTCATAGGCGAACCCGGGGAGGGAGACGTAGTTCACGGGGTCTAATCGCCACTGGTTTTTTAAGAATGCCACGCCACTCGAGGAAGACGTCACACAAGATTCCCACGTCTACTCTGACATAGAGGACTAGATAATCCTTGAGGGTTTTGCATCCAGACTCTTTCCAAACAGTCTGAGCATGCTCATAGTCACTCGGTGGAAGTTCAGTCTGGTGGAGACGGTTAAAAAATGCTTCACGAGGGGGGAGTTGAGTTTCAGAAAGACGCTGCTGCGAGTCCAGGTAATCATAGCACATCACTTGTTTACCCTTGATTAGTAAGGGTAAAGCACGGGGGGGCACATCCTTCAGCATGCTAAGCACGTATCTAGGCTCATTCTCACTGTTTATAAATTGCTGGGCTAAATCAGCGAGCGAACCCGACATGAACGCATAGCTATCAATAAATCTGAGATCGTCAATAATAACTTCATGGTATTTTTGAGCAGAATGCTTGGGAATTATTTTTATTTTTTTCACGGGGGTTGTTAGTTCATGTAATATGAGTGACAGGTCATAGTTTGCATTATGAGCGATGAGGGTGAGTTGGAGCTTTTGGTTTTTCATTAAAAGATTACACTTACGGCAATATGCACCTATGTAGTTCATGCCCGGTTTCTCGTGATCATGGTGTTTACTTCCATTTCCTTTACCCTTTGGAAATGCTTGTTGACAAAGTTCGCAGTGACTTTGATTCTTATGGTGTAATAGATCTTGCTCACTCATTTTTATCTTGTGATACCCATTACAAAATTTCCACTTTCTCCATGATTGTTTCATCGTCTCGATAAAGTGGTTCACAGCATTATTTCCACAGTACGATCCACATTCAACTGTCTCCCCTGCCCTATTTACAATTATATAAGCATAGGCTATGGCGAAATGTTGTCGTTGAACGCACTTGGCTGCATCTATAGGGGGCTTTACTAGCATGCTTTCAAAGTCATAAAAGGCGATGTAAGACGGTTCATATGCCTTACCCGGATTCATGAATTTTAATGTAGCCCCGGGTGGGGGAATTTTAGCTTGGTGAGACTTACTGGACATGTTTCTCTGTGTTCTCCCAACTCTCTTTCATTGTTGCACGGGTGCAGACATATATTGCAAAACTTCTTAGGTAGCCGTGAATGTGTGAACAGGTTCATGTACTTGTTAAAGTCTTTAATGAATGCTAAATGTCTATTCCCCAACAGCAAACAGTGAACAACTTCCTTGTCTTTGGCCCCCTTTCGCACTAGGACAATTTCACCTCTCTTAGCTGCCACTTTTTCGAGACTGTAAATACGAATGAAGATATTATTGAGGGTTTCAAGTTGTCGAAGCTCCTCCCAGGCTACGGTGCCTTCAATGTTACCCATATTCACATATTGACGGCAAATATTTTCCCATTGTCCTCTGATGGGGTTGTCCACGTTAGTTTTTAGGAACTGGTACGCTGAAATGACCTGGAGAACGCAATCTGTGGGGCCCGACGGATTAATGATCTGGCTTTTTCCTGGAATACCCTTGGGGTAGGGTACATACTCCCCGAGTCTGGAATTCAGCTGTACTAAGCCGAAGAAAAACCTAACATTCACTATTTCATCTAGCACAAAGCCACTACCCTCTTCCTCTAACATTTCATGTTCGAAACGTGTGGTAAAATATTCAATCAAGTAGTCGATATAATTTTCAATTTCGTCAAAACTAATGATCTGTATTTCACTACGTATAAATTTGTCTTTGTAGGTAGGCTCATCGCTATCGGGATTTTGTGCGATTAAGCGAAGGGTCATGTCCACGTATGATTTTAGAGCAGGGGGTTTAGCTTTGGGGTAACGATTGAATACTGACTCTATGATCGAAGCCATGTGTCCCCTGTTGTTTGCAAAAAAAAGATGTATATCATCTGCATCACACGGGGGCACGGAAAGATCAATTTGAATCATGGCATTGTCAAAGTAGTCTACTATTTCCCGGACATGTGGAGAGGTTTCTCCTTCCGAGTCAGAGCCAGAGTCTGAGGAAGAACAGGGGAGATGATGGCGGGGGGGCTTAACACCACTGGGACCCGGTTGTGGTGAATTACCCCCGTCTGGTTTAGATGAAGCGTTGCCGATCCCCCTTCCTTCTTTCCCTCTGTGCTGGTGTTGTTGTTGATTCTGTGTAGTACCACTAGGTCCGGGCTGGGGTGCACTGGGTCCTGGTGCATTACAGCTGGACCCTGGTTGTGGTGAATTGGAGATATCTGCAAGAGAAAGAACATATAAGGCTTTACATCACAATTACAGTTAATCACATTTATTTTTGTGAAGTGTTCATTTAAGGTATATATATTTATTGTCCGCTTGTAAGAGGACAGCATAGTTGATAATTGCACTATACTATGCACATATACATACACGTGTGTATATACATATATTTTCCCCCTATTGATATACAGTATATTCAAGAATACTCACTAAAACATTTATTTTTGTGAAGCGTTCATTTAATGTAATTATATTTATTGTCCGCTTGTAAGAAGACAGCATAGTTGATAATTTCACTATACTATGCGCATATACATACACGTGTGTATATAGATATATTTCCTCCTATTGATATATATTCAAGAATACTCACTAGGTGTAGGTGGGGTTATTCTCTTTCTCTTTTGACTTCCTAGTGTAGTACCACTAGGTCCGGGTTGGGGTGCACTGCCCCCTGGAGCATTACAACTGGAGCCTGATTTTGGTGGGTTGGGGATATCTGTGGGAGAAAGAAAATATAAGGTTTTACATCACAATTACAGTTCAGATCATGTATTTTAGTGAGACATTCATTTCGGGTAATTTTATGTATGTATATACAGGTATATATTATTATTATGTATGTAGTCCACTTGCATGATAACCGAATGGTTGGAATAGTTTAACATTTCATTATACCGTGCGCACATATACACACATGTACACACGCATGCATACACACATACATACAGTACATACACACATACATACACACATTTCACATGCGTACACATGTGTATACTGATATATTTTCTTACTATTGATTATTTAAGAATACTCACTAGGTGTGGGTAGGGGTATTCTCTTTCTCTTTCGACTTCCTGGTGGTACCGGTGGGTTGCGAGCACGCCAGCCAATCACCGGTGACGGTGAGACCGAGCTTTCACTCGATGAAGACGGGGGGGTGTTGGGGCTGTTTGGTTGTGATATCACCTGAGCCTGATCTGTAATTGGAGTGAAATAGGGTTTTTAGGTGAATAAACACTAATGCATTGTATAATAATAGCACCCATAATAATAATAAATAATAATAAAAAGGGGACTAAGGGTACTATACGAATAATATAATAACTATAATATTTGGATATATACCGGGTTCACATTAATTTAAACAAATCATATCATGGGGTTCACATGTAAATGTTTTATATATACCGGTACGGTATAGAACAAGTAGAGTATAACACTTACCCTTAGATAGAGATATTCCTTTGTAACCAATGCCAATGCCGTTTGGGATGCATTTTTGACGGTGTCTCTCCATGTTGTCTAGGGGTTGATATCCCTCGCACCAGGAACATCTGATACATAGATGCTCCCGTGTGGAGGGTACCCCACACTGGGAACATCTAACTAGGTCGCTCATTTGTTCTGTTCTGTGTGCATGAGGTAGGTCAGGCTGTCTTTATGTATGGGAAGGCGAGAGGATGCCTATTGATCTTTAAGACATTATTTTTTAGAACTTGGGTGGTGGAGGGAGAATCGATGAGGAGATACATAAAAAAGGTTAAGCTCATTAAGAATAGTGACCCCACTATAAATATGGAAATAAGATAAGTTGAGGTAAATGTTGGTTTATGGGTGCAGGCAGGTCGAAAAGTATTTTGGTACGGAGGGGGGCGGTGTCAGGAGATATAAAGGTTGGTATCTTTAAATCTGAACTCTAAGAACAGTAGGATACTTGAGCGGGAGAGAGAGAGAGCGAGAGCGAGAACGAGAACGAGAACGAGAGTGAGAGAGAGAGATGGATTTTGAGATGGGTCAGGTTGTGTTTATGTACGGGAGGGAGAGAGGATATTTTTAGGTAGTTTTTATGCATATATATGGGATGTTTATATATGTTTTAGGGTTCACACGGGGTGGGCTGCATGACTATATATAACAGGTAGTCACATGTTCTCGCCTAGGCAAGGTTAGGTTAGGTGGTTGGAAAAAATATGATGAAAGAGAGAGAGAGAGAAACTACTGAGGGGTCGCTGTCAGACCGATATAGATAGCGATATAGATATAGATAGTCGATTGATTTATGGGAGCAGCTGACCCAAAAGTATTTTTGGTACAGAGATGGGTGAAATCAGGTGGCTTGGTATCTTGAAATCTGAACTCTAAGAATAGCGTGGAAAAAATATGATGAAAGAAAGGGTCGCTGTCAGACCTATATAGATAGAGATAGAGATAGATAGTAGACTGATTTATGGGAGCAGGTGACCCAAAAGTATTTTTGGTACGGAGATGGGTGAAATCAGGTGGCTTGGTATCTTGAAATCTGAACTCTAAGAATAGCGTGGAAAAATATGATGAAAGAGAGAGATACAGAGAGAGAGAGAGAAAGGGTTAGGCTAGGCTAGGCTAGGTTAGGTTAGGTTAGATTAGGCTAGGCTAGGCTAGGTTAGGTTAGGCTAGGTTAGGGAGAGAGAGAGAAAGAGTTAGGCTAGGTTAGACTAGGCTAGGTTTATCTTGACACTTGATCACGAATGAGGTCCAGAGGAGTAGGCGGGGCACCGTGTGTGTGTGTGTGTGTGTGTGTGTGTGTGTGTACAATGAGAGAGATAGAAAGATAGAGAGAGACGGTCATATTTAAAATAGTAAGGATGTATGAAAGTTGTGACAGTATTTGCCTTTTATAATTCCCACGAGGACTGATTTATCAGATGCCACTCCCACTCAGGTAGGTCACCTTTTCCACCACTACCGGACAACCGTCGCCATTTTTGGACACTTCTCAGGTTACCCCTAACTGGTCACTACCGGACAACCGTCGCCATTTTGGACCCATTTTTTTCTGGCAGGGGCTTTTTCAATAAAGTCTATGGATGTAAAAACGAAAATGGCAGGGGGGTTTTTTCTGGCAGGGGCTTTTTCAATAAAGTCTACGGATGTAAAAACGGAAATGGCAGTGGCTTTTTCAATAAAGTCTACGGGTGTAAAAACGAAAATGGCAGGGTTTTTTTTTCTGGCAGGGGCTTTTTCAATAAAGTCTACGGATGTAAAAACGGAAATGGCAGTGGCTTTTTCAATAAAGTCTACGGGTGTAAAAACGAAAATGGCAGTGGGGTTTTTTTTCAATAAAGTCTACGGATGTAAAAACGGAAATGGCATTTTTACTCCTACTAACGTCCCAGACTTCCCAAATTGACTAATTCCTTGAACGTGACGATAGTGCGTTGCTATGTGTGCGATTCGTTTGCTTGGGAAACAGATTAACTTGCTCATGTAGTAATGTGCATCCTACGTGGTGGATTTTGTTCTTATATTTCATACATTTTATTTTAGTAAGCGTTGTTTCCACATAGAGATTTTGATAAGTTAATTTGACTATATATTGTCTTTGTCCCAGTTTTGGTTTGTTTAGTTTGCAAGTTTTACATTTTAATTTTAGGTTTCACATAGAAACCCGAGTCCAGATAATATTACCACACACTAAACTATTAATATTTGCCTTGTTTTTACCCTATTGGAAGTCCTATTCTCCTTGTTTGGTGGACATAAACTACCAATTTTAGCCCAGCATAACAATCAGTATTGTAAATAATTTGCCAGATGTTAACCCAGTTAGATGAATTATGTAAATAGTTTTGAAATTGTTGAACATGTGATAGAGCAACTCCTGTGTTCGCAATGTTTGTATTATAATCTACAAATTTCAAAATTGTACATAATAAGCCATCATCAATGTCGTTAATATACTGTATATAAAGAAAAACACAGGTCCAAGCACTGATCCATGAGGCATGCCACTTGTAACACTTGTCCAATCAGAGGCTTTATATGGTATTACTACTCGTTGCATATGTCTAGTTAGACAGTTCTCAATCCAACCTAGTATGTATCTTTGTATGCCATGGGCTTTTAATTTAATCAAAGGACATCTGTGATGGATATTTCATCAAACTTGTCAACAATATCATGGAAAAAGTCAAGAAAGTTTGTCAGACATGAACGTTTATTTCGGATGCCAGGCTGTGAATCTTTTATATATTTTTTTTTTAATTTTTCTAAATGATAACCGAGTTTATCTCTGATTGCTGTTTCAAGCAATTTGCATATAGTTGAAGGTAAGCTGATAGGACAATAATTATCAGGATGTGATTTGTTTTCAATTTTGAATATGGGCGCTACATTGGATAGGTACAGTGCTACACTGTGTTATTTTGAATATGGGCGCTACATTGGATATGTACAGTGCTACACTGTGTTATTTTGAATATGGGCGCTACATTGGATAGGTACAGTGCTACACTGTGTTATTTTGAATATGGGCGCTACATTGGATAGGTACAGTGCTACACTGTGTTATTTTGAATATGGGCGCTACATTGGATAGGTACAGTGCTACACTGTGTTATTTTGAATATGGGCGCTACATTGGATAGGTACAGTGCTACACTGTGTTATGGGTGCTACATTGGATAGGTACAGTGCTACACTGTGTTATTTTGAATATGGGCGCTACATTGGATAGGTACAGTGCTACACTGTGTTATTTTGAATATGGGCGCTACATTGGATAGGTACAGTGCTACACTGTGTTATGGGCGCTATATTGGATAGGTACAGTGCTACACTGTGTTATGGGCGCTACATTGGATAGGTACAGTGCTACACTGTGTTATTTTGTTATAGAGATGAGATAATGGATTTGAAATCTGGTCTCTTAGTTCTTACATTTCTTTTGGGGAAATTTGATCAATTCCTGGTGCCTAACTAGATTTGAGTTTGTTTTTTTATCTAGCACACATCTTTCTGTTATTACAATGTAATGTATAGCCCCAGAATTGTTTATTTGAGTAGGCATGTCATAGGGAACTGAGTTTAGATCTTCTGATGTAAAAACTGTCGCAAAATATTGATTGCGTTACTCATTTGAACTTCGTCGGCAGCATCGTCTCTATTTTCATTAGTTAGTGGTCTGCTTTAAGAGGTCATGACTGTTTTGCTTCATATACATCTATAGAATGCATTGCAACACATTACTTTTCTTACTCATTATTCGTATTTGTTTATTTATTTATTTGTTTCACTTTCCTACACAAGTTAATGAAGTCTAGCCTGTCTAGTTCACTATTTGTCCTACTATAATGAAGTCTAGCCTGTCTAGTTCACTATTTGTCCTACTATAATGAAGTCTAGCCTGTCTAGTTCACTATTTGTCCTACTATAATGAAGTCTAGCCTGTCTAGTTCACTATTTGTCCTACTATAATGAAGTCTAGCCTGTCTAGTTCACTATTTGTCCTACTATAATGAAGTCTAGCCTGTCTAGTTCACTATTTGTCCTACTATAATGAAGTCTAGCCTGTCTAGTTCACTATTTGTCCTACTATAATGAAGTCTAGCCTGTCTAGTTCACTATTTGTCCTACTATAATGAAGTCTAGCCTGTCTAGTTCACTATTTGTCCTACTATAATGAAGTCTAGCCTGTCTAGTTCACTATTTGTCCTACTATAATGAAGTCTAGCCTGTCTAGTTCACTATTTGTCCTACTATAATGAAGTCTAGCCTGTCTAGTTCACTATTTGTCCTACTATAATGAAGTCTAGCCTGTCTAGTTCACTATTTGTCCTACTATAATGAAGTCTAGCCTGTCTAGTTCACTATTTGTCCTACTATAATGAAGTCTAGCCTGTCTAGTTCACTATTTGTCCTACTATAATGAAGTCTAGCCTGTCTAGTTCACTATTTGTCCTACTATAATGAAGTCTAGCCTGTCTAGTTCACTATTTGTCCTACTATAATGAAGTCTAGCCTGTCTAGTTCACTATTTGTCCTACTATAATGAAGTCTAGCCTGTCTAGTTCACTATTTGTCCTACTATAATGAAGTCTAGCCTGTCTAGTTCACTATTTGTCCTACTATAATGAAGTCTAGCCTGTCTAGTTCACTATTTGTCCTACTATAATGAAGTCTAGCCTGTCTAGTTCACTATTTGTCCTACTATAATGAAGTCTAGCCTGTCTAGTTCACTATTTGTCCTACTATAATGAAGTCTAGCCTGTCTAGTTCACTATTTGTCCTACTATAATTGCCATGATCAGTTTACTTAGCACAGTATTAGAACAGGTATGATTTGAGATATTTATTTGGTTACAACTGTCCTCTACGGTGATTGCTCGGACTGTCCTCAACCATCTGCGTGTTATTAATGAAACGTACAAACTGCATGGGAATGGGAGAATAGGAGAAATTGTAAAATGGGAGAAAGAAAAATTGTAGGAGAATGAGGAGGACGAAAATAAATAGAGAGCAGAGGGAGGAGCTGGAATTGATAAAGGAAGGAAAGAAGGTATATGAAGGAAGAATGTACTAAAGGATGATAGTGCAGATAAGGGTGATATTAACAACATATTTCCTGCCATAGTTGTAGCATATTAGTGCTATATAGTGGAAGAGGGGGGAGGGAGAATGAGAGAACAAGGATATGGAGGAATAGAGAAGTTGGAGGATGAGAGAAAGGAGGCGTGAAAGGGAAGGAGGAGAAGAAAGATATGAGGGCGAAGGAAAATATGTAAGGAAGTAAAGGGACAGTGAAGCCAGAATGTACTAAAGGATGATAGTGAAAGGAAGGGTGATATTAGCAACATTCTTCCTTCATTAATAGGGGATGGGCGTATTTATTTGCTCATTTACTTATCTTTTAATTATTTTCTTGGTTTCCTCCCTAGACCTCCATCAAGCTTTATAAAATAACTTCCAAGTCCCCTCTTCAAGATAAATTTGTACATTTTTCGATTGAAAAATGTCCCGGCCAGAGGCCGATTAAGCCCCTTTCACACATTCACGATGTGGAGCATGACGTGGCACAATTTGAACATCGTAACACAACGTTGTGCATTCGCCAACGTGTATTGGGTGCATCGGGGAGCGGCGCGTTACTCACGAGGCAGGCCGTGGTAGTTCGTGGTGGGGCCCGAATTGTTTGGTGATGTCCAATAAATTTGCACGAGGGAAAATTGGCGTGGTACCATCGGGTACATCGTCTCGATGACGTGTATATGTCGTGTGTCTGGCGTGTGGGCATCGGGTAACATCGGCGTGGCGGCGTCAGGCAGCGTCGCGAAAGGTAACGGCTATTTTCAAATCCCCCGCCGCCACCACGACAGGCCCCAACGTTGCTACGTGTACATACGACACCAACACGATGCACCCACGATTGTTGGGTAATGACGTGTGGTCCATGTGAGTCCATGTGGCATACAAAATGTGGAAGCACGACACCGACACGTCAGCACCACGGCAACAACACGCTGGCAACACGCCAACAACACGAGGTGCACGATGGCGGGAAGATATGGCACGTGCGCACCACGTGCTCCCCACGCCGCCTCTCGCGCACCACCCGCCGCCTCCCCGAGGCCCAGCCGCAGCCATAAAGGGGGCCATGAGCAGGGACACGGCCTCACTCGCTCTCGCCGCACCACACAGTCAACGTCTCTCGCCAGTACCTACCCAACGCTTTACACACCATGCCCCGTCCACCAAAGAAAACCACCCCTATGAAGAATATTAGGAGGGCAGTGCGGCCACAACACCCAGTCATCGAGGATGAAAACATCGATATGCCAGCAATTGATAAGAACGTCAATGGTATTGATGAGGAAGTGCCCGACCTGACCCTACCACGTGATGACACACCCGAAGCCCAGGACTCTACGCAGGACCAAGCAGGGCATGATTCGAGCCATGATGAGGGAGGAACACCATCACCACCACAAGAACTACCCACCACAAAAGGCAAGAGGTGCCGCAAAACGAAGGAGTACGCAATGTTCTCGGAGAAGGTGGAGAAGGAACTTGGGGAGTGGTACAGGGATAATGTCCTGTTTTACAACAAAGGCCTGCGTGACTTAAAAAACGCTGACAAGAAGAACCGCTTGATGGAGGAGAACGCCGCTGCCCTGGATCCTCCAGTAACAAGTAAGACAATGTCATAAATTATATATCATTGCCACCCCGTCATTACCATATATACACGTTACTACCACAATGGTGCGAGCACATTTAAATCACTACACATTATGAATATCTGCTATACACAGTTTAATCAGACATTAAGTATATGAATGTATCACCTAAATGGTAATATGTTGACTACTGTACTCTCATAGCATGCAAAACATTTAATTTCGTAAGCAGGTTACGTGACGTGCATACATTATATTTTAAAGATTCCTATGACCATCATATAACCAAATATTATTGAATATTAATTATGCTTTTCTCGTATTCCCACAGTTGCCCAATTGCGGATATGGTTTGAATCCATGAGGACCCATGTCGCGAGGCTGAAGTTGGCCGTAAGTGGTGCCGGCCAGCCATCACCCATGACTGAGCGAGATGCCTGGATCGTCCAGATATTTGGTTTCCTCGACCAACATATTGTGCGACAACCAACACGCCAGTCTACCACGGTTAGTTATTTTCATATAAGAATGTGTGTTGTATGTAAGTAATAATTCAGGTAACATTCAAATATAATTTTATTAAAGGTTCAGTATGTTGCAGAGACAATATGATTATTACATATAGTACATTAACATACGAGATTGACATTGCTAATTAAATTTCCTTGTACACTACACATTATAATAAGTTTGTAATCGGTGTTAACATTTTATTTAAGTTGAGTCGTCATGAAGAGAAGACACAAGCCATGCTGCCACACCCATAGCCGGCTAGCCGCAATTGGAGTCAACAGAGGCCACTCACACGCCACACAACACTGTGAATAGAAATTTACAAATGGATATTAGTGAATGTTATTTAAAATCTCTGAACAGTTCCCAAATTATGCTTTGCAGAATCCGAGGCGCAAAACGAAAATGTAAAGAGATTGAATTATAATTGAAATATTAACATGTTTCATTTATTTTCTTGTATATCAGGTCCCAAATGGTGCTCCACATACCTGCATAAGGCCAACAACACTGTAAAACAATTAAAATGTATGAATACAATTATAATTCTCTATATTTCTCCCATACAGTTCCCAAACCAGACTGACAGGACGGCAATGCCCCATGTTACTGTGATCGCCAGCACGGACGATGAGGTGGACGGCGAAACAACACCTCCTCAGCCCAAGAAAAAGAAGAAAACAAGCCCTGACAACTCTGCCCTTGGTGGAGATGGTGTACTTAAGAAGGTAAGCCTTGAACGTTAAATACAATCTGTGATTGCAATTGTCGACAGTGGTAATATAGGTGCCATTGGATATGTGTGTGAGTAAAGGAAACGTAGATTAATGAACTTAATGTGTTTTTACAATGTCTAGTTTGTTAATATGGTGACAGTTAAGAATTAACTATGTTATTGTTCATTATGTGTATTGACCCACGTACAATATATATAAAAGAGACGGATGTAAATATTATCCATTATTATCTATAAGCAGTGAGATTATCATAGAATAATATACCTAATATTTATTGATGAAAACCTACCTTGTCAACCACCTAATAAGATATACCCAATTCAATATGCCTCTTTTTATGTAAACATTCCCATTATGACTGCACAATGTACTCATATACCTGTTATACTGTATATATATATATATATATATATATATTTTTTGTTTAAGAGACAATGAACGGAGGATGGAAAAACACAGATAAAACAAAAAAGGTCCATGTACCTAAAGGCATCCTCCAGTCATAAGATGTTTGTAACAACTGGATTTCAACTGTTGAAGATTGTAAGATTGTGGAAAGCAACTCGAGTGAAGTGAATTCCAAAGAGTAGTAGTTCTCGGGATAAATGAATTTTGATAAGCAGAAGTTCTGCATTGTGGAGGAGAAAGTGTAAATTCATGGGCGCTCTCAGCTGCCCTAGTTCTACGGGGAAAGATGTGGAGAGGCGGCACAATTGAAGGAAGTTCCTCGGAACAATTGCTGTGAAAATATCTGTAGAATAATGCAAGGGATGCAACGTTTCTTCGTATGGATAATATAGGAAGGTCCTGTGTGATTGCAGGGTTATTGATTAATCTAATAGCTTAATTTTAAATTTTGTCCAACTGCCTCAATGCAACCACTCCACTTCCACTCCACAGAGGTGAACAGTAATCCATCTGAGAACGCACATGACTTTTATATATTACGGCAAACTGCTCGTCAGTGAAGAATTCTCGAACTCTGTACAGGAGTCCCAGTTTTTTAGAGGCATTCTTAGCAATGCTTCTAACATAATGTGTCCAGCTTAGGTTAGTAGTTAATGTTACACCGAGAATGTCAATACTAGGGGAAGTGGGAATATTTACATCATTAAAAAATATATGGGAGTCAGTGAGATTCTGTCGGTTAGAAAATTGAATGTACTTGGTTTTCTGTGCATTAAAAAGGAAACTAGATTTTTTTGTCCCCATTCAATAATTCTAGAAAGGTCCTGGTTCAGAGAAATTGCAGTGTTTATTTTTGAATTTATAAGATCGGGTTGGGTGAAAGAATTGGTAAATGTGAAGGAACTGTGGAGTGTTGAGTCATCTGCGTAGGAATTTATTGGATTATGAGTGGTAGATATGAGATCATTGATATGAATGAGGAACAGAGTTGGGGCCAAAACTGATCCCTGGGGAACACCAGCATTTATTGAGTGAAATTGAGAATAAAGGCCACCTACCATTACACATATTTTTCTGTTATGAAGATAAGAAGAAATTAGTGGAACTAATGATGCAAGGCCGTAGTGTGACATCTTCGACAATAAGGATTGATGCCAGACTCTATCAAATGCCTTTGATATATCCAGTGCTATTGTATGTGTTTCACCATGTTGGTCTGTAGCTTGGTTGATTTGATGGGTAAGAAGGCAAAGAATGTCTGCAGTTGATCGACATCGTCTAAAACCAGATTGCCTATCACTGATTAATTTATTATTCTCAAGATGCTTAATTATGTGATTATTTAATATAATTTCAAAGACTTTACCAAGAGTGGAAGTTATAGCTATTGGTCTGTAGTTTGATGGATCTGAAGAGGCACCTTTTTTAGGAACTGGATGGATGTTTGCTTCTTTCCAGGATACTGGGAAGCATAAGGTATGAGTACACATACGGAAATGTTTTGCCAATACAGGAGCGAGCACCAAGGAGCAATTCTTAAGTACTATTGGAGGAATTTCATCTGGACCAGGAGCCTTATCTACTAAGAGATTCTGCAAAATAGTTTTGACATGTCTGGTGTGGATCTTAAGTAAGGGAATCTCAGGCGAATTAAAATTAAGTACAGGGACATCTTGATTTATTTCATCTATGGTTGAGTTGGTGGAGAAAATATCCTCAAGAAGGTTAGCTTTACCTCGTGGGTCACTTACAAGATTGCCAGTCGGAGATTTTAATGGTGGAATGGATGAAACAGTAGTGAAGTTGGATTTGAATGAGTTAAGAGTAGACCAAAATATTTTGTTATCATTTGGATTATTTAGAAGTTTATTTGCCTGCTTGTGGAGAAAGTTTGATTTAGTTCAATTTAATACAATTTTGGAATGATTTCTGATGTTTCTAAAGTAATTAAAGGCTTCATGTGTTTTTGATTTTGTGTATGCATTGTAGGCTATTGCTTTTTGTTCAGTTACTCTAGCACAATTATGGTCAAATCATTTAGGTGAATTAGAGGAATAAAAGTTTCCATTCCAATTTTTATAAAATCTTGTATGTGGCTGAAGGTGGAGTGTGCATCATTAAAAAAAAAAAAGAGGTCCAGGGAATATCAATAAAGAAATCTTGAAGACCCTCCCAGTCTGCCCTATCGTAATGCCATTTATTCACCAAAACAGGTTCAGAGTGGGAAGGTGTGGTAGGTGATAGACAGGTGGCCTGTATCAGACACTGACCAGAAGATCCAAGCGGGACCTCACTGTAACATCATAATTTTCTGAATTGGTTGCTAAAAATAAGTCCAGTAGGTGGGAATTATGATCAGGATTATCTGGTACACGGGTGGGTTGGTTGACTAGTTGAGTGAGATTAAATGAGTCTGCAAATAGCTCACATTTAAGACCAGCATCATCAGTCCTGGCTGAATGAGTGAGCCATTCAACATTATGGACATTAAAATCACCCAACACAGTGATTTCAGAAGAAGCATTTAAGTTGAGGACACTGAGTTGAGAGGACAGAGAATCAAAAAGACTTTGCTCTGGAGTAGTATTTGGGGAACGGTAGATGCAACATATGTATTTAAATTTACCAGCCGAAATTAATTTGTATATAGAATAATCAAAATAGGGACAATTGAAACTAGTAACCTCCTCCAGGGCAATTTCAGATTTTGCGAAGCAACATACACCTCCTTTAGGTCTGAAATTTTGGAGCAGTTGATAACCTGGACAATTAAATCTAGATGTGTCAGATGTGGATGTTACTTGAGTCTCTGTCAAAAAAAGGAGAGTAGGGGATTCTGCTTGAAGAAATTGGTGTACAGAATTGATGTTAGAGTGAAGTCCCCTTATATTGATAAAGAAAAAGCTGCACCGACGAGCAGCTTTGGGACATTGAAATGCTGTTGACACAGTCGCATGATGATGACCGGGAGGGCCCTGTGTCGATGACCAAACCCTGCCGGGGGTGGATATCCGAGGGACCACCAGGTTCGCTCTTAACAATTGTACTGCCATGATTTATTAGGTAAAGATATGTATATATGTGTTGCATGTATGATATGTAGTGGGAAGAGTAGTGTTTTATGGATAGAGGATACCGATGTATGGCAATGTCGTGAAGTTGGATGTGTAATTGTGTATGTTATATAAAGAGGGTTTTCCTGATACCCCTGATGTGTGAGGCAGAAAGATATGTATCCAGCTACCAAGGCCTGGGAGAGAAAATGGAATTCAGGCTATTCCCTGAGTCTCCCGAAACCTTGGCGGTAGTACTTCCCAGGGCGGGGCTGCCTACCCCTACTACTTTGCCAGATCCTATCTCATGCGGACGAAACGGAGGAGCTGAAGAACCGGGTGGCTTCCCTCGTCCGGCCGACGTGCCCGCGGGCTCACAATTGGGCCCGTTATTTGGAGGTGGAGCTTGAGGGCCTGGATGACTCCTGCTGGGATGCCTATGTCCAGGACCAGATCAACCTGCTGGTGCGGTGAAAGGCTGAGTCCAATCTGGTAAAGAATATGGATAAGCAAGGACAGGCACCACAGCAGCAGCTGCCTACACAACCACCACAGCAGGAGGCACCTCCACAGCAGCCGGCACCTCCACAGGCACCACAGTAGACAAACCACCTTATGGCACCTCCTGGCACCAGTCACCAGACACCCCTCTACCACCCACCGTACCCAACATACCTCAACACACCCAACAGACCTGTGGATGCTACCTGGGCAGCGAGCACGCCCACCTACCTGCAACCCATAGCCATGCCAGTGACTGGTAGTGGCCCACCCACACCCGCCAGCAGTCTCCATAACCTCTCCCTGGGCATGGTTATGGCCAGTCTTGGTGCCCCGACAGGAACGCCACTACTTATCACACTCATGCTCAGCCCAGAGAAATGTACTAGGACAGAGGGGCAGGTGCCATAAACATGTATTTACTTTAGATCATAGCATCCTGCCACTCGACACTGCCCTGGGGGGAGTTGTAGTAGTTCCGCAGGTACACCCGAAGGTCCTTGGCCACCAGGGTTGCATGGTTGCGGGTCAGGGGCTGCACACCATGCAGGGGATTGTCCTCGCGCCACAATCCTGAGGAGTTGGGATAACATTAGCCTTTATAATATGTTTAAAAACAGGGTATCTGTGCCAATGTAATTTTCTTAATTATTAGCTTTAAATTGTGTTTGGTCTTTACTGGGAATGTCGCAATATAATTTTGCCACTTTTCTGGTACTTTTGTACCTGTGATAAATAAACCTACTATTAATATGATTGTTTATTGTAACCAACATGTATGCGTGAATGCAGAATAATTAATATAAATCTATACATAAGTATATAAATAATTATGGAGGTAATACAAGTATGAAATAATAAATAATTAAATATATATCTAAACTAATATTGAAGGGGCACAATAATGATAGCAATGCTGACTAGAAAGAATTATATATATACATATCTTGAAAAAAAAATAGTAATTAATATGCTAATATAGTGACAAACTAAATTGGATACAATGAGATATGATAAATAATAGGGGCCAATTAATCTAAACCATATGCAGAGGTTAAGGTAAGAATTAATAAGATTTGATGAATAAAGCAAGTATGGATTAATATGGTAACAAAATTAAAACTTCTAAATATAAAGTGACATACAAACATTAAATTTAGGCAACAAATAAGAAAATAAATAAATATGTTTTCTACGCTGATGCATATACATTATGAGGTATTGAGATATGGTAAAATTTGTAATAGCCCTATTTAATATATTATTTTATTATCGCACCTGGTGTCACGACATGGGTGTCTGGGTCCTCAACATCGAGGAGTGCAACATGGGCGGCTGGGTATCTTAATCGCATGAGATTGTGCAGGCAGCAGCAGGCCATCAACACAGACTCCACATGATTGGGGTGGTGAGGAGACAACGGAATCTGTGTTGGTAAACATAGTAATAACTTATTAGATAGAGACAATTTATAATGATAATTATGGAATTAATAGGAAAAAAAATTACATAATACGGTATAAACACTATTACTTTTTTTTTTTTTTTTTTTTCTATGTGATTGAGGGAGGCAAAAGGCATAACTGCCTATAGCGAGTGCCTCCCTCATAGTTGAAAGAGTGACAGGGCCAAAATCAAGGGACGTTCGAGCCAAAATTCCTGGACACACGGAGCTTGAAGCAATTTAAGTCATAGGAAGAGGGAAAGACTGATTCTGGGAGAGAGTTCCAGAGCTCAGATGTTGAGTAGAAGAAAGTTTGAGAGTAACGTTTCACTCTTGGGTTGGAGAGTTGCACAGAGTAGGGGTGGGATTGAGTTGCAAGACGGGTACCACGTGCCCTACGTAAAGGAAGTGGTATGCACTGGGATAGCTCTGAGGAACACTGATTATTATAGTAGCGATAGAATAGCGAGAGAGATGCAACATTGCGGCGGAGAGAGAGAGATTGCAGAGAGTTGGTGAGTGGACGGGAGTTAATGATACGAAAGGCCTTCCTTTCAACTTTGTCTAGGAGAGCGGTGTGAGAGGAACCTCCCCACACATGTGAACAATACTCAATACAAGGGCGCACTATGCCCCTGTACAGAGCAAGAAGCTGTGCAGGGGAAAAGAACCCCCTAAGGCGGTTGAGCACACCCAGCTTCTGGGAGGCTGCCTTAGCAAGACTGGTAATATGGTCCTTCCAAATGAGAGCAGAAGAAAAAGAGACACCAAGAATATTGAGAGAAGATGAAGGGTTGATTTTTGTATTGTTGAAGAATAAGGGATAGTCCGCTGGGAGATCCTGACGGGTAGATAGATGGAGAAATTGGGTTTTGGAAGCATTAAAGTTAACAAGGTTTTCTCTGCCCCAATTGGAAATAGTATTTAGATCAGAATTTAAGAGTTCTATGGCTTCATTACGTTTGTCGTTGAGGGACTGCTGGCTGGGGCGTTCTGAAAAACTAATGGAGCAGTGTAAGGTTGAGTCGTCTGCGTATGAATGGATGGGAATTAAGGTACAGTTAAGGAGATCATTTATAAAAATTAGAAAGAGAATAGGAGATAGGACAGAGCCCTGAGGAACACCGGAGTTTATAGGGTGAGGAAGTGAACAATGGCCGTCCACAACCGCAGCTATGGAACGGCCGGAAAGGAAATTAGAGACAAAGGCACAGATGGAGGGATAGAAACCGAAGGAGGGTAGTTTAGAAATTAAAGATTTATGCCAGACTCTATCGAAGGCTTTCGATATGTCTAGTGCAATAGGCGTCAATTAAACGACAGATAAACTTGTTAGCCACGACGTGCCCTCGACAGCCTGTAGTTGAATATCCTCTCGGCCCTTGTCATGTTGCGGTGGGGGAAGGGCTTCATCATCCATGTCCTCATGGGAAATGAGTCGTCACCGATGATATAGTAGGGCACTGGGCGAACGTCGTTGGGAAGGGACTCTGCTGGTGGGAGTCTAACGCTGCTAGTCTCCAGTGCCTCCCCGAGTGGTGTTGCAGCAAATATGCCCCCATCGGACGAGCATCCACGGGACCCAACATCCACATAGAGAAACTTGTAGTCCGCATCGACGAGGGCCATGAGGACAATGGAGTGAAAGCCCTTATAATTGTAGTAGTGGGAACCTCCATTGGGGCGACACCTGATGGCCACATGCTTCCCATCCAGTGCCCCTACAGCATGGTGGAAATTCCACCTCTTGGAGAAGAGATCAGCAACCGCCCTCCACTCCGCTGGCGTCTTGGGGCATGATAGGACCTCCTCTTTGTAGGCGGCGTAGATGGCCTCACAGGTGGACGGAACAATGAGGGAGATGGTGTTGTGCGCCACTCTGAAGCCATACGAGAGAGACTTGTATGACTCCCCTGTTGCCAGGTAACGTAGGGTGATGGCCAGGCGCATACCAGGTGGGACGGCTTTCCTCCAGAACGTGTCATGCTTCTCCACCAGTGGGCCAACACGTTCCAGCAGCTCACGAAACATGACTTTATCCACCCGCAGGAAGTTCTTGTAGGAAGTGGTGTCTTCCAGAGCCAACTCCTTCAGCAGGTTGTCACAGTGTTCATACTGGCTTCGCCTCAACAGCCACTTCCAGGTCCATACCTGCCTTCTCCGTTTCCTGGATGGCACCTGGGCATCTTGCAAGGCCTTGTAGAGGTCAACATTAATTCTGGCCTGATGTGCTGCCAGATCTACCTGTAGCTGCAGGACCTCGAGTTCATCCATGATGTGTGGCCGTGGCTTGGGAGTTGTGTAGAGTGACGTGCAGGTACCAGAACCTCCCCCTTTTATATCCGATTGTGTCTGTCAGCCCGTCTGTCGTAGTGGCGTCGTCCTAGTCGTGTCACACACGTTACACCATCGTATCTCCATTGCCCCTCATTGGGTTGCCCTCGTGCCCAATCGGGGTCCGGTTTTGACCGGAATTTTGACCGTTCGGGCTATGTCGTGCCGCACCCGTGTGGCAACCGTGGTACCATTGGGCTCGTCGTGCTTATGACGTGTCACCGTCGTTGCTTCATCGTCACACGCATACTTCGTGTCACTGTCTCTGACGATGGACCAATTTTCGTACCTCGTGGCACATCGGGACCAACATCGTGAATGTGTGAAAGGACCGTTACTAATAAAATACAGGCTTGCTATCGCTCTTCAGGAAGAAAAAAATCGACACTTAAACTGCACGAAAGGTTTTAATATTGACAAACAAATGAGGCGAAAGGTCCAAGCTAATGGGACGAACGCGTTAACATCTAATAACCAACGGGGATAAGCACGAGGGAGAAGGGGGACCACAAAACCCAATCTCCCCCCTTAATGAACTTCATGCCATAGCTGTCTAGGTACTACCTGCAAGGAGAGAAGGAGAGAGGAGGAGGTCAGGAGGAGGAGTAGGTGGGGAGGAGGAGGAGGAGGAGGAGTAAGGAGGTAGGAGGAGGAGGGGAGAAGGAGTAAAGAGGTAGGAGGAGGAGGAGGAGAAGGAGTAAGGAGGTAGGAGATGCAAAGGAATACAAAGGAGAACAATCTGCAACAGACCTATTGGTCCTTGCGGGATAGTTTGGATATCTAAAACTATTAATCTAATAACTACGAGGTAGAGAAAAGAATAGCAAAGAAGAAGGCTCCTCCCCACCCACCACTCCCTCCAGCTAATACTGGCATGGAAACAATTAGCAAAATACCATGTAGTATGGAAAAACTGACACGGAATTTCGGACCCCAATGGAAATACAAGGACCCCAATGGAAATACGCCTAACGGCCTTATTGGATCCTTAGTTGGAATTATGCAAGGCTGGTACATGTCATATTTGTAACATATTATGTGGTACAGTCACCGCGGTAAATTGTGGACCAGGCGATGAACCCCTTTCTAGACACCACGCACGTGTATCTCATCCGAACACAGTCTACAGCCAGTGAAATTGGGTTGTTTAAACTGCCAGGCCCAGCCCACTACTGGGTCGCCAGTCAGTTGGCAGAAAACATCAAGTTAGTAGATCAATCGTTTAGAAACACACACACACACACACACACTTCACTAGCCTAATATGCTTTTAGAAAGAGTGTGTATACGCTAAAAATATTTAGGGTATCAAGTCCGAGTGAGTGTAAATTTGACTTTGTATAAAATGTATATCGTAGGTATGCAGAGTTATATATTCAATGTTATATAATTATGGCAGAGACGGGTTTAGTTATTTATCGACTATGTTACGTTCAGGCACATAACGGAATAGACATTAAGATGAAGACAAGTGTTATGTTCAATACCCACGTCCCTTGCATAAAGCCTATTTTAGTTAGGTTTTAACCTTTTTAGCGCGAGTTACGTCCGCTTTAATATATTCTAGTTACCATTACACGATATTATTCCGATTAGGAAGGTCATCTAACGATTAAAGGCTATTACTTATCTAATTAAATCCTTATAGCTACCACAAATCCGTCCACAGCTGCATAAATTCGTCTAAATAAAGCTACGATTAAATAGAAAAGACGTCTCCCAGACTGAAGGGGTTAAAGCTCTTACGTATAATTTTTAATTTATCGTAGAGTTGAGTAAAAGCGGATGGCGAAACACAATAGACCTATGTTACCTGCTATGTAAACTACCATATATATATTACACGTTTCTGACCTCGGTTACCATACGTCAGTGTCATGACATATTTTGTAATAATATTAGTCATACAGAGAGAGCAAGAGAGATATTTACATATATTTTAATAGATACACTGGCCACACAGATCTTACGATCCCTGCAAGGTGACCAGGACTTAATCTTAGTAGAGATAGCAACCCTAAAAGTAAGAGAAAGTGGAAGGAAAGGATAGGAAATATGAAGGTTCTCTCTCACTCTCTCACTTTATTCCCCCCCCCCCCCTCTCTCCCCTCCGCTCCCGCCGGTAATTTGCCGTACATGAAAACAGAAGTGAATAACCTTGCAGGGCTTAGATATCGCTTGAAGGAATTTATTGAATAGCTAGAAATGGAATGGATATGTTATGCATACCTTCAGCTCTTTTGTTTCTGCTCTCTTCAATTGAAAACAGTGTTCATTACTGCCAGGTTCTCTTATCAGTAATCATTTCCTACTCCAGACCAACTTCTCAGCTGCCCACTTATTCTCCTTTAATTACCGAAAATAGATCAAGCATGAATGATGGCACAAAAGAGAAAGAGGTTCTGGAAGTGTTAGTAAATGCCAGGCTGGATGTATGTGGAATGACAGAGAACAAATGGAAAGGTTCAGATGTGAGAGAGTGGGAGTGTGGAATGGGTGTGTGTGCTGGAGTGAGTGAAGGAACAGCGAGAGAAGGTGCATGTTTGTTTGTAAGTAGCAAATGGAAGGAATGTGTAAGATAGTATGGGTCTGTGGGTTCAAGGATTGTGTGGGTGAGAATGAAAGTAGGAATACAAACATGGGTGATTGTATGCGTGTATGCCCCGACAGAAAATATACTTGAAAGAAAGAAAGAGGAGTTCTGGATGAATGTGGAGGCGTGCCTGGAGAAGTTTGACAAGAACGAAAGAATATTTCTGATTGGGGATATGAATGGTAAGGTGGGTGATAGGAAAGTTGAGGGAGTGATGGGAGGGTGGGGGGTACCATCAGAGGTGAATGGGAATGGTAGTGCAATTGTGGACGTATGTGTGGGGAGGAGGCTGTGGATAGCCAACACCTTCTTCCGACACAGAATGATCCACAGGTACACGTGGAAACGGATGTTGACGATGAAGGATAAGACAGTGGTGGAACGAAAGTCATTGATTGATTATGTATGTGTGGATGAACAAATGAAGAAATCTGTGATGGATGCTAGGGTGTATAGGGGTATTGGAGGAGGTCTGTCTGATCATTATGTAGTGGTAGCTAAGGTTAGGATACAAAAGAAGTGGGTGAGGAGAGCTGAAGGGAGGCGAGAGGAGGGTGGAATGGTGAGGAGGGTGGAGAGGTTGCAGGAGGAGGAAGTCAGGGAAGAGTACAGGAGAGCAGTGGAAAGACGACTAGGTGGGTTCGACCTGGAAGTTATGGAGGAAGTGGAGGAGATGAGCAAGGTGTTTAAGGATGAGATCTGTGCAGCATGTGAGGAGGTGTGTGGAGTGAGGAGAAGAGGGAGGGGAGTGAAAGGTACACATGGTGGACAGAAGAGGTAAGAATAGCTGTGGAAGAAAAGAAGAAAGCATATAGAGAGTGGTTGGGTAGTAGAGGGAATGAAGATTCCGAGAGACAGAAACGAGCGAGGTACTTGGAGAGTAAGAGGGTGGTGAAAAGAGTAGTGAAGGAAAGTAAGAGAAGAGTAGATGAGGAATTTGGAAGGAATCTGAGTGTAAAATGGAGGGAGAGTAAGAAACTGTTCTGGAAAGAAGTCAAGAAAGTTAGGGAAGGTAGCAAAGGAAACAGTAAGGGTGTGAAAGATAAGAATGGGAGAATGCTAGCCGAGAAGCAAGAGAGAGTCGAAAGATGGAGGGAGTACTTCAGTGAGTTGCTAAATGTAAGGAATGAAGAGCCAGCAAACATAGCTGGATATGGTATGGGAGGGAGAAGAAGAGAAGTAGTAGAGGAGGTGGGGATCAGGAGGTCAGAAGTGTGGGAAGCCATAAAAAGAGTGAAGTTGGGGAAAGCACCAGGAACAGATGGAGTGTGTGGGGAAATGTTGAGGTATGGTGGTGAGATAGTGATAGAATGGGTATGGAAAATGTGCAAACTAGCATGGGAGTAGGGGAGTGCACCCGATGACTGGAAGACTGGCATAATAGTCCCCCTATTTAACCCTTAACTGGCGGCACGCAACATAAGTCGAGTGAAAGAAATTTGGACTATGTGGCGGCTCACAACATAGTCGTGTGCCATTTTCAGCACGTAATGTTGCTGAGAGAGAGAGACAAGTGGTGGCAGGAGAGTAGCGAGCGTATGACTGCTGCAGACCACCGCGGTGAACCATCTGACATGAATCCCACCCTCCTCCACCCTCTCACACTCGCTACACAGTGAATTGTTTACGGAAAGTACCGAATTACATGTTTTTTGCACTCGTGTTGCGTGATTGTTGCAAGAAAACTAGCGGTCGTACAAGGATCGTTGAGGTGTCATTGGAAAGCTCTGTTTATGCTCTTTCAGGGATAGATACTTGTTTTACGCTCTGTGTCTTATTTAGGCATGAAAATGATCACGTAAACAACCCTATTTTGGGTAAAAACACCCCGCTGGTGGCTACATATTATTTACAGCCTAGGCCGCTCGTTAGGTGTTAAGGGCAAAGGGGAAAGAGGAGTGTGTGGTAACCACCGAGGAATCTTCTAAGCATAGTAGAGAAGGTATACAGTAGGGTAGTGATTGAGAGAGTGAGAGTGAGAACAGAGAAATGGATAGGCAACGAGCAGGGAGGTTTTAGGAAGGGAAGAGGATGTGTAGATCAGATTTTTACCCTGAATTGTGTTGTGGAGAAGAAACAAAAGGTGTATGTTGCCTTTATGGACTTGGAGAAGGCCTATGCCAGAGTGGATAGAGAAGGTTTGTGGAAAGTACTAAGAATATACGGAGTAGAGGGCAAGTTGCTGAAAGCAGTGAAGAGCATGTATGAGGGTGCAAAGGCGGCAGTACGTGTGGAGAGTGAGCAGAGCGAGTTCTTTGACTTGAATGTTGGTTTGAAACAGGGGTGTGTGATGTCCCCGTGGTTGTTTACTGTATATATGGATGGAGTCATGAAAGAAATACTATCAAGAGCAGTGGATGTTGGTGTATCGCTGAAAAGGGAGGGAATTGAGTGGAAGCTACCTATACTGCTGTTTGCGGATGATACAGTTTTGATGAGTGATAATGAATGGGAGTTTCAGGGTCTGGTAAATGAGTTTGGAACAGTGTGCGAAAAACGAAATTTGAAGGTAAATACAGGGAAGAGCAAGGTTATGGTCTTCGAAAGGGGTGAAGTCACAGAGTGTGAGGTGAAGCTGAACGGTCAGGCTATGGAGATCGTCAACTCTTTTAAGTATCTGGGCAGTGTGTTGAGTAAAGATGGACTATGGATGAAGAAGTGCGGGAGAGGGTACAACAGGGGAAGAGGGTTGTAGGAACGCTAAAAGCAGTAACAAGAAATAGGGTGGTCAGTATGGAAGTGAAGAAGTCCTTGCATGACAGTGTGGTAATCCCGACACTGACTTACGGAAGCGAAGCATTGACGTTGGTTGAGAGACTCAGACCAAGAGTGAGAGCAGTGGAAATTAATTACTTAAGGAGTGCGTGCGGAGTTACATGGAGGGATAGACAGACTAATGAGGAAGTAAGAAGGAGGTGTGGTGTGGAGGTAGATGTGCTGGAAAGTGTGAAAAGGAACAACTAGAGATGGTTCGGCCATATGGAACGTATGGAAAGCGAGAGAATGACTAAGAGGGTGTACGAGAGCGAGGTGGAGGGACAGAGAGGGAGAGGTAGACCGAATATGAGGTGGAAGGATGGAGTGAGGAAGTACATGAACGAGGGTGGTGCTGGTTGGGGGGAGGGGTGTCGACTGACTGGGGACAGAGGTGCATGGGCGCGGTTCGTTCGTGGCCACCCCTTCGGGGATCACGGTGTCAGGCAATAGATAGATAGATAGATCAAGTTCCCTTAATCTCTCATTGTGTTGTTTATTTTTAAGGGGTGGGATCAATCTTGTTGTTCTGCACTGAACGGATTCGAATTTAAATGTGTTTGTTATTAAGTAGAGAAACCAAAACTGCACAACATACTCAAGATACGGCCTCACAATACTTTTGTATAGTGGTATAACTCTGTCTTTACTATGACAATGAACATTTCTTGTAATTAATCATAGTGCTCTGTTTGCTTCATTAGCTGCTGCGGTGCATTGGCCTGTGTATATTAGATTTCCGTTATAAACACTTCTTGGTCATTTATCTGTGATACGCTCTACCTTTTCACCATTCATGTGATATTCGCATTTATTGTTTGGGGAGCCTATTTGTAGTATCTGACGTTTGCTTACATTAAAGGGCATCTACCATTTTCTGAGAGAGAGAGAGAGAGAAAGAGAGAGAGAGAGAGAGAGAGATGGGGGGGGGGAGCAAGAGAGAGAGAGAAAGAGAGAGAGATAATGTGCTTATACACAACAAGATTCAAGAGACTGGGCTTTTCAAATGGGACTTCAGACTTGAATGTCCTGATGTGCTGGTTTAGCAATATTTAAGGGGTCATATTCTCACAAGTCTTATTTTTACTAACTACCATTATCGTTACCACTTTCTATTATAAAGGTTAATTTATATATATTACTACCCCCATGAAAAAGTGTTATGATGTGTAAATGAGATTAAATTCCTTCATTTCTATAATAATGGTGTAAATTATACATATTTGTATTCGTAGTTAAACTAATTAATTAAAGTAGGGCATAGTGGCTATCAGCCCTGCTGGATTTTTAAGCCAGTCCATTGTTGTAATTTGTATTCGGTAAAATATTAATTTGTATGGTGTAATACTTATATTGTTGTGCAAATTACTTCCAAATCCCTGGTTGTCTCAGTAAAATTGGTAGGTGATACGTTGTGTAGCAGTCGTAACACTGTCATTTACCTGCTGTCACGTGAGTTAAATGTATACATGTAAATTTACATACGGTAGGATAATACTATATTATTTGTTGTTTATTCATTAACAGTAGTTACTTTATTATTATATTTATAATATTTGATTATCTAATCATCACCATCAGCAGCCTTTGTTAGTTCACTGCATTCTGAGGGCCTCTCCCAAACGTTTTTTAATCTATCTGGCCAGATGTTATCCTGTTCCATCCTAATTTAGCAAAGTTTCCAATTTCATCCCTCCATCTGTTTCCCTGTCTATCCCTTCCTCTAGCTCCATCTCTAAATTCCCATTGTGATCCAATATTTGTCCATCTGCTATAATCTCTTCTAAATATATGCTCTTTCCAAGCCCATTTCATCTTGTCAATACGATTATCTTCTACTTGTTTCTTCTCTTATCCAAGAGGCTCTTTTTGTCGCTCCAAGTTATCCCTAACATTATCCTGTTCATAATATTATCTTCATGGTCACTACGAAGTTATCGTTTATGAAACTTTGTTATACTCCAAGTTTATGATCCATTAATTAGTACAGGAATGACAAATTGTTTGCATATTTTTCTCTTAACTGAAAGGGGTAACTCGCTTTTCATCACACAATTCTGCTTACCAAATGCGCTCCATTCAATATCTATCCTTGGTATGATTTCTCTAGAGTGATCTGAGTTTGTTTTTATAACCTGGCCTAAAGTATATAGTATATATTCCTCTAACTTAATATGTTGTGGTTGCACAAGATCATTCAACATACTCTTGGGTTTCTATTAATTATCAACACTACTCTAAGGCTTCCATCGTTTATATCATCCATCATTTGTTGTAACTCTTTCCCCAAGTCGTTAGGATAAACTTTGTCATCAGCGAATCCGAGGTTGCTTTGATGTTCCCCATTAACATTTATTCCTTTATTGTCCCATTCAAGATTACTAAATTACAGGAGTTTTAATGCACGTTATAGTCTGATAAATTTAAATGCAAACAGTAGCATTTCAATTGTAAGGAACCACAACTAATACATTAATAAATAAATAAATAAAAGAAACAATAAAATAATAAAATAAGTCTGAATACAATAATCACTATTACCGTGTTCTATTTCGTTACAGTTACATATGCCTATACATACGCAACTGTGATTGGGCGGAGCTTATTAACTATCCATTCACTTGTTTCACTGGCGTCGTGCTCGCTGAACCAGCACAGGTAGAAATTGTTCGAACCTGCTGCCAATATGTGGCTAGGACTTAATCACATCCCTGGTCTATGACTTACCGCCGTGAGTGTACCAACACTGTAAAATGTTAACTGAATAAATATTATTATTATTATTATTATTATTATTATTATTATTATTATTATTATTATTATTATAGGACAGGGAGAAAAATGAAGTTGATTTGTAATCTAAGCTAACTCTATTACTACAAATTCTGAAAGGGAACAGGTGTATGAATATCAATATACATTGCGGTATGCGTTGTCACTTCGTTGCGCGTTATTCTGAAAGAAACTGTGTTAATTGGGGGTTATTTGCCAAGTGTTTATCCAGATAGTTCTTGCATGTTTCGACAGTTTACAGTTAACAATGTTCGAGGGTAGTCTGTTCCAATTATTCACAACACGGTTTAAGAAGAAATGCTTCGCCTCATGGGAATGAAAACGCTTGCCTATAATCTTATAACCATTGTTTCTCGTGTTTGCTTGATTGATCGTAAATAATTCGCTTACATTTAGGTTGCTGAATCCCTTGAAAATTTTGAACACCTCTATTAGGTCACCTTTCATTCTGTGCTTTGTTAGGCTAACCAAATTTAGTTCTTTTAAACGCTCTTCGTACGGTTTATTACGCAATCTAGGTATAATTTTAGTGACTGCGTTGCACCTTTTCAAGTTTATTTATGTCCTTTCTGTAGTACGGTGACCAGAATTGCACGCAGTATTCGAGATGGGGACGCACCAATGAGTTGAATAGAGTAATTATGATTTTTTCCGATTTGAATTTAAATGTTCTGCCAATGAAATCCACCAATTTATTAGCAGTTTTGATTACCCCTGTACACTGTTTACTCGGATTTAGGTCTCTTGATATTATAACTCCCTGATCCTTTTCTTTATCCATATTTGATAGTTGAATGTTGTTCATTAAGTAATCTTTTTTAGCGTTGTTACTATCGATGTGTAATACTTTGCGTTTTTCTATGTTGAATTTAATTTGCCATTTTTCCGCCCAGTTAACTAAAGTGCCTAGGTCACCTTGCAGTTTTTGCCAATGTACGGTTGAGGTTACTTTATTAGTCATTTTTGTATCGTCAGCAAATTTCGAAATTTTTGCATTCTATTCCTTCGTCTAAATCGTTTATGTGAATTATAAAAAGAATAGGACCCAATACCGAACCCTGGGGAATGCCACTATTTACTTTGCACCAATTAGATTCTTCACCAGTTATTAAGACTGACTCGACTGACTCGCTGTTTATGGTCTGAGAGACACTTTTCGAGCCATTTCAGAGTTTTTCCTGTTATGCCATGAGCTTTTATGTTGTCAATTATAGTCGCTTATGGGGGACGGTATCGAAAGCTTTCTGAAAATCGAGATATATTATGTCAACTGCTCTATCCGTATCATATGATTTGTAAAGGTCATTGAAGAAATCGGGTAAGTTTGTTAAGCATGAACGTTTATTTCTAAAACCGTGCTGAGAATCTTGTATTCAATTATTTTCTTCCAAATGTTTTACTATTTTGTCCCTTATAATGGTTTCCATTAATTTGAACATTACTGATGTTAAGCTAATGGTCGATAATTGCCGGGAGAGGACTTATTTCCTTTTTTCTATATGGGCGTCACATTATCTAGTTTACATTCGTTTGGCACTTTCCCAACATTCAATGATTCGTTGAACAGATTTGAGAGTGGGTTTAATAATTCGTGTTTTGCTTCTTTTAGGATCCTTGGGGATATTTTATCTGGGCCTGGGGTTTTATTAACTTTCAAATTGTTGATTGAGAGCAGGATATCGGCTTCATAAATCGTAAAGTTTTCGAGCTCAGTGCCATTTGATTGATTCGTAGGGGTAGGTCGGCTACCAGTAGTATCTTCCGACGTGAAGACTGATGCAAAATATTTATTTAGGTTATTCGCCATTTGTACTTCGTTATCGGTATGATCTCCATTTTCCGCAACAAGTGGGCCTATTGTTGAAGTTACCGTTTTTCTGTTATTATATAGCTGTAAAATTCTTTCGGATTGGACTTGCTGGAGCTGGCAATATGAAGTTCCAGATTTGTCTTACTTCGTTTGATGAGATTTTTGGTTGTTCGACGCAGTCTATCGTGTTCTAATTTATAGCTATTGTTCTGAGTTGCCTTATATTTTTGGTATGCTTCCTTTTTTACTAAGAGGCTGTTTTTTATTTCATTATTCCACCATTTTGGCTTATATTTGCCCACTGGGCGCCGGTTTCGTAGAGGGACGCATGTATTTATGGCTTTGTTTGGATTATTAGATAATATTTTTCATAATCGATTTACATTATGAGTTTCGGTCATTTCACTCCAGTCAGTATTAGCAAGATGTCTTCTAAGTTTGTTGAAGTGGGCCCTTCGATAATCTGGTACTTTTTCAGTGCTCTCGTTTTCTTTGTCATTATTTACTTTTATGTTAAAGGACACTATCCTATGGTCACTAGAGCTAAATTCCAGTCTGATTTTTTATTTTTACGCTATGTACCAGTCTTTTATTTGTCGTTAGAATAATATCCAGAATGTTATTTCCTCTCGTTGGGTGTTCTACATGTTGATAAAGGGCACTTTCCTGAAGATTAGCATGTAGATCATGTCCCGCGTGAGCATTTAGTGGTTCGCCCTATGTTGTGACTGGCAGATTGAAATCGCCAAATATTACTGCTTCTTCCTGACAACTTATTTCTGCTATTTGATCGTAGAGTTTCTCGTCAGTATCGGGTGATTGTGCAAGAGGTCGATAAATGAGGCCAATTATTACCTTGCTGGCTTGATTATTTATTTGAACGTAACTAGCATCAATATTATTTATGGCAGGTTTGGTTACCTCGATTGGGTGAAGATTACTTTTAACATATAACAGAACCCCACCTCCCATTCTATGGGACCTTTCGCAACTGAAGGGAGTATAACCAGGTAATGCGTATTCCACCAAAAAATTTCACTTTTCCGTGTTGATCCAAGATTCTAAAACACCGATTATATCACAGTTCTCCATACATGCAAGTGCTTCCAGGTCTTCAATTTGTTTTCGCAAGCTGCGGGCATTAACGCAGCAGACCGTGATATTATTTTGGATAGGGTTTTCTTTAGATATGGGGTAGGTTATATCGCTGCTTCTGCCACTGCTCGGTTGACGTTTTTTTATCTGAAACTGCAGACTGCATCATGTAGGAGCCTAGGCGTGCTGCTCCGACTGGATTTAAATGGCAGCTATCGTTCTGAAAGAGAATGTGTCGATTGTAGAAATGGTCCCAAAGATTGAGATATTCGACATCTTCCTGTGAGCAGAGGGATTTAAGTCTGTCATTAGTACTGAACGCCTTATCGTAGAAACCAGTCTCTGCATCGATCTTGGGAAGAATGCCTGAAATGATTATGTTACATGACATACTACTGTAACGCTGGATTGCCTTACGGTATTTTTCCATTAGTTCCTCTGATCTGGTGCACATTACATCGTTCGACCGTACGTGAATAGCGAATAGGGTGTTCTCGTCAGTGTTGATGGTGACATCCTCGAAGGCTGCTGTAATCTCATCCAAACCAGCACCCCGTATGCAAAACACACTTTCTGTGGTTTGGGACTCTTTAACAGAACTCTTCAAGTTGTCCTCGTAGGAGATGGAGGACGAGGAGGAGTAAGGAGGTAGGATATGGAGGAGGAGGAGGAGTAAGGAGGTAGGAGATGGAAGGAGAGAAGGAGGATGAGTAAGGAGGTAGGAGATGGAGGAGGAGAAGGAGTAAGGAAGTAGGAGATGGAGGAGGAGGAGGAGTAAGAAGGTAGGAGATGGAAAGAGAGAAGGAGGAGGAGGAGTAAGGAGGAGGAGGAAAAGGAGTAAGGAAGAAGAAGATGGAGGGGGAGGAGGAGTGAAGAGGTAGGAGATGGAAGGGGAGGAGGAGAAAGACATGGAAAGGTGGGAGTACAAAGGAGTACAAAGGAAATCAAGCAACAACAGGTCTATTGACCCTTCCAGGCTGCTTGTCTTCCAAAACACTGAGGATCAAGTGTCCAAACAGTGGTTTAGAGTGGGTAAGGGAACATTGGAAAGGGAATTACAGCCCTGGAACTAATGTCCGTGGCATGATTAGGAAGTTAGTAGGGGACAGATGGGTTAGTAACTGAGGGGGGATAAAATTAAGTTATTAATTTACAAACGCAGTCAGTCGCGGGTTTGATGCGAGATATTTGTCTATGCGAAGTTTAAATGAATCAACGGTGCTGCAGTCTATAAGGTCTCGGGGAAGCCCATTCCACAAGTTGACAACTCGATTGAAGAAGAAATTCTTAGATTCGTGTGAGTTAAAATATTTACTAATAATTTTGCAACCGTTTCCCCGCGTGTAATTAGATTGATCGATAGTGAAGTACTTAGATTGTCGATGCCTTTGATGATTTTGAACAATTGAATTAAGTCGCCTCTTAATCTGCACTGGGTTAAAGGAAATAGATTTAATTCTCTAAGACGCTCCTCGTATGGTTTGTCCTTTAGGCTAGGTATCATTTTGGTAACTCTACGTTGAACTCGTTCTAGCATGTCTATATCTTTTTGGTAATAAGGGCACCAGGATTGAACGCAGTAATCCAGAAGAGGGCGGATAAGGAATTGTAAAAGGTTAGGATAACATCTTTGGATTTATGATCAAATGACCTGCCTATAAAGCCAATTATTTTGTTTGCCTTCTTAACAACGTCTGAACATTGTTGACTCGGTTTTAGGTTACTCGATATCGTTACTCCCAGATCGGTTTCTCTGTTTACATTCTTATTCATCGAATAGTTTGCTTTCTCATTTTGGTATCCGATATGTAGTACATAGCGCCCATGAATTTACACTTTCTCCTCCACAATGCAGAACTTCTGCTTATCAGAATTCATTTATCCCCAGAGCTACTACTCTTTGGAATTCACTTCCCTCGAATTGCTTTCCACAAACTTACAATCAACAAATGTTTAAATCCAGTTGTTACAAACATTTTATGAATGGAGGATGCCTTTAGGCACATGGACCTTTTTGTTTTATCTGTTTTTCCTTCCTCCGTTCATTGTCTCTTAAAAAAAAAAAAAAAAAAAAAAAAAAAATTACATTTATCCGCATTGAAACTCATTTGCCAAATTTGGGCCCAACATGACAACTTATCTACTGTAGATTGTGTTGTATATCGTCAACTTGTTCTTTTGAGAGTACGCTATTTGCAATTTTTGTATCGTCAGCAAATTTGGAGATTGTACAGGCGAGACCCTCATAAATGTTGTTGATGTAAATTAGAAAGAGAATTGGTCCTAGTACCGATCCCTGGGGTACCCCGCTACTTACATTGGTCCATTTAGATGCCTTACCGTTTATGACTACTCTTTGCTTTCTGTCGCTGAGCCAAATTTCTATCCATTTCAACACACTATCTTGTATTCCATGCGTTTTTAGTTTTAGCAGTAAACGTTTGTGGGGAACTTTGTCAAAGGCCTTTTGAAAATCAAGGTATATAATATCTACAGCTTTACTCTCATCGTAGAGGTTGGTGATATCGTGGAAGAAGTCTAAGAGGTTTGTTAAACAGGAACGTTTTTTACGAAGTGGAAGAAGTCTAAGAGGTTTGTTAAACAAGAACGTTTTTTACGAAAGCCGTGTTGAGTATCTTTAAGTATGTTATTTTCCTCTAAGTGATTTACGAGTCCATCTCTTATGAGTGTTTCTAGCATTTTACATACAACTGAGGTTAAGCTAATTGGACGATAGCTACTGGGTAGGGATTTGCTGCCTTTTTTTAATATCAGTGTTACATTGGCTAGCTTCCACTGATCAGGCATAGTTCCAGACTGCAAGGATTTATTGAATAGTAATGTCAGTGGTTTGGAGAGCTCATCCTTAGCTTCCTTTAGAACTCTAGGTGAGATTGTATCAGGTCCAGGCGTTTTATTTACCTTGAGTTTATCTAAACAATTCAATACTTCTCTCTCTGTGTAATGGATCACGTCCGGGTGACTAATAGGTTACTGTAACACTTGCCCCTTACCTAGGAAATAAATCTATATGTTGATAGTGTCGTTACTTTAGATCAAAAATAGACAAATATCCCTTGTGAAATTAAGACAACAAAAGTCCCAGAACATGCTATACATTTATATCTATACTGATTCGATGCAGTAATATATATTGCAAAGAAAATTGCAGTTCCCAGCTTGCGGGATATTAGAGTACACGAATTTATTGCAATGATAGATATATATTGATAATAATTATATTCTTAGAGTTAGCAAGAATCAAAGAAACAAACATTCCTACTAAAATTGGTTTTATTGAATAGCGACACTGAAATTGCATTAATCAAGGAGACAATTTCATTCACACACTCAGCCACTCAATCTAACCCACTTATCTAATCCACTTACCTAAATACAATTACCCAGTATTATAACTACCCCTAAGATTACCCCAAATCATTATACTGATTTCTGCTAGTCATACGAAATCTCACATCAACCAACCTTTTAGTCTAATGTGACACTGATAACGTCTAGCCCAGCAAATGACCGCATGATCGAATAGGCACGAGATTTTCCCACACTCACAGTACCCGTCAATCACACTCATCACTCTCTCTCTCTCTCCACTCTCACCTCCTCACCTCACACACGTGACTCGCTAGACTAATGAGAGTTGTCTAATTAAAGAGTCTCAAAAAGGCAGTACGACAAGCCCTTCAAGCCGACAATCCTCTAGCGGTAGCCATCACCCTCTGTGGGGTTGAGATGCTACGGCGTCACTCTCCAACACACACGTGACTCGCTAGACTAATGAGAGTTGTCTAATTAAAGAGTCTCAAAAAGGTAGTACGACAAGGCCTTCAAGCCGACAATCCTCTAGCGGTAGCCATCACCCTCTGTGGGGTTGAAATGCTACGGCGTCACTCACCAACACACGCCACACACACGTGACTCGCTAGACTAATGAGAGTTGTCTAATTAAAGAGTCTCAAAAAGGCAGTACGACAAGCCCTTCAAGCTGACAATCCTCTAGCGGTAGCCATCACCCTCTGTGGGGTTGAGATGCTACAGCGTCACTCACCCACACCCGCACACACACACGTGCACACCCAACACTCACCCATGGCCACGTGCATAGCTAAACAGTGAGATATCGCCGCAAGGGAACTACGTCGCACTGGGCATCCCTATAGCCTTTAGCAAGCCCTCTGTGGGGTCATGCTTACACCTGCCATTCCCGGCCATAGCATGAGCTAATTCGGTCGGCGTCACAAACTTGGCCATGTGTATGGTCTGGCACGGTCTTGGTGACTGCACACAAACACACCACAACACATCACGCACACCACCGCACATCCCGCCGAATTCAGACATACGTTGACACTTGTCTAACTGAATTGGACTCACCTGATTATGGTAGGATTTAGGGCACGAGGTACCCTCGCAGACCCGCCGACCCATTCATCGCGTGCACAACAAAAAGTGACTGGTTTCGTTGGGGTCGGGCAGGTCCCCCTTTATAACCTCGGTCCCCCTCCCCCAAATTCATTTTGAATTTGGATCCAATAGGAAGCCTGGATACTACCTTGACCCCGCCTGCGAGCGCGAACGCACACACACACTCACACACGCGAGGCGCCTAGCGGTAAACACCACACAAGCCTAGAAGAAAAACGCACACACGCACACATGTACGCCGACGGTCAGCCTACCCCGCGCACCTCTCACCTCTCACTCTTCCTTTCTTTCACTACAGCTGTTCCCACCTCCTCAATTTTTCCCGCGCTCGAGAAATATACCTAACTCCTATATGTATATAATCACAGTCACGATCGGACCCGTGACACTCTGTAACGGTGATATTTCTAAGAACATCTGAATTATCAATCTGAATCGGCGATGGTGTAGGGATATCACTGAGGTCTTCTGTTGTAAAAACTGATGCAAATAAGGCATTGAGGGCATTACTCATTTGTACTTCGTCTTTGGTGTATTCTCCATTTTCATCTACTAACGGTCCTACAGTTGAGGTAACTACTTTTTTCTTTCTGATATAACTATAGAATTATTTCGGGTTTGTTTTACTTTGATTTGCAACATGTAACTCCATGGTCTTTTCACTTTGCTTAATTACCTTTATGGCTTTGCGTCTTAGCTCTACAAATTTCACCCGTTCTTCGTAATTTTGTGAGGATTTTAATCTATCATTAGCAAACTTTTTAGCAAGCAGACAGTTTGAAATATCTTTATTCCACCATTTGGGCTTATTAGTATGGCCTGTACGCCGTATTTTCGATGGTATGCAGTCTTGCACTGATTTTAGGTAAGTGGTTTCAAATAATTCCCAAGATGTATAATACAGTATGTCGTTATTGTTAATTCAAAAGCTCCAGTCAGTTTCTTTAAACATAGCTCTAAGCTTATGAAAGTTTGCTTTCTTGAAATTAGGGACTTTTTCGATGCTGCTATTTGGTTCGTTACTAGTAAACTTTAAAGTGAAAGTTATCGTACGATGGTCGCTGTTACTGAATTCATCCCCAGCATTAAAATTCTCTATTAATTCTTATTTTGTTGCAAGTACAAGGTCAAGAACGTTATTACCACGGGTCGGCGATCGAACAAATTGATAGAGTGAACTCTCTTGCAAGTTCACATACAATTCATGTCCGGAGTGTGAAGTAAGAGTATCGCCCCACTTGGTCACAGGTAAATTAATGTCGCCAAAAATTACGGTATCTTGTGAGTTACTTACGTCTGCAATTTGTTCGTAAATTTCTCGGTCAGTTTGCACTGATTGAGCTGGAGGTCTGTATATTAATGCAATTATTATTTTTGTACCTTTATTATTCTTTATTAGCACAAAAGATGTGTCGACGTTCACAATTTGAGGTTTTGACATGAGGATCGGGTTAAGACTTTCTTTGATATAAAGTAAAACGCCACCTCCATTTCTATTTATTCGGCTTTTCTCAAACATTACATAACCGGGAAGTGAATACTCTGCTAAAAAGGCTCTATCTTCTGTATTGAGCCAAGATTTTGTTATGCCAATCACTTCATAATTTTCTGTAAACACTAGTTCCTCTAAATCTGAAAATTTATTGCGTATGCTACAAGCGTTTGCATAGAAAACCTTTAAAGTTGCGGTTTTAGAACTCACAGAGCGCTCCTTAATAAAAAAATTGGTTTTGGTCGGATCTACATTGATGTTCATTGCTGTCCTCAGTCCTTGCTGTCCTCGGTCCTCATCGCTGGCGGTCATCGGTTGCCTCTGTTTTTGGTTCGGCGTAGGATGATTTATGTCGCTGCTGCTTCTTCTTCTCGAATGGCATTTTTTGATCCATGGCTGCAGACTGCTTCGTGTAGGAGACGACCCATGCGTGCTAAACTCACAGGGATTTAGATGAGTCCCATCCTTGCAGAACAGAGTAGGCTGGTTATAGAAGTTATCCCAGAGGTTGATGAATTCAACTTCTTCTTTCAGACACAAAGATTTTAGTCGGCTGTTTGTGCTGAAGGCCTTGTCGTAAAATTTGTCAGGTGCTTCGATCTTGGGGAGAAGGCCTGGAATGATGATATTCCTTGACTTGTTCTTGTAGTGCTGGATCATCTTGCGAATGTTCTCCATCAGCTCTTCGGATCTGGTGCGCATGCCGCCATTTGAACCAGCATGGATGACAAAAAGGGTATTTTCGTTTGCATCCTGTGTGGTATCTTCGAAGGATCGAAGGCGAGGAAGGAATACAGAAGAAGGAAGAAGAAGAAGAATGGACGGGAATAAGAAATATAGGAGTAGAAGGAAAGATGGCAAGAAGGGCAAGCGGAGAAGAAAGAGAAGTGGAAGAACGAAGGGAGAGGAGGAATAGATACAGAAGGGAGGAAGACTGAAGGAGGAGTAAGAGATAAGTAAGAGGGAGTATGGAAGAGAAGAAGAAATAGAAGACTTGAGGCAGAAGAAGATGGCAACGAAGATGAAAGAAAAGAAGAGTGAGGACAAAATTTAATAAAGAAGAATATGGAAGCTTAAATAATAAAGCATATAAGAACATTACTCACTACATAAGAAGTATTAACAGAATTATTGATGGGTAAAAATAATAAAAGGAATAATAAGAATAATGAACAAGAAAGGGAAGATGAGAAGGAAGAGACATTAGCTATAATAAATATACAATATACCCATTTGCAGCCTTGAGCCTATAAATCCCAAACAATAATTGAAGAAGTTTTACAAGGAATATTGATGGAAGAAACAAATGTGTAATCAAAATAAGCACACACACACACACACACAGAACCTCATATCAATCTGACTTCCATATACCCTTCCTACTCTCAACAACATCGTCTAATGATAGCCAGAATAAACTGTCAAAAAGCGTCATAATCCTCAAGGGGAGATGGGTCGTTTTTCTGGTCCCCTTTCTCCCTCGTGTTAAGCCCCATTTGTTTTGAGATTATAAGACGTTCGGCCCATTAGTTTGGCGATTTTAACACCTTTCGCCTCATTTCGTTGTCAAATGTAAGACCCTAAGTGCCATTTAGGTGTCGATTTGTTCTTGGTGAGCGATAGCTAGCCTGATATTTTAAGAGGGACCAGCCTTCGTCCGGGACATTTTCTACCAAAGAATTTACAAATTTACCTGAAGGCGGGTCTAGGGGATGTTTCTTTAAGCTTGATGAAGGTCTAGCGAAGAAACTAAGAAATATAGCCTAGGAATAATTGAACTAATAGATCAAAAAAACGGCCTATCTCCCCGTCCTTCATCACGATAACGTTACGTATAGATGATTTTCCTTAGCTTAACCTACCTCGAGGACTCAAAAGGGGTAGAGACGATCTCAATATACCTTCCAAGTCCTTCTTAAGCTGAATACAATCGTCTAATTGTAGCCAGACTCAAAGGTACAAAGGCGGCACTGTCCGGTCAAGGTTAATAGCATATAATGGTTAAGGGCAAGTATAGTATAGTTGTATTCTTCTGAACACCCTACTCCTTCATGTATATATAGTTGTATTCTTCTGAACCTCCTACTCCTTCATGTATATATAGTTGTATTCTTCTGAACCTCCTACTCCTTCATGTATAGTATAGTTGTATTCTTCTGAACCTCCTACTCCTTCATGTATAGTATAGGTGTATTCTTCTGAACCCCCTACTCCTTCATGTATATATAGTTGTATTCTTCTGAACCTCCTACTCCTTCATGTATAGTATAGTTGTATTCTTCTGAACCTCCTACTCCTTCATGTATATATAGTTGTATTCTTCTGAACCTCCTACTCCTTCATGTATATATAGTTGTATTCTTCTGAACCCCCTACTCCTTCATGTATATATAGTTGTATTCTTCTGAACCTCCTACTCCTTCATGTATATATAGTTGTATTCTTCTGAACCCCCTACTCCTTCATGTATATATAGTTGTATTCTTCTGAACCCCCTACTCCTTCATCAATATATAGTTGTATTCTTCTGAACCTCCTACTCCTTCATGTATATATAGTTGTATTCTTCTGAACCCCCTACTCCTTCAAGTATATATAGTTGTATTCTTCTGAACCTCCTACTCCTTCATGTATATATAGTTGTATTCTTCTGAACCCCCTCCTTCAAGTATATATAGTTGTATTCTTCTGAACCTCCTACTCCTTCATGTATATATAGTTGTATTCTTCTGAACCCCCTACTCCTTCAAGTATATATAGTTGTATTCTTCTGAACCCCCTACTCCTTCATGTATAGTATAGTTGTATTCTTCTGAACCTCCTACTCCTTCATGTATATATAGTTGTATTCTTCTGAACCCCCTACTCCTTCATGTATAGTATAGTTGTATTCTTCTGAACCCCCTACTCCTTCATGTATATATAGTTGTATTCTTCTGAACCTCCTACTCCTTCATGTATAGTATAGTTGTATTCTTCTGAACCTCCTACTCCTTCATGTATATATAGTTGTATTCTTCTGAACCCCCTACTCCTTCATGTATAGTATAGTTGTATTCTTCTGAACACCCTACTCCTTCATGTATAGTATAGTTGTATTCTTCTGAACACCCTACTCCTTCATGTATAGTATAGTTGTATTCTTCTGAACCTCCTACTCCTTCATGTATATATAGTTGTATTCTTCTGAACCTCCTACTCCTTCATGTATAGTATAGTTGTATTCTTCTGAACCTCCTACTCCTTCATGTATATATAGTTGTATTCTTCTGAACACCCTACTCCTTCATGTATAGTTGTATTCTTCTGAACCTCCTACTCCTTCATGTATATATAGTTGTATTCTTCTGAACCTCCTACTCCTTCATGTATATATAGTTGTATTCTTCTGAACCCCCTACTCCTTCATGTATATATAGTTGTATTCTTCTGAACCTCCTACTCCTTCAAGTATAGTATAGTTGTATTCTTCTGAACCCCCTACTCCTTCATGTATATATATTGTATTCTTCTGAACCCCCTACTCCTTCATGTATATAGTTGTATTCTTCTGAACCTCCTACTCCTTCATGTATATATAGTTGTATTCTTCTGAACCCCCTACTCCTTCAAGTATATATAGTTGTATTCTTCTGAACCTCCTACTCCTTCATGTATATATAGTTGTATTCTTCTGAACCCCCTACTCCTTCAAGTATATATAGTTGTATTCTTCTGAACCTCCTACTCTTCATGTATATATAGTTGTATTCTTCTGAACCCCCTACTCCTTCAAGTAATATAGTTGTATTCTTCTGAACCTCCTACTCCTTCATGTATATATAGTTGTATTCTTCTGAACCCCTACTCCTTCATGTATATATAGTTGTATTCTTCTGAACCCCCTACTCCTTCATGTATAGTATAGTTGTATTCTTCTGAACCTCCTACTCCTTCATGTATATATAGTTGTATTCTTCTGAACCCCCTACTCCTTCATGTATAGTATAGTTGTATTCTTCTGAACCCCCTACTCCTTCATGTATATATAGTTGTATTCTTCTGAACCCCCTACTCCTTCATGTATATAGTTGTATTCTTCTGAACCTCCTACTCCTTCATGTATATATAGTTGAATTCTTCTGAACCCCCTACTCCTTCATGTATAGTATAGATGTATTCTTCTGAACACCCTACTCCTTCATGTATAGTATAGTTGTATTCTTCTGAACACCCTACTCCTTCATGTATAGTATAGTTGTATTCTTCTGAACCTCCTACTCCTTCATGTATATATAGTTGTATTCTTCTGAACCTCCTACTCCTTCATGTATAGTATAGTTGTATTCTTCTGAACCTCCTACTCCTTCATGTATATATAGTTGTATTCTTCTGAACACCCTACTCATTCATGTATAGTATAGTTGTATTCTTCTGAACCCCCTACTCCTTCATGTATATATAGTTGTATTCTTCTGAACCCCCTACTCCGTCATGTATATATAGTTGTATTCTTCTGAACCTCCTACTCCTTCATGTATATATAGTTGTATTCTTCTGAACCCCCTACTCCTTCATGTATAGTATAGTTGTATTCTTCTGAACCCCCTACTCCTTCATGTATAGTATAGTTGTATTCTTCTGAACCCCCTACTCCTTCATGTATAGTATAGTTGTATTCTTCTGAACCCCCTACTCCTTCATGTATAGTATAGTTGTATTCTTCTGAACCTCCTACTCCTTCATGTATAGTATAGTTGTATTCTTCTGAACCTCCTACTCCTTCATGTATATATAGTTGTATTCTTCTGAACCTCCTACTCCTTCATGTATAGTATAGTTGTATTCTTCTGAACCTCCTACTCCTTCATGTATATATAGTTGTATTCTTCTGAACCCCCTACTCCTTCATGTATAGTATAGTTGTATTCTTCTGAACCCCCTACTCCTTCATGTATATATAGTTGTATTCTTCTGAACCTCCTACTCCTTCATGTATAGTATAGTTGTATTCTTCTGAACCTCCTACTCCTTATATATAGTTGTATTCTTGAACCTCCTACTCCTTCATGTATAGTATAGTATTCTTCTGAACCTCCTACTCCTTCATGTATATATAGTTGTATTCTTCTGAACCTCCTACTCCTTCATGTATATATAGTTGTATTCTTCTGAACCCCCTACTCCTTCATGTATATATAGTTGTATTCCTCTGAACCTCCTACTCCTTCAAGTATAGTATAGTTGTATTCTTCTGAACCCCCTACTCCTTCATGTATATATAGTTGTATTCTTCTGAACCCCCTACTCCTTCATGTATATATAGTTGTATTCTTCTGAACCTCCTACTCCTTCATGTATATATAGTTGTATTCTTCTGAACCCCCTACTCCTTCATGTATATATAGTTGTATTCTTCTGAACCCCCTACTCCTTCAAGTATATATAGTTGTATTCTTCTGAACCTCCTACTCCTTCATGTATATATAGTTGTATTCTTCTGAACCCCCTACTCCTTCAAGTATATATAGTTGTATTCTTCTGAACCTCCTACTCCTTCATGTATATATAGTTGTATTCTTCTGAACCCCCTACTCCTTCGCGTATATAGTTGTATTCTTCTGAACCTCCTACTCCTTCATGTATATATAGTTGTATTCTTCTGAACCCCCTACTCCTTCAAGTATATATAGTTGTATTCTTCTGAACCCCCTACTCCTTCATGTATAGTATAGATGTATTCTTTTGAACCTCCTACTCCTTCATGTATATATAGTTGTATTCTTCTGAACCCCCTACTCCTTCATGTATAGTATAGTTGTATTCTTCTGAACCCCCTACTCCTTCATGTATATATAGTTGTATTCTTCTGAACCTCCTACTCCTTCATGTATAGTATAGTTGTATTCTTCTGAACCTCCTACTCCTTCATGTATATATAGTTGTATTCTTCTGAACCCCCTACTCCTTCATGTATAGTATAGTTGTATTCTTCTGAACCCCCTACTCCTTCATGTATAGTATAGTTGTATTCTTCTGAACCTCCTACTCCTTCATGTATATAGTTGTATTCTTCTGAACCTCCTACTCCTTCATGTATAGTATAGTTGTATCTTCTGAACCTCCTACTCCTTCATGTATATATAGTTGTATTCTTCTGAACACCCTACTCCTTCATGTATAGTATAGTTGTATTCTTCTGAACCTCCTACTCCTTCATGTATATATAGTTGTATTCTTCTGAACCTCCTACTCCTTCATGTATATAGTTGTATTCTTCTGAACCCCCTACTCCTTCATGTATATATAGTTGTATTCTTCTGAACCTCCTACTCCTTCAAGTATAGTATAGTTGTATTCTTCTGAACCCCCTACTCCTTCATGTATATATAGTTGTATTCTTCTGAACCCCCTACTCCTTCATGTATATATAGTTGTATTCTTCTGAACCTCCTACTCCTTCATGTATACATAGTTGTATTCTTCTGAACCCCCTACTCCTTCATGTATATATAGTTGTATTCTTCTGAACCCCCTACTCCTTCAAGTATATATAGTTGTATTCTTCTGAACCTCCTACTCCTTCATGTATATATAGTTGTATTCTTCTGAACCCCCTACTCCTTCAAGTATATAGTTGTATTCTTCTGAACCTCCTACTCCTTCATGTATATATAGTTGTATTCTTCTGAACCCCTTACTCCTTCAAGTATATATAGTTGTATTCTTCTGAACCTCCTACTCCTTCATGTATATATAGTTGTATTCTTCTGAACCTCCTACTCCTTCATGTATATATAGTTGTATTCTTCTGAACCCCCTACTCCTTCAAGTATATATAGTTGTATTCTTCTGAACCCCCTACTCCTTCATGTATAGTATAGTTGTATTCTTCTGAACCTCCTACTCCTTCATGTATATATAGTTGTATTCTTCTGAACCCCCTACTCCTTCATGTATAGTATAGTTGTATTCTTCTGAACCCCCTACTCCTTCATGTATATATAGTTGTATTCTTCTGAACCTCCTACTCCTTCATGTATAGTATAGTTGTATTCTTCTGAACCTCCTACTCCTTCATGTATATATAGTTGTATTCTTCTGAATCCCCTACTCCTTCATGTATAGTATAGTTGTATTCTTCTGAACACCCTACTCCTTCATGTATAGTTGTATTCTTCTGAACACCCTACTCCTTCATGTATAGTATAGTTGTATTCTTCTGAACCTCCTACTCCTTCATGTATATATAGTTGTATTCTTCTGAACCTCCTACTCCTTCATGTATATTATAGTTGTATTCTTCTGAACCTCCTACTCCTTCATGTATATATAGTTGTATTCTTCTGAACACCCTACTCCTTCATGTATAGTATAGTTGTATTCTTCTGAACCCCCTACTCCTTCATGTATATATAGTTGTATTCTTCTGAACCCCCTACTCCTTCATGTATATACAGTATAGTTGTATTCATCTGAACCTCCTACTCCTTCATGTATATATAGTTGTATTCTTCTGAACCCCCTACTCCTTCATGTATAGTATAGTTGTATTCTTCTGAACACCCTACTCCTTCATGTATAGTATAGTTGTATTCTTCTGAACCTCCTACTCCTTCATGTATATATAGTTTTATTCTTCTGAACCTCCTACTCCTTCATGTATAGTATGTGTATTCTTCTAACTACTTCATGTATATAGTTGTATTCTTCTGAACCTCCTACTCCTTCATGTATAGTATAGTTGTATTCTTCTGAACCTCCTACTCCTTCATGTATATATAGTTGTATTCTTCTGAACCTCCTACTCCTTCATGTATAGTATAGTTGTATTCTTCTGAACCTCCTACTCCTTCATGTATATATAGTTGTATTCTTCTGAACCTCCTACTCCTTCATGTTTTTTTGTTTTTTTTTTTTTTTTCTATGTGATTGAGGGAGGCAAAAGGCATAACTGCCTATAGCGAGTGCCTCCCCCATAGTTGAAAGAGTGACAGGGCCAAAATCAAGGGACGTTCGAGCCAAAATGCCTGGACACATGGAGTTTGAAGCAATTTAAGTCATAGGAAGAGGGAAAGACTGATTCTGGGATAGAGTTCCAGAGCTCAGCTGTTGAGTAGAAGAAAGTTTGAGAGTAACGTTTCACTCTTGGGTTGGAGAGTTGCACAGAGTAGGGGTGGGATTGAGTTGCAAGACGGGTACCACGTGCCCTACGTAAAGGAGGTGGTATGCACTGGGATAGCTCTGAGGAACACTGATTATTATAGTAGCGATAGAATAGCGAGAGAGATGCAACATTGCGGCGGAGAGAGAGAGATTGCAGAGAGTTGGTGAGTGGACGGGAGTTAATGATACGAAAGGCCTTCCTTTCAACTTTGTCTAGGAGAGCAGTGTGAGAGGAACCTCCCCACACATGTGAACAATACTCAATACAAGGGCGCACTATGCCCCTGTACAGAGCAAGAAGCTGTGCAGGGGAAAAGAACCCCCTAAGGCGGTTGAGCACACCCAGCTTCTGGGAGGCTGCCTTAGCAAGACTGGTAATATGGTCCTTCCAAATGAGAGCAGAAGAAAAAGAGACACCAAGAATATTGAGAGAAGATGAAGGGTTCATTTTTGTATTGTTGAAGAATAAGGGATAGTCCGCTGGGAGATCCTGACGGGTAGATAGATGGAGAAATTGGGTTTTGGAAGCATTAAAGTTAACAAGGTTTTCTCTGCCCCAATTGGAAATAGTATTTAGATCAGAATTTAAGAGTTCTATGGCTTCATTACGTTTGTCGTTGAGGGATTGCTGGCTGGGGCGTTCTGAAAAACTAATGGAGTAGTGCAAGGTTGAGTCGTCTGCGTATGAATGGATGGGAATTAAGGTACAGTTAAGGAGATCATTTATAAAAATTAGAAAGAGAATAGGAGATAGGACAGAGCCCTGAGGAACACCGGAGTTTATAGAGTGAGGAAGTGAACAATGGCCGTCCACAATCGCGGCTATGGAACGGCCGGAAAGGAAATTAGAGACAAAGGCACAGATGGAGGGATAGAAACCAAAGGAGGGTAGTTTAGAAATTAAAGATTTATGCCAGACTCTATCGAAGGCTTTCGATATGTCTAGTGCAATAGAAAAAGTCTCACCGAAGTCCCGAAAGGAGGATGACCAAGAGTTAGTAAGATATGAAAGAAGATCACCAGTAGAGCGACCCTTAAGGAAGCCATACTGGCGATCTGAGAGCAGATTATGAGAAGAGAAATGCTTAAGAAATTTGGAAGCAAGAATAGTTTCAAAAACTTTAGAAAGACAAGAGATAAGAGCAATTGGACGATAGTTGGAGGGTTGAGAGCGGTCACCCTTCTTTGGGACAGGTTGAATGTGAGCAAACTTCCAGCATGAAGGGAAGACGTTAGAGGATAGACAGAGACGAAAGAGTTTGCCTAGGCAGGGAGTCAGCACGGAAGCACAGTTTTTGAGAACAACAGGAGGAACACCGTCCGGACCGTACGTCTTATTAGTGTTAAGCCCAGAGAGGGTAGAAAGTACATCTTTAGAAGAGATTAGGATATTAGGCATAAGTAAGAGAGAGGAGGGCGGAGAGGGAGGAATAGCACCGGAATCATCCAAAGTGGAGTTTCTAGCAAAAGTTTGAGCGAAGAGTTTAGCTTTGTCAGAGGAAGAAGTGATGGTTGTGCCATCAGAGTGGGAAAGGGGAGGGAAAGAAGAGGAAGAGAAATTGTTGGAGAGGTTTTTGGCTAGATGCCAGAAAGCTTGGGAAGAGCTAGAGTTGGATAGTTCAGTGCATTTATTATTGATGAAAGAGTGTTTGGCAAGTCGAAGAACAGATTTGGCTTGATTCCGGGCAGAAACATAGGAAGAATGAGAGTCTTGAGTTTTAAGGCTTCGGTACCGTTTGAATGCTTCCTCCTTATTGCGGACAGCAGTAGAACAGGCGTGAGTATACCAAGATTTTTTAGCATTAGTCTGAGAGAAAGAGAATGGAATGTATGCTTCCATGCCCGATAGGATTACCTCGGTAATGCGTTCAGCACTCTCCGAGGGTCCTCGGCCATGGAAGCAGAAATCATTCCATGGGAAATCAAAGAAGTACTGACGAAGAGCCTCCCAGTCGGCAGCGCCAAAGTGCCACAAGCGCCGCCGGCTAGGAGGATCGGGTGGCTGTACTGGAGAGATAGGACAGGTAACAGAGATAAGTTTATGGTCGGAGGAGCCCAAAGGAGAGAAAAGATCGACAGTATAAGAAGAAGGGTTAGAAGTTAGAAACAGGTCAAGAATGTTGGGCCGATCTCCGATGCGATCCGGGATACGGGTTGGTTGCTGAACTAACTGCTCTAGGTCATTTAGGATAGAAAAGACATAGGCTTGTTCACCAGGTGGATCAGTAGTGTGAGAGGAGAGCCAATGGCGGTGGTGAACGTTGAAATCTCCTAAGATGGAGATTTCTGAGAAAGGAGAAATGGATAGAATGTGTTCCACTTTAGAGTTTAGATAGTCAAAGAATTTGGGAAAGTTGGTAGAGTTAGGGGAAAGATAGACAGCACAGAAATATTTAGTAAGAGAATGACAGGAAAGTTTGAGCCATAAAGTTGAGAATTCAGAGGAGTCGAAATCGGGAACACGAGAGCAAGTGAGTTTGTTGTGCACATATGCACAACATCCGCCTTTGGCTTTGAAACTAGGATAGAGAAAGTAGGAGGATACAGAGAAGGGGTTGCTGGATGTTGCTACAGACACCTGAGTTTCGGTGAGGAAGAGAAGATCAGGTTTGTAGGAGGAGAGATGGTGCTCAACAGAGTGAAAGTTAGAGGAAAGTCCGCGAATGTTTGCAGAAATTAATAGAAAGAGTAACAGGCCGAGGTCCAGGTAATTGTGTGGGGTCGTCAGGGGATGGTCGGTCGGGTGAGGGGGCATTTATGGTCCCCCCCCCCTGGGGACTCCGAGGCTGGGCTACAATTCATCATTTTTTTTTTTTTTTAATTTTGGTGTGGAATAATGAAGTGTGGTGTGCATGTTTAGTGTAGTGAAGTGGATAGGAGGAGGAGGTGTTTGTGAGAGCTAGCTGGATTGCTCTCAGTGTAAATGAGGCACAAAGAAAATCAGTAAGAGAGGCCAAGCAAGTGAAACAGGAGTTCCAGCGACTCTTTATCACATGCCTATAACCTCACCTGGGTCTAGCCCTGATCGATTGGTGCCTACAATCTCCCCACATGTATAGTATAGTTGTATTCTTCTGAACCTCCTACTCCTTCATGTATATATAGTTGTATTCTTCTGAACCCCCTACTCCTTCATGTATATATAGTTGTATTCTTCTGAACCTCCTACTCCTTCATGTATAGTATAGTTGTATTCTTCTGAACCTCCTACTCCTTCATGTATATATAGTTGTATTCTTCTGAACCTCCTACTCCTTCATGTATAGTATAGTTGTATTCTTCTGAACCTCCTACTCCTTCATGTATATATAGTTGTATTCTTCTGAACCTCCTACTCCTTCATGTATATATAGTTGTATTCTTCTGAACCCCCTACTCCTTCATGTATAGTATAGTTGTATTCTTCTGAACCTCCTACTCCTTCATGTATATATAGTTGTATTCTTCTGAACCCCCTACTCCTTCATGTATAGTATAGTTGTATTCTTCTGAACCTCCTACACCTTCATGTATATATAGTTGTATTCTTCTGAACCTCCTACTCCTTCATGTATATATAGTTGTATTCTTCTGAACCTCCTACTCCTTCATGTATAGTATAGTTGTATTCTTCTGAACCTCCTACTCCTTCATGTATATATCGTTGTATTCTTCTGAACCTCCTACTCCTTCATGTATAGTATAGTTGTATTCTTCTGAACCTCCTACTCCTTCATGTATATATAGTTGTATTCTTCTGAACCTCCTACTCCTTCATGTATATATAGTTGTATTCTTCTGAACCCCCTACTCCTTCATGTATATATAGTTGTATTCTTCTGAACACCCTACTCCTTCATGTATATATAGTTGTATTCTTCTGAACACCCTACTCCTTCATGTATATATAGTTGTATTCTTCTGAACCTCCTACTCCTTCATGTATAGTATAGTTGTATTCTTCTGAACCCCCTACTCCTTCATGTCTAGCCCCATTAATTTTCAAATATTAAGACCTTTCACCCATGTTTTTGTCAATATTAAGACCTTTCCTGCCATTTAGGTGTCAATATTTTCTTGGCGAGCGATAGCGAGCCTGTAATTTAGGAGGAACTGGCCTTTAGCCGGAACATTTTTCTACATAAAAATTAATAAATATGATCTTGAAGGGGGTCTTCTGGTTGGTTTACATTTAGCTTGATTGAGGCCAAGAGCAAACTAAAACCAGTATATAAACCAGTAATCATAAGATATATATATAATAATGTCCCCTTAAGGAGATATGGCTCATTTTTCTGGTCCCCTTTCTTCCTCATGCTTAGCCCCATTAGTTTCAGATTTTAAGACGTTCGGCCCATTAGTTTAGGGGTGTTAAGACCTTTTGTCCCTTTTCTTTTGTCAATGTTAAGACTTTTCGTGCCATTTAGGTGTCAATTTTTGTCCTGGCAAGCGATAGCGAGCCTGTAATTTAGGAGGAACCAGCCTTCGGCCAGGACATTTCTCAACCGAAAAATTTACAAATGTATTTTGAAGGGGGATCCTGGGGTTGATTTATTGAGTTTGATGGAGTTCTAGGGAGGAAACTAACACAAATAATAAATAAAGTAAAAAATCGACCAAAAAGTTAATCATCCGCCCTTAATAGTATAATTATTAAAAACACATAGTAGGCTAGCAGTAAAACACATAGTAGGCTAGCAGTAAAACACATAGTAGGCTAGCAGTAAAACACATAGTAGGCTAGCAGTAAAACACATAGTAGGCTAGCAGTAAAACACATAGTAGGCTAGCAGTAAAACACATAGGAGGCTAGCAGTAAAACACATAGTAGGCTAGCAGTAAAACACATAGTAGGCTAGCAGTAAAACACATAGTAGCAGTAAAACACATAGTAGGCTAGCAGTAAAACACATAGTAGGCTAGCAGTAAAACACATAGTAGGCTAGCAGTAAAACACATAGTAGGCTAGCAGTAAAACACATAGTAGGCTAGCAGTAAAACACATAGTAGGCTAGCAGTAAAACACATAGTAGGCTAGCAGTAAAACACATAGTAGGCTAGCAGTAAAACACATAGTAGGCTAGCAGTAAAACACATAGTAGGCTAGCAGTAAAACACATAGTAGGCTAGCAGTAAAATAGGACAATGATAACCTAGAGGTTAGACGGAATGGACCCAGTATATACTGGACGAACACAGTCAGAATAAAGGGGTATTTATCGCATAGGAAATCATATGCTATATTATTTACCCTTCACTATCACGTAATTTCCATCATATTCTGGTTACCATTAGACGATTTTCTTTCGTTTATACCCTATAGGGGAGGTGTGGTGGAGTGGTTATCTAATGGTCCCGGGTTCGAATCCCGATGTATCTAAGGGAAGATATTATTAGGATGGAATTTGTGCTGTACTTAGTATCAGTGCATTACCACGAAGCCCACCAAAATGCCAAAAAATACCCTAATTGTTCCCTGATTAAATAGCACTGTATAAACATTGTCATATTCAAAATATGCTACAGGGGGACAATGCCTATAGTTTTTTTGTTTTCAAGCTGAGGGTAAATTGTCATGTTTCTATCTTTGTTACTCAGCTATAAGGTAGATTTTGTAGCGAAATATGATGTTAATTATGAAAACTTGGCATTAATACGACACACAGCCATAGTAGTTTCATATATTTCCATAAGTATCGATAAATCAGCTACTAAGGGATTCAATTTACCATCAGCTGGGAAAAAATAGAGTATAGTGAGTTCATAGTTCAGTAGGTGGCGTTCTGAGAGTGAGGGTCCTAGTCTAGGGGATGAGACACTGAAGCACTGGGGTGAGGCAGCTTCAGAGATGGGGCTGCTTCGAACCATGGGTGGAAAACTGGGACTTGTGCATCTTGCGAAGGCAAGATAGAGGGGGCTGGTTGCATCTCAAAGAGCTTCACATTTCTCACTCCCTAGACTGGAGCGAGACCTCACAGGCTTCACCGTTGAAGGTACGGTTGAATGTTCAGGCTCTCAGCCTATGCCCGAGAGGAAGTAGTTGGGATATATTAAAAAAAAAAAACTCTACGACTAAGGTGAGTAAATAGGATCTCAATAAATCCTCTTGATAACATTGGTCCTTCTTTAACTGCATAACTGCAGAATCAAAGATGAAATGTCGTACGGTACTGAAGGGGTTAATGATTTGCCTGTGTATCCTTACAGTCAATTGGGTTATTATTACACATATTAATGCATAAGGCTAAACTTGTATGGATACTTTAAATACCCTTTTTATACCCTAAATTGTTTACATTAATAGATCGATAGTGATGGAAACAGTGAACACTTTCAGTAGATGATCACGCTGTTCACGTTATTCTGGCTAACACTAGGCCATTATATTGCGTTTATAAAAAGTGCTCTAGAAATCCTAGGTACAAGTCTATATCACAACAACCCTCTCATCCCCAACACTTCTTACAAAACGTACCCCCTTCATGATGCGGTGATTCGTTTATTCAGTATATTCTACTCAACATTAAACAGTTGTATACACCTTAGGAAGGCTCTCCATCATAATTAACCCTTTGATTTCCTAAAGGGTTAATTAAATCTGTTTAATAACAGCTAGAACATGAGGAAAAGAACCGTCCTCATCACTTACTCTCTCTCTCTCTATATATATATATTTATATATATATATATATTGTCACAATCACCAGGGTCTTTTAGGAGTAGCTAGACTCGAGTGGCACCAGATTTCATGAAAGCAGCTGTGCCAAGTCTATTAGAAAGACCTGGTATTGTGAGTTTCATTCCGATACCCTTCCAATTGCACATGACTAGTTTTGCCGTGCCTCTAAGCGTGTTTGTCTCAATAAACATTTGTGTAGAATGAGCCAATAGAGTGTTATTAGTTTCGTATATGAAGTTGTTTTTTAGCGGCAACGTTGTAATTTGCAAGCTAGAGGTAAGTGGGGAAGGAGGAATGTTGCTCTCGTCTCGGGGGAAGGGGGGGGGGGGGGGGGGCGATCGTGCCAGCACCACGAGTTTCATTTAATTATGTGACCTTTGCAAGTTTAGTTGTGTTGCAATATCAAGATGTACTTTATTTTATCTGCCACGCTGTTTTAGTAAATATGTTTACACAGGAATACGTTAGTATAAGTTATTCTTGTGAAGTGTCTTAGTGTTATCATATTGTGTGGTGATATATTGCAGCCCCTTAGTTTGAGCCTGGCTCCCACTAGCTACGCCAGGGCCAGGCCTCATCATTCTCTCGTTGGCGGCCAGACTAGATAGTTGGTGTCCTCTCTCTCTTGTGACCCATCAGTCTGCCCCTTTTGTTTGTCCTTGCTTGCATAATAGTAACGTAACGTAATTAACAGAGAATCCTAGACATTCATTCATTCCTTTAATTCTTCTTTTCATCTGATCAGCAGTTTATTATATTTCCCTTTGTTTTATATATTCTGTACCTCCGGTGGCTGACTTCGGAATCCGTGATGGGGAAGAGCTGGGAGGCTTACCGGGGTCCGTACTAATATATAAGGATATATTGGTGTGATATTAGAGGTGGTCAGGGCACCCTGCCTCCACTAATATCACCCCGAGGTTAGTAGTCATATTAGGACACTGCCTTGTATTGTTAGTTCGTTATTATATGTATGCAATATTATTACGTGCAACTCTCTTGGGTTGAGAGTGGATTACCGTTGGGTGGTTTGCACATGGCATAGTATTGTCGAGGGCGCGCATAGCCTGTTATGCTCGAAGTACACCTGCACTCTTTTTTCTTTGATGTTTGCTGGTAACCTATATGTATTTAACTGTTTTTATTATCCAACCCAGCATTGTTAATATAACCTCTCAAGATTTTACTATTTATTATGAAATCATTATAACCATCTATCATATCATTTAAAGGTGTTTTAGTTACAGTATCTAGATTTATATGGGGACTGTACATTACAGAAATCAGAAGATCATTCACCCCTATGACGTATTGTCTGGTCAGATCCTGTCACACACATTCTGCTGAAATGACACTCCCTGTACTTTCTCCAACGCCATCTTGTAACCACGGGTAGCCATCTTGTAACCGGGAGGTGAATTATAGGTATGGCTTGGAGGTGGTGAGAAGGTGAGAGATAGGGAGAGCAGGCAGATAGAATCGAACATCCAGGGTGATAACATATACCCAGAGATACCGTCTATAGTTAGGGTTTACTCTTATATCACTTTATAGTACTTCTGTATATCTTTCAGATTGTTACTTAAATATATCAAAGTGGTTTTGGAACAGAGATCTTTAATTATATTCCCTTTACCTATATCTATCAATATATAATAGGTATATGGTAATCGGTGGTGGCAGCTTTTATACCTATCTATTAAATCAATCAATCTACAAGCAGAGAACTCAGCCTCTACACTACAACTTCTACAATCATCATACAACCTACAGTAACCTATTGCTCATAGGAGACACCTTAAGTCTACCTACATCGAGTAAGAGGTTAACCCTTATCATAAATATAGGATCGTAACTCAAAATGTCCTAATACTCCTGTCTGGAGTTAACCCTATGAAGACATTTGACTACACATACAAGTCATACGTAACCCTCTCCCTAGTTCATAGGGTTATGTGTTTTTTGTGTTTTACGTGTTTTTTGTTTTATATGTAAACTAGATAGTATTAAGACACATATCACGGGTTTGTGGAGTTGTGTTTATTGTTATTTGGTGGGTTTTCCTATGGGTAGGAATATTACTTTATTTTATTTTACTACCATTGTATATGTGTGATTTTTCCCTAGATTTTTTTTGTTTGCAGCTGTATATTTTAAATTTTCTTCTTATTTGATATCAATATATTTCTTTACTTTGTTACTCGATCTACAACAGACACCATAATTATAATGTGTCTTTGTTTTTGTTCTTTTTGGGATTCTAATTGGGATTTGTTTGAAAATAATACCTATAGTATTTTACTTTGTGCAATTTTTGTTTTTGTTCATTGTCTTTGCATTTGTGTTTGCTTTGTTCACTTTGTAATCCGTTCTTTATAATTTTACTATAACTTTATTTTATTATCAAAATACTTAAAAAATTACCAATTCCACTTTCAATCTTTATCTTCAACTTAAATTTTATTTACTTACAGTAGGTGACTATTCATCTTTTATTTTCATTGTAGCTTCATGTACTTCCGCCTGCTTCGCTATTAGGCCTACCTTTGTATTCTGTAGTCACCCAGACATTGTTCATTTGCCAATAATGAATCGTGTTGCAGGGGGCTACGAGGGGACCATAGGAGAGCCGAGAGGTAATGTGCGAGATATGGAGCTAGTTAGATTCATACCTTCCTCATTTTAACTGTAATTTTCTTAACTCTCATCATTTTAAGTGCTACCTTGCTGTGGGAAGCAAGAATCTTAATGGGGGCGTATTACATCTCAAGATTATACTCTTTATTATGAAATCATTATAACCATCTATCATATAATTTAAAGGTGTTTTAGTTACAGTATCTAGATTTATATGGGGACTGTACATTACAGAGGTCAGAAGATCATTCACCCCTATGACGTATTGTCTGGTCAGATCCTGTCACACACATTCTGCTGAAATGACACTCCCTGTACTTTCTCCAACGCCATCTTGTAACCACGGGTAGCCATCTTGTAACCGGGAGGTGAATTATAGGTATGGCTTGGAGGTGGTGAGAAGGTGAGAGATAGGGAGAGCAGGCAGATAGAATCGAACATCCAGGGTGATAACATATACCCAGAGATACCGTCTATAGTTAGGGTTTACTCTTATATCACTTTATAGTACTTCTGTATATCTTTCAGATTGTTACTTAAATATATCAAAGTGGTTTTGGATCAGAGATCTTTAATTATATTCCCTTTACCTATATCTATCAATATATAATAGGTATATGGTAATCGGTGGTGGCAGCTTTTATACCTATCTATTAGGTATTGTTTTCGAGTTCTCGTAGCTAGTAAGTTACACAAGTATTTCTATTCTAATTATTCTTCAGAATAGGAGCAGGGCAGTGTGCACCTTAAGCCCTGAGAAGAGCCTGGAAGCGTTCATAGTGCTCTTACCTGTTGCGTCGTGGTGTTGTTTGGTAGAGAGACAAGGTGCATTTGCAGTAGTAATTATTTTCGTATACCGTCTCTAAGCAACTGAGGTCCAGATTAGTAACAATATATATAACGGTATATATATACTGTATATATAATTATATACTGTATATATACATGTATATATTATATATACCGGTATATATATATATATATATTCCGATTTTTATATATATATATATATATATATATATATTTGTGTATATATAAATAAATATATATATATATATATATATAATACATATATATATATATATATATAAATATACAGTATATATATATATATACCGTTATATATATACATTTTGTTTTTTTCTATGTGAGTGAGGGAGACAAAAGGCAGAACTGCCTGTAGCAAATGCTTCCCCAAGAGTTGAAAGAGTGACAGGGCCAAAATCAAGGGATGTTCGAGCCAAAATGCCTGGACACACGGATTTTGAAGCAATTTAAGTCATAGGAAGAGGGAAAAACTGATTCTGGGAGAGTGTTCCAGAGCTCAGCAGTTGAATAGAAGAAAGTCTGAGAATAGTGTTTCACTCTTGGGTTGGAGAAATGCACAGAGTAGGGGTGGGATTGTGTTGCAAGGCGGATACTACGTACCCTACGTAGAGTAGGTGGTATACACTGGGAAAGCTCTGAGGACACTGATTATTGTAGTAGCGAGAGAGATGCAACATTGCGGTGAAGAGAGAGAAATTGCAGAGAGTTGGTGAGTGGATGGAAGTTAATGATGCAAAATACTTTCCTTTCTGCTTTGTCTAGGAGTGCGGTGTGAGAGGATCCTCCCCACATACAGTATGTGGACAATACTCAATACAAGGTCACACTGTACAGAGCCAGAAGCTGCACAGGGGTAAAGAACCCCTTGAGGCGATTGAACACACCCAGCTTCTGGGAGGCTGCCTTATCAAGACTGGTAATATGGTCCTTCGAAGTGAGAGCAGAAGAAAAGGAGACACCGAGAATATTGAGAGAAGATGAAGGATTGATTTTTGTATTGTTGAAGTGTAATGGATAATCCGCTGAAAGTTCCAAACGGGTAGTAAGATGAAGAAATTGGGTTTTGGAAGCATTAAAGGCAACAAGGTTTTCTCTGCCCCAATTGGGGGGGGGGGATGTGTGTGTGTATGTATGTGTGTGTGTGTGCATATGAATATCTATACCTGGAAAATTGTCAATAACTTAGCCCCAAACCTACTGGGTAAAGAAGAAAAGAAGTTGATAGAGATAAAAGAAAACCAACGACTTGGGCCGTATGTGTATAATCTGGTCTAGTAACTCAAGAGCACTGACAAGAGTTAAGAGGCTGAAGTTTACACCCTCAAGTCAGCCTGTATAAGAGATAGAGTTTCTGGCCTTATACCATCTTATTAAATATGGTAATATCTCTATGTGCACGCGCGCGTGAGCGCAATATTGCATAAAATTTCATTGCACTTTTGTAAAACCATCTAGTCACTCAAAATTGTTCAAATTTCCTGCAATTTTTGCATGGCATAGAGTACAAGAATCCCCAACACCGTGCCGTTTAAATATACCCCTATTGAATAATAGAAAGTGCTGAAATAAATATATTACATTATCATCATTGGGTTACAGCTGATTTGACTCCAAAAGGGGCAAAAATCTGACATTTTCGGCAAATCGGGACTTTTTTAAATGGACAGGCCTTCCTATGTACCCCTATGTACTCTATGTAGAAGGGGAATGTATTTGAGCAATAGATAAAAATATAGATAGACTCGTAAGTGCCAAAAAATGGTACCAAACCACACCAATTCTTAGAATTTCATGACTGTAAAATAATTTTGGGGCAGAGAAAACAGTTTGTCCTCCTTAGCTTCCATTTTCTCTAATAGCGCGCACATAGAAGATCGAGAGTAATGGCTAACTAAACAAAATTTTCGTCAGGGGGATTGCTTTTCAGAATTTATGAAACAAATATCTACAAAAAACCATGATTTTGGCGCCCCCCCAAGGGGGCCCTAGGGATATCATATGGGTGTTTATGCCCTCGTATGATAATTTCTATTGCTTACAGCAGCCCTTTAGACTACAGACACAAAAAAAAAATTGTGTGGCTGAAAGAAACAAAAAATTGTTTTTCGGGGGTCGAGGTCGAACCCCCGGCCCGGGGGGTTATGGATGCGATATGTTTTTTTGTTCCTTTCTATGCTATTCTCCTATGTTGAAAGAAGCATTATAGAACAAAAACACAATAATTAGAAATTTTGATCTCTGGGCTCAGAACAAGGTTCAGCCTCCCCTTTAAAGAAAATGTCTTCGCTACACGAGGTCCAAAGATCTATAGGTACAATTCACTGCCCATATAACCAACCCATCCTACCCCACTACCAATCTCCGTGCTGCCTGCAACAGCATCCTTGACCAGCTGGCACAAAGGAGGGCAGATGGGATGTACAGTGGTGGCGCCGCATCGGCGTGGACCACGGGGCGATAACTGACAGCCCTCAACTACAACCACAGGAACCATAGGTGTGTATGTGTGTGTGTGTGTGTATGTGTGCGTGTGTATGTGTATGGGTGTGTGTGTATGTTTGTGTGTGTACATATATGTGTGTGTGTGTGTGTATGTGTACTTCTCTCTCTCTCTCTCTCTCTCTTTCCCTCCCTCTCCCAGCCATAATGTATGCGGATGGTCACTTGTACCTTTGAGGTGACACGACTCCACAGGGGATGACCCGGCCCCTAGAGAGAGAGAGAGAGAGAGTTACATATATTTACATAAATACACTGGCCACACAGATCTTACGATCCCTGCGAGGTGGCCAGGACTTAATCCTAGTAGCGATAGTAACCCTAACAGAAAGTGGAATGAAAGGATAGCAAAGATGAAAGCTCTCTCCCCACTCTCCGGTGATTTGACGTACATGAAAACAGTTAGAAGTGAATAAGCTTGCAGGGATAGGAAATCACCTAAAGGAATTTATAGTATAGTTAGAATTGGATAGGAAAAGGTAGCACACCTTTGCATTTTTGTCTGCTCTCTTCAATTGAAAACAGTGTTCATTTCTGCCAGGTTCTCTTCTCAGTGATAATTTTCTACTGCAGACCAACTTCTCTGTTATGATTCTAATCTTTTTTTAAATGTGTATATTGAGTAACTGTCTATAACTTCATTAGTTATCTTTTTCCACTCACTAATAATACTGTGGGTGAAGACATTTTTAGTTGTGTCTAGGCTCGCTTTCTTGCCTGTTAGTTTTAATTTGTTTCTTCTTGTGGAACCTTCTTTAGCTATCTTAAATAGATTATTAGAATTTACGTTACTAAATCCTTTTAGTATCTTAAAACACTATCAGTTGTCCCCTTATTTTCCATTTTTTTTAAAGCGAAAACAGATCGAGTTCACTTAATCTCTCGATGTATGGTTTATTTTTAAGGGAAGGGATCAACTTTGTTGTTCTATGCTGAACGGATTCGAGTTTATCTATGTCTTTTAGTAAGGATACCAATATTGCACAGCATACTCCAGATGCAGCCTCACAATACTTTCATATAATGGTACAACTATGCCTTTACTATGACAATGAACATTTGTATGTTTCTCAAGTCTCTGGTAGGATTTTGGCTGCCTGTTGTTACTCGCTTTTCTTTCACTTCGAATAAATCAAACAACTCAAGAATTATATACTAGTCATAAAGGAAGGTTAGCTAGTGAAATTATAAGTTTCAAAAGCACTTTAAGATCATATTTAATTTACTAATGATTATCACGATTAATTATGATTATTAAGATAAATTAAGATTAATTATGATTATTAAGATAAATTAAGATTAATTATGATTATTTAATATATTAATTATTATTATTTTTGTATGATTACTTATAATGATTGAGATAACTTATTATAATTAATACTAATTATGATTATGATTAATTATTGTAAAGTATTTTTCTTAAGTATTTTTATTATATATTATTTACTCGGATAATGTATTTTTTATTATAAATGTTTATGGTAATGATCATATTATTTGATTATCCTTCATTATTATTATCTTTTATATCCTTTACAAGTACTGTCAAGGAAGAGAAGATATTCTATCTATCTATCTATTGCCTGACGCCGTGATCCCCGAAGGGGTGGCCAGAAACGAACCGCCCCCATGCACCGGTATCCCCAGTCAGTCGACACCTCTCCTCCCAACCAGCAAATACTTCATCCATATACTTCCTCACTCCATCCTTCCACCTCTCCTTCGGTGCACCTCTCCCTCTCTGTCCTTCCACCTCGCACTCGTACACCCTCGTAGTCATTCTCTCGCTTTCCATACGTTCCATATGGCCGAACCGTCTCAAGTTGTTCCTTTTCACATTTTCTAGCACCACACCTCCACACCACACCTCCTTCTTTACTTCCTCATTCGTCTGTCTATCCCTCCATGTTAAGGGTACTTCACACAGTCAGGAATGCGAGCTAGAATCACTAGGAGTAGATGAATATTCGGATTCCTGGGCCTATTTGCGGTGAAAATCGATGACTCCTAGTGACTCTAGCGATATCCTAGTGACTCCTGTTAGACTCCCAGTGACTCCCGACCAGTCGCGGGCGACTGGCACTGTCCGACAAAATGTTTAGCGTGTTTAAGGGGGGCATTCGCTAAATACACCATAAAATTGATTTTTCAGCTCAATTTTGAAAATCACACCCAAAAATCACCTGATATGTTCCCTGTCGTATCATAGATCATCATGGCTCTCATACAATTATTGAATGTCCTACCCCGCTTTAAATGGACACAACTCGCATGCTTCAGCCAAGATTTAACACCCTGGATGCCAGGTACGCGTGACGCGTATGGTACACAAACTGTGAAGTTTCTATATAAATATCGCCAATTATTTACTTAATATACGCCCAGAAAGACAACCCAATTAATTCTATAATGGTAAAGAACTTCTGATGAAAATTGCAGCTCATTCACTTTGAAAGTTTGATAATACAGAAATGTCCGTAATATCAAGTAGTATCAAACTTTAACCTTCATTTTCTCAAAACGGATTATTTAGTATATTGCATATTATATCAAAAAGGCATCTGCTCAGCCATTTATGGACCAATTTTACTTATTTAGGTGTCATTTTAATTGTAATTTAAAATTGATTATATTTGTATGAGGGAATTGCTCTAACTTAATTCTAAGTATTGATAAATCTGATTTTGTTTTCATTATCTCACTCGTTTCATGAATATAATTATTATTTCTTGTAAATATTTATAACTGCTTTCATTCATGTCCTACATAAAATTCCTCCTGACAAAATAACATTTATATAGAGTTCATTCAGGGGTAGAACAATGAGACCTCTAACTATAGGCATTTTAAAGCTCTAGCCCTTTAACCCTTAACACCTTACGAGCGGCCTATGCGGTTTATTTATATGTACCGCACAGCGGGGTGTTTTTAGCCAAAATAGGGCTGTTTACGTGATCATTTTCATGCCTAAATAAGACCCAGAACGTAAAACAAGTACCTATCCCTGAAAGGGCATAAACAGAGCTTTCGAATGACACCATAACGATCCTTGTATGATGGATAGTTTTCTTGCAATAACCGTGCAACGCGAGTGCAAAAAGCAGGTAATTCGGTAGTTTCGGTACATAATTGAGTATGTAGCGAGTGAGAGAGGGAGGAGGGAGCTGAGATTTGTGTCAGTAGGTTCGCCGCGGTGGTCTGGAGCAGTCATACGCTCGCTAGTCTCCTGCCACCACTTGTCTCTCTCTCTCAGCCACATTACGTGCTGAAATTGCCACTCGACCTATGTCGAGCGCCGCCACATAGTCCAGCTTTATTTAACTCGACTTATGTTGCTCGCCGCTAATTAAGGGTTAAAGATCGGGGCCGGACTTAAGTCCGGCTCCAGTTTGCAGCAAGTTAGGAGCATTATTAAGGCTTTTAAAGGGATAAAATCGAGTGCAAATGGCCGGGAGCGCAGCGGGCCAGACAGCCGACTCCCAGGGCTTACCGCTGCCCATTAAATCATGTTCCCTGTGTTCTCGATAGGCCGACAGTGTAGCCAGTAGTGAGCATAGCTGGGAAAAAGTGCTACGTAGCTCATTCTGGTCTCATTTCGAAGCTTTTAGCGCCTAGATTTTTTGCTAAATATTTTTTTTTTTCATGCAGATACTTGATTTATCATTCAGGAGGGCCTGAATATGCCCAAATAAACCCAAAACCCCCCGCTAGACAAGGGTTCTCACTCTCACTCATTCAATCACTACCCTACTTTACACCTTCCCTACTACGCTTAAAAGACATATTCCTCGGTGGTTACCACACACTCCTCTTTCCCCTTTGCCCTTATATAAGGGGACTATAATGCCAGTCTTCCAGTCATCGGGTGCACTCCCCTTCTCCCATGCTAGTTTGCACATTTTCCATACACATTCGATCACTATTTCACCACCATACCTCAACATTTCCCCACACACTCCATCTGTTCCTGGTGCTTTCCCCAACTTCACTCTTTTCATGACTTCCCACACTTCTGAGTTCCTGATCCCCACCTCCTCCTCCACTACTTCTCCTCTTCTCCCTCCCATACCATATCCAACTATGTTTGCTGGCTCTTCATTCCGTACATTTAGCAACTCGAAGTACTACCTCCATCTTTCGAGTCTCTCTTGCTTCTCGGCTAGCATTCTCCCATTCTTATCTTTCACACCCTTACTGTTTCCCTTGCTACTTTCCCTAACTTTCTTGACTTCTTTCCAGAACAGTTTCTTACACTCCCTCCATTTTACACTCAGATTCCTTCCAAATTACTCATCTACTCTTCTCTTACTTTCCTTCACTACTCTCTTCACCACTCTCTTTCTCTCCACGTACCTCGCTCGTTTCTGCCTCTCCAATTCTTCATTCCCTCTACTACCCAACCACTCTTGTTACGACTGGGGTTCAAATATATCAGGGCTCTTATTCATTGGACTAGTAATGGCATAAATGTTACAACGGAAAGCGCTAGCTCCAACCTCTGATGTATATTCCCAGTGAACAAAGAACACAAATACTCTACAGAGTTCTATATGCAATAATAGGCTATCAAACTCTCAATAAATGTGCGTGTACTCTAGGCTTAATGTTATGTGAAAACAGCCTATTACTACCTATAACCGAAGGTGCTTGGTTATGGTATGCAAAGTAAGGTGGTAAGAGAAGTTACAGCTTATGTTACTTTAATCAATAAATGTCAGGCACTCCTGCATGAAAGAAAGTGCACTAAAGTCCTTCAACACTAACAAGGAATCTTCTTTAAATGTTAGATGCTATAAAGATGCTCGTATCGGAAATGGAACCCAAAAAGGCAGGCAGCGGAACAATGCTCGTGCAGGCTATGCACACAAAAAGGCAGAATATATAATGCCGTCGGAGCCAAGAATATCCTAAACACAACAACAATAATAATAATCGCCACGACAATGCAGTATTCCTATCAACAAAAAGAGCCTAAGTCGTTTGTGTCTCAATACATCAAACTAGGCTGCGAAATGCTTGTGTAATAATAAATGGGTATGCATAAAAAGAGTAATTGGTTTAATATACTTAATGTCTACTATGATTGATAAAGTCTAGCTAGAGTCAATGATACGAGATACTGGTGCGCATGGCATGCTGCATAGCCTAGTGCAAATCTCAAGTCTGTGCGTCAAATATTACGTTATAATGAAGGGTAGCTCTCTTGAGAAACCTTAATACCGAAGTATCAAGCGTTCTCCTGGCGTACCTCAAAGACAAACAATCGAGACTAGAACAGTGCAGAATGGTATAGGCAAAAAACCCTCATTCGTGCATGCTCTACTCTCAATGGCACACAGACTAGAATTTACTCAATCAACTCCAGTTCTCAGGTATGTCGTGCAGCTTTTAACTAAAGCCAGCACTCATAGGAAACAATACCTATAATATCAGACTCCTAGTCTAGCATTATCTAATCCAGCAGAACACTAATAACTAAAGGAAGCAGTACTAAACAATATAAATGCCAACCAATGCTTCGTGATCCACTTATCTTAACAACTAACATACATAGGCTATATCAGACCTTAACACACAATACAACTGGCCAGCATGAAGCTGATTTTGCAGAGTTAACCAGAGGGGGTATAATATTAATAAAAGGTGGTGAAGGATATGGAAAATGAGAGAGATAGGCAGAGGAAAAGATTCTCAGGTACGGAGCGGGGACAGATAGCAAGGGAAAAAAGATGGGTGTGTTCTAGAAACCAGATCTGAGGGGGAGAGTGGCGAGGAACTGTATATATACTCGCACCAGCTCGAGCCGCGTGGGAAAAAAGCGGTTACAAGTCCTCTAACCACTAACAAGAGAGCTTGCAGCATGGTAAGGACCTCTCTCCACCAACCCCCGCGAACGAGGCAGCCAGCCGTGACGTCATCGAGCTGGACAAAAACACTACGCGCTCCCTCTCACTCTGTTCTACTCTCTCTCTCTCTCCCAGATCCCATCATTACTAGTTAATGATAAAACATATACTTTACAATTAAATATATAAAGCCTTGACATGGGTGAAAACAAAGAGCCTTTCTGGACTGCCCATGACACAAGCTTTCATATGAAATAAAGCACACTCTAATACACAAACTGTAGCCCCATCCACTGCCCTGGCGATCCTAGCGAGTCACTGTAGGACAAGCCATGCGGTTCTAACGGAGTGGTTAACGTCACACTCTCTATATGCTGTCTTCTTGTCATCCACAGCTATTTTTACCTCTTCAATCCACCATGCTGTACCTTTCACTCCCCTCCCTCTTCTCCTCACTCCACACACCTCCTCACATGCTGCACAGATCTCTTCCTTAAACACCTTGCACATCTCCTCCACTTCCTCCATATCTTCCAAGTCGAACCAACTTAGTCGTCTTTGTACTGCTCTCCTGTACTCTTTCCTGATTTCCTCCTCCTGTAGCCTCTCCACCCTCCTCACCATTCCACCTTCCTCTCGCTTCCCTCCAGCTCTCTTCACCCACTTCTTTTGTATCCTAATTTTAACTAATACTACATAATGAACAGACAGACTCCCTCCAATGCCCCTATACACCCTAGTATCCAGCACAGATTTCTTCACTCGTTCATCCACACATATATAATCAATCAGTGACTTTCATTCCACCACTGTCTTATCCTTCATCCTCCACACCACTTTCCATTTGTACCTGTGTATCATTCTGTGTCGGAAAAAGGTGTTGGCTATCCACAGCGTCCTCCCCACACATACGTCCACAAATGCACTACCATTCCCATTCACCTCTGACGGTACCCCCCACCCCCACCACTCCATCAACTTTCCTATCACCCACCTTACCATTCATATCCCCAATCAGAAATATTCTTTCGTTCTTGTCAAACTTATCCAGGCACGGCTCCACATTCACCCAGAACTCCTCTTTCTCTCTTACAGGTTTATCCTCTGTCGGAGCATACATACACACATCACCCATGTTTGTATTCCTACTTTCATTCTCACCCACACAATCCTTGAACCCACAGACCCATATTCTCTTACACGCTCCTTCCATTTGTTACTTACAAACAAACACGCACCTTCTCTCGCTGCTCCCTCACTCACTCCAGCACACACACCCATTCCACACTCCCACTCTCTCACATCTGTACCCCTCCATTTGGTCTCCGTCATTCCACATACATCCAGCCTGGCATTCACTAACACTTCCAAAACCTCTCTCTCTTTTGTGCCATCATTCATGCTACTCACATTCCATGTAGCTATTCTAAGATTGTGTGTAAGATTGTCCATAGTCGGTCGGGGTTCGTCACCACAGGGTCCGTCCGCATCCGAGGCTGGTCGTTCGTTTTTTGTTGCTTCATTGTTTTTCACGGGTGGGGGGTCGCAAGCCCACCGACCCAACCTCTTTAGTCGCCTCTTACGACACACGCAGAAGGCACGTGGGTCATATTCTAATCCCTTACCCCCAGAGAAGATATTAAAGTCACCAATTCAACAACAATAAATATATTTACAAGCCCATAAACAAAAATATAACGTATGTACAAAAAAAAAGGAAAAATAAATTGATAATTAAGTATGAAGATCCAGGGCGTACCGGTATATGATTATCCGATCGTTCACTGCTCGCTAGTTTGCCCAATACCAAATTATTCCAATGCTTAATCAAGTATCACTATTGTTAATAGAAATTACAACAAGGACGCATTGCAAGTTATTTAAATATAACAAATATAATGTGCTTGACAAATTGATGAATAAACGACTAGTTTCACTATTCATTACTAAAGTCACCAATAAACCTCTCAATTGTCACACCGCATTATTAACCTTTCTAGATTCACAAAACAAATACAATTTAACACACAAGGTGGCCCGAAAACTCACCTCAACACACCTGGTAGTTATAACCTGTCATTATTTAATTGCAAGACCACACCACGCATGTTAAGTACGGTATCTTAGAGTTACAATTCAAAGATAAGTTAAATAATTTCAACTAAATAGAGCACCATTACCACTTCAATTATTGTTTTAAATCTTATATATTCCACTTCAATAAATATTTAAATAAATATCTTATATCTTATCTGTTTTACTGCCATGTCTAAATTGTCCTCCCCTCCGTCGCCTCCCCTCCACACTCACGGTATCAGCCGAGTCAGAAATACTATTAATTTCCAAACCCCAGTCTACCCCTGAATACACATTCTATTTGGTCTCTAGCGAACCACCAAGCCCCATTATCGTGACGTGATGGGAAATTCCAGTCTCGAGGTGCCGCTCCCAATCAGATCGCTCGGTATGAATGCCGGCGCCAATCAAAACACCTCTCCCTCCCACTCTTGTAAGGAACATCGATTGTTGTTACCTTATGGGGTCAAGATTTGTTTTATTGTTGTTTGGTTGATTGATGATTCTGGTCGAATTCTCTGCTTCTGGTAGATTCTCTCGTTGAATGTAGACTCTGATTTACCTCCTTATTTAAGTAGTAGTAATGCCACCACCACCCTTACTCTAATTTAGGGTACAGGATTAAAACTTCTTATCCAGCCACTAATTTATTATTGAATAATGAAGACTTTATATTATGAAAACAGGAACAATGATGATGAAAATGTACGGGGCGAAATTCCCCAAGTAGGGAGAATATCTCCAGACCTCTTATCGAGACAAAGCCCTCTGTCTAAGTGAACTAAAAACTCTTTCATACTTCTCTCTTCCTTTCTCCCCACACCCCACAGAGGTGATGGAAAATCCCATGAACATTTCCGCTTCACGTGGGCAAGACCTGGTGAACCCAAAAAATGCATGAGTAAGGAGTAGCAAAGTCTGACATGGGAATAAATGAGACCAGGAAATGACATTAATTAAATTTCTAGATGTACAGCCACCTACCTAAATACCAATTCACTGCAAGTAGATTACCTTATAATTGCCTTACTCTTTATATGTTTAACCCCAGCTGAAAGTGCTCATAACTGAGTTTATACGCTTAATTCTCTAACGTCAGAATAATAACATACGTATATATCGTCTCACGGTAGTGCAAAGGGCGCTTGAGAGTGAACGGTAGTGGTAATAAGTTCCAAGTAACTTAATAAGTAACTAAGTTAAGTTAAAATAATCAGTTGAAAATGGCAATATAAAAACTATTTAATAGTATCTCCGTGTTCACAGTCATAATTTCTATTTAATTATGAAAATTAATTAAACAAAAAAAAACATTATGAAAGAAAAGGTGATATGACGTTCATCCCAAATATGTAATCAGAATGTCTTTATCATCAAAAGCTGATTATACATGGTTATTCTCAAAATCAGATTATAGCCAGTAAAAATGATGCATGCATAACGAAAACATTCACCCTATATTGATTTTCAGCTACAATAATTACGTTTAGTGCAATCTATTATACCTTAATAGAATATATTATATTCCAATATGAAAACCCAGAAAAAATATAATATCATCGATTATACCATAGCTGACTAAAGACAAATATTACTTTACAACATAATATAATATCATCGATTATACCATAGCTGACTAAAGACAAATATTACTTTACAACATAATATCCCCACATTATACCATAGCTGACTAAAGACAAATATTACTTTACAACATAATATCCCCACATTATACCATAGCTGACTAAAGACAAATATTACTTTACAACATAATATCCCCACATTATACCATAGCTGACTAAAGACAAATATTACTTTACAACATAATATCCCCATTATACCATAGCTGACTAAAGACAAATATTACTTTACAACATAATATCCCCACATTATACCATAGCTGACTAAAGACAAATATTACTTTACAACATAATATCCCCACATTATACCATAGCTGACTAAAGACAAATATTACTTTACAACATAATATCCCCACATTATACCATAGCTGACTAAAGACAAATATTACTTTACAACATAATATCCCCACATTATACCATAGCTGACTAAAGACAAATATTACTTTACAACAATATCCCCACATTATACCATAGCTGACTAAAGACAAATATTACTTTACAACATAATATCCCCACATTATACCATAGCTGACTAAAGACAAATATTACTTTACAACATAATATCCCCACATTATACCATAGCTGACTAAAGACAAATATTACTTTACAACATAATCCCCACATTATACCATAGCTGACTAAAGACAAATATTACTTTACAACATAATATCCCCACATTATACCATAGCTGACTAAAGACAAATATTACTTTACAACATAATATCCCCACATTTTCAGTGACGACACAGGATTTCTATATATTATGGCGTGACTATTATTTGTTCACGCTCTTTCCAAAAATGAAATCGCAAATTTTCTATCATCAAGATTAATATTTTTGATTTATAATAAAGCCAGAAGAGTATACGCCCGCCGACTTCGGACTCGGAGCTCTGTACAATAGCATGATCTCTCTCTCACACTTACAAATTTTTTTTTTTTATATCTATCTATTGTTTATGTCTTTCTCTGTTTACGTTTCTCCCCCCCCCCCCACTCTCTCTCTCTCTCTCTCTCTCGCTCTATTTATATATGTATGTGGAGGTTAAATCACGAATAGAAGACTCCCTTTTTCTTATGTTCTTACATATGTAATTTGTGTGTATGTAATGTATGCGTGTATGTGTATGTATATGTAATTATATGTATACCTATATGTATTTCTTCATATTTACATAAGTTAGATAAAAGTTTGAAAGGGATCTGCCTTGTGTGGGCTAAGCTGTACTGATTTTCTTAAGTTCATTGATTTGTATCAAATTGTATATATTATTAGATTAGATTGTATTTATTTGGCATATTTCAATATATATGCACATCAGTATAAGTATATATAATATGTAAAACATTAATGTTGTATGTAAAAGAAGTATATTCCTAAAAAAATATGGCAACAGGCAGTAGGATGGCAACACTTGTTGTATTTATATTCTAGTTAGCAACTCACAGATGATTTAGGACGGGTATTTAAGCCTCACTCTCCCCCTGTTTCTTGTATTACCCTGAAGATGTCTTGAGATAATAGACGAAAGTTTGGTGTTCAATTGTTTCAATTTTCCTAGCGAATTTTACTACATACTGTATATGAATAAATACAGCATATAATTTATACAGTATATTTAAATATTAGTGTAGCCAGGTAATACATATTCTTTAAGAGAGACAAGTTTAACCCTTATTTAGCGAGAGAGACAAGTGGTGGCAGGAGACTAGCGAGCGTATGACTGCTCCAGACCACCGCGGCGAACCTCTCACTCGCTACATATGGGTCTTATTTAGGCATGAAAATGATCACGTAAACAGCCCTATTTTGGCTAAAAACACCCCGCTGTGCGGTACACATAAATAAACCGCATAGGCCGCTCGTAAGGTGTTAAAAGAAGCGGCAATTTCAGCATTCAGTATTTCATTGTTAAGGTTTTCAATATTTCTGATCAGCCTTCTTTGAGGTTAAGTAAGAAGGTGGAGAAGGGTGGCAAAGTTCATGATTAAAATCCACCGTTTCACTAGGTACACCTAGCATCTTCAGGGAATGATAAAACTAAATAAATTACATGGTATATATATATATTCGTTGATCTGACTGTTGATCTCACGCGAGAGGTGGGCAGAGCTACCGTGCGTTCGGGCGCCCACCATTGGAAGCGGGTAACCTCCTAGCAAGGCTCTCGCTGTATCTTGTCGGTGGTTGGCTAGTGGTAAACGAAGTAATCGATGATTGGCTGGTGGTGGTGGAGGCGCTGTTCAGTTGCACGGGGGGGGGGGGGGGGGATGTGCAGGAGTGTGGGGGGGTAGGAGGGGGGGAGGGGAGTTGCAGGGGTGTGGCGTTTAGCTGACGGCAATATTTGGAGGTCATGGGTTTGGTTATTAATGTTGGGGCTTAAGGCTTGAATATAAAGGGCTTCGAGTATTGTGAGTCTTTTGGGATCATTTTCTTTGTCAAGTATGGAAGTGTGTTTATTTAAGTCAGCACGAGTTAAGGCGCAATGTTGCATCTCTTTCACTCTACTATCGCTATTACAACAATCAGTGCTCTTCAGAGCTCTCTCAGTGCATACTCCCACCCTTGCGGCGAGTGTGAGGCACCCACCTTTCAACACAGACAGTCTCACTCCTATTGTCCAGCTCTTCAACCAAAGAAATGGAAAATGTTCTCAATCTTTCTTCTACTCAACAAGTGAACTCTGGAACTCTCTCCCTTAATAAATCTTTCCTTCATCCTATGACTTACTCTGCTTTAAATGTTGTATTTCAAGGCATTTTGACCTGAACTTGGCTCTGTCACTCTTTGGCTTTGAGGGAGACACTCACTACAGGCAACCTGCCTTTTGTCTCCTTCATACACATAGAAACAAAAATATGCAAGAGTTCAGCAACAAAAAAGAGAATGGGGAGCACTCGTTTTCTATGTTACCAAAATACGAGTTACTATGATAGATTATAATAAAGTCCCAGCGATTCTGAATTACATTTAGGAGTCATGGATGTGGTAATTAACTTCTAATATATAATTTTGAATATTATCGCGATCATAGAAGAACCGAGGATATCACTTGTAATTGAATAATAGATACAAGGACACCAATTAGGCCTATGTATATTGTATTTCCAAGAGAATAGTTAATGAGTTTCAAGAAGGGACTTGAACAAACAAGACCAATTACTTGAATTGTGAATTGATTCCTTAGGGATATTCCGGGTGTTGGGGGAGGGCTCGTAGATTCCTCTGATATGGCTTTCTTTTCCGGCGTACTATTCTTGCGTATTCTGGGGTCATCGGTCTTGGTATCCTCCGCGGCTGATGATGGGGAGAGTCTCAATCCTTATCCTTAAACTTATGTCTTGATGAAAAAGTCTGTAAGTTCTTGAATTTGGCAACTGGTTCTTGCAGACTTTGATGTGTTAGCATTAAGCCTACCTCTGGTAGTGTTAAGCCTACCTGTGACCGCTTCAAGTCTGTCATTGGTGTCATTAAGTCCACCTCTGGTAGCATCAAGCAGACCTCTAACATTGGTAGAATTAAGCCTTCCTGTAACAGCTTCGAGCCTGTCTTTGGTGTTGTCAAGTTCACCTCTGGTAGCGTTAAGCCTAACTTGACCAAATTTAGAATTGCTGCTAGTACAATTGATGACTTGGTCAGGGTGGCTTGAGTAGTCTGTCTTTGTTCTGCTATACTTGGGTGGTCGGCTTTGAGGTCTAAAATGTCTTCTGGTGCTTGAAGTCTCTCTTGGGAGCTGGTGGTAGCCATCTGAGTGGTGGCTACGTTGTGTTTGGTTGGCTTCCGGGTAACAAGCACGCTTCATGGTATGGGTATAGGAACTCATGTGCCCTTGATGTTCTGGTATCCTGATGGTGGCTACTCTGGTTTGTGCTGTTGTTGTTGTTGTTGTTTGCACAGTATATATAGCGAGCATAATAACTATGAAAAGGCTCATTAAAGTGTTCATAATAATCTACCCATTAAAGGTACATTGTTGGTAATAGACCCCTCTTACATAAGGACATAAAGGTAAATCACCATCAATATATCCGTTCAATTTGTATACCTTCTTTACACCTTTAATGTTTTACAATAATTTTTCAACAGTTCTGCCATTATCCTATATTCTCAAAACATAAGGGTATGAAAAGGGTATAATTTATAGTGTCCATAATAATATATCTATTAACAAATATATCGGTGGTTGTAAACCCATCTAACACAAGGACAGAGAGGTAAATCATGATAATGGTATATACCTTTTTCATACTCTTTAATTTTGTCTAGTGCATCCTTGCTGTCTTTAAGGGGGATCACCGGTTTTGTTTTAATCTTTCTCTCCTTTTCTCTCTTTCTCTGGCTTGTATCCATTAGGCCCCATTCAGCCAACTGTTTTAAGACGTTTATCCCCATCCAATTGTCGATTTCTTCCTGGCGAGCGAAAGCGAGCCAGCATTGTATGGAGAAATCCGGCTTCACCGGAGACATTTTTCTATCGAAAATGTACAAATTTAGCTTGCTGTCAAAACAAAAATATATATATGCTGGCTCGCTACCACTCGCCAGGAAAATATTGACACCTGTCTTAAAACAGTAGGATGAGTGGGGCCAAATGGATACAAGCCAAAGAGAGAGGGAGATAAAGAGGAAAAAAAGCGAGGTGGGCCCCCTTAGAGTTGGAGCCAAAGTTAGGGAAGATATTAACATAATCCGGAGTCAACAGATTCCTTACAACCACTTCCTAACTTTGATACAATACTCCGAGGGAACAAAAATAATGGTATTAAAAAAGTGGTTTTGGTTAATTTTGAAAGCCTTATGTTTGTTAGGAAAGAGCGAGAGAGTCAATAATGGATAGAACGATAGCTAATGTATGAATTATATGAATATATATATATATATAATAATATATATATATATATCTATATATATATATATATATATATATATATATATATATATATATATATATATATATATATATATATATATATATATCGGTATATAGCCTATATATATATATATATATATATTTTTTTTTTTTCTATGTGGATGAGGGAGACAAAAGGCAAAATTGCCTGTGACTAGTGCCTCCCCCATAGTTGAAAGAGTGACAGGGCCAGAATCAAGGATCAAACGAGCCAAAATGCCTGGACACACAGAGTTTGAAACAATTTAAATCATAGGATGAGGGAAAGATGGATTCAGGGAGAGAGTTCCAGAGCTCAGCTGTTGAATAGAAGAAAGATTGGGTGCATCGTTCCACTCTTGAGTTGGAGAATTTCACAGAGTCGGGGTGGGATTGTGTTGCAAGGCGGGTACTACGTACCCTATGTAGAGAATGTGGTATACACTGAGAGAGCTCTGAGGAACATTGATTATTGTAGTAGCGATAGAATAGCGAGAGAGATGCAAAACGGACCGAACCGTACGCCTTCTTAGTATCAAGCCCAGAGAGGGTGAAAACTACAAATTAAGAAGATATTATGATATTAGGCATAAGTAGGAGAGAGGGGGGTGGAGAGCGAGAAATAGCACCGGAATCATCCAATGGGGAGTTTCCATCAAACGTTTGAGCGAAGAGTTCAGCTTTGTCAGAGGAAGAAGTGATGGTTGTACCATCAGAGTGGAAAAAGGGAGGGAAAGAGGAGGAAGAAAAATTGCAAGTATATATATATACGGTATATCTATAAATAAACACACATATAAATAAATATCTATATCAAACGCTTTTTTCCAAATCCATATAAGCCCAAAGTACCTCCTTACTTTTCTATAAATACTTCTCGCATAGCTCTCTTACTGCAAACATGTGATCCACACACCCTCTTCCCCTCCTAAAGCCGCATTGCTCTTCTCCTATTGCACCTTCTGTACCCTTTATTACCCTCTCTATTAACACCTTGCCATACAGCTTTCCAACAACTGATAGCAAACTAATAATCTTTAACTTGAACACTCCTGCCGGTCTCCCTTCCCCTTGTACGAAGGCACTACACCTGCACTCCTCCAGTCTAATGGTGCTATTGACACGACAAAGCACACAGTGCATATTTGTGACGCTTCTGCATAGTAGCCACGTGCGGGCATGCGCGCGCTTCGGCTGCCCAGCCGTTTAGAAACCGGCTGGTGGCAGCCGGCCGGCCGGCTTTTCCTTAGTATATATCCTACGACAATGTAACTAATGTCTGGGATATTCTTATGTTGTTTCACAGCTTGTAGCTGCCCTTATTCTTAACCAACGCATCTTAGTATATTTTATTCTCGATAGTTGATTGTTTCATTATAATATATAAGATGTAAGTCTAGTGAGAGTGGGAGGAGACGAGCGGGAGAGAGAGACCGGCTGGGGGACGTTGCTTCGCGCGGAGAGTCCAGCTTGGGACGAGCCTGATGTTGTCACATGCATTTGATTGCAACGTTAGGCTTAGTTTCGACTCACGCACGGGGTAGAGGATTTTGACCCGGCAACTGTGTTGAGTGTTGCCAAGCATGGGATGTATTCTGCATGCCTAGGGCGGGGTCCAGACAGATTCAAGACTCAGAGCTCACCTCACTGTCGTACCCTTCGGACCCCCTTGATATCTATCCCTCTCAACCCCACTTAGAAACTTTCTCTCTTACTTTGTATACCTTCTTTCCCCTACTTTACCAATCTATTTAATTATCCCATCCCCTTGATAGACCTTATATCTATTATTGTATTAACGACGAGCTCTCAGATAACTAGATAGGATTTTGGGCCTTATGCAGAGACGTAATTGTTAATGAGACCTAGGAAGCTTTTTGGTTGTCTCATATTTGGTGGTTTCATGCTTGCTAGTGTGTTCTTGTGTCAGGTTAGCAGGGGCTAGACCGGAGGGGAGGCTTTTTGCGATCCTTTAAGTAAAGTCTGCTGGTGCGAGTCCTGTGGACCCGCACGACTTTACTAGGATACCCGTGGGAGTCTGGGGGCATTTTCTTGTCTGTGTCCCTGTGTGTCTAGTGTTGTGTTGTGTGAGGGCCCTTGCCTAGTCCACTCAGCACTGCGCTAGCACGTCTTGCTTTTGTTTTAGGGTCGCCAGGAGAGAGTCAGATACTTGCGATCTGAGTCTCTCAAGAGAGCACCCTTTCAATTAGAGTAATTTGGCACACAGACTTGGGAACGTCCCAAGGCTAGAGCAGGTGGATCAGCCCGGGTATCCGAAGCCTATATCCTTCCGGCTAGACCTCTGCCACCTGGCAGATTAACAGCTAGGGGTTTATTATTTCTGCATGCTTGTTATTGTGCCACAGTTTACCGTTTTTGTGAGCATTGTGAGTCAGGGTGGGGCTTAGAGACTCAGTCCGAGCAGGCTTGCCTGACTAAGAGTGAGAAGCACACCTGTATGTGGTTATGTTGCGAGTTGCTGCCTTTATTTAATTATACCTATGCCATTATACACTGTATGGCCTATCACTAGTATTTATTCCTGCTTATGAGTTAAGAGTTCTCTAAATCCGTAACGTACTTTCTTTGCTAAGCATCAGATCCTACAGTAGCCACATGCAGTTTAGAAACCCGCATCTTGTCTACCTGTACGATGTTTTGAGGACTGTTTGCTTTCACCTTCTTTCACGCAGGGGTGATTAGTTGTATTAATTAACGTAACGTTAAATGTACTTTCTTCTAGTTTGTTATTAAATTGTTTCTGCAATTTAATTCCGTTATCTATCTTTTCCTTGAAGCTTTAAGTCAACTTAATTGTGTGATCTTTTATATAGCCTGCTTGACTATCAGCAGTCTATAGTGCGTGCACCCTGTAACCGAGTCATAGGATACCTCGTTGTCCAGACAGGACTCTTGACGGTTTAGGGTGGTTTGTTGCCTGGGTTTATAGATAAGGGTTGGATCTAGCGTTTTCCGTTGTTGCTTGTTGCCGCATACCTAGTCCAATAGAAAGAGCCCAGTGTTTATATATCCCAGGACGTAACAAATGGCGACCTTGCATAGGATTTACTGAACAGAGGAATATAGTGGTCATTTGTTTTGAGATTCCTTATGATTAGAGGAATTCAGTGGACATAGAGTTTTTGTTTTGGAGCAACCAATATAACACATTAAAGTCTTTAAATAACACTAGTATATACATACTTGCATAGGAGATAAGGCACATTCTATAACCGTGATAATTACTGCAGTACACAAACATGTCTACTACATCAGAACACAGTGATGGGTCAGGTCACGATACGGGCTCGGAGGGAGAAAGACCTGTGGAGTGGCTAGTCGATAGCGAGGAGGGTGCTAGAAGATTTTTAGAGGTGCCCCTTACCGCTGCCAGGGTGTTGAAGCTGAATAAGTATGGCTTAAAGTGTGTGGCAGGTCTTCAGGGTCACCAGGGTTTAAGTGGCATGAGGAAAGATCAGCTGAGGACTTTGATATTGGGTTTAGAAGAGAGAGACCTGAGTGGAGAGGCGACTGGGGGCCCTGGTCCCCAGCCCCCCCTCCACTCTACCCCCATATCAAACGTCAGGATGCCTTAATTTAGTACATACCCCCAAGTTGATGGTCAATGGCAGCGTGGAATTCAATCACAGGGACCCTCTCCCTTAAATGCACCTTCCCCTCCTCAAGGGTTGACTCCAGATTTGTTGTTTCGGCTTGAGATGGCCAAGGTTGAGGCTGCTAGAGCTCAGGTTGAGGCTGCCGAGAGACAGGCTAGTGTGCAGGCTGAGGTTGCTAGAGCTCAGGTTGAGGCTACCGAAAGACAGGCTAGTGTGCAGGCTGAGGCTGCAGAGAGAACAGCTATACGAGAGGCTGAACTGCAGGCAGAGTCTACTAGGTATCGGGCTGACAGGGAGCTGGAGAGATCTCGAGTGGAGGTAACAGGGCGAAATATTGGGGGAGGTAACAGACATCGGGACCAATCATTGTCGCACCTGCTTAAACTAGTTCCTGTGTTCGATGAATTAGGTGTGACTGAGTTTTTTATGCGATTTGAGAAGAAGTGTCAGGAACACCAGTGGCCTCAGGAAAAGTGGGCAGCATTAGTTTCATCAAGACTCCTAGGAAAGGGGCTAAAAGCGTATGATACACTACCTTTAGAGTCCTGTGTAGTTTATGATGAGCTAAAGAAGGCTGTGCTACGGGCCTATGAGTTACAACCAGAAACTTACCGCTTGAAGTTTCGGGGTGTTACTAAGGGCAAGGATAGTACCTTCCTAGAACACGCCCGGGACTTGTCTGATGCACTACGACATTGGCTGCGTTCTGAGAGGGCAGCTACTTTTGAGGAGTTGAGTGAGGTGGTTCTCTTGGAGCAGTTCTTTAAGTGCACAGACGGGGACTTAACATTATATATAAAGGAAAAAAATCCTAGAACTCTCCAGGAGGCAGCAGAAATGGCTGACCGCCGACTGTCATTAATTCGAGGGTGCGAAGCAGCAGCTAGGAGTGAGTCGGGTGCAAAGGATCGTACCCCTCCCCCTCCCAAGAATTTTGATACACATAAATACACAAAACCATGTAGCACTGACAATAAAACTGAACATAAACCAAATACCGTCCTGTATAAGAAGTCTAATGGTACCTCCCACTCCCAAGGGAAACCAAAGAGTAAAGAGTGCTTTGCATGTCACAAGGAGGGTCACTTTGCAAATGCTTGTCCGAACAAGCCACCAAACAAGGTTGTGTCATTGGCCCGCAGCATAGGGGTGTCGCCTATATCTTCTGCGTTTGCCAAGGGTAGTTCGTCAGAGGTTGGGACACAGCCTGTGTTCAAGAGTCCGGAAGGCTCGAACCCTGTCCGCGACGTCTTTGGGGGTCATAGAGGGCATGGTTTTGTGAGGTGGGCTGGCGAAAGGCGAGGAGTTAAGCTATTGCGTGATACGGGGGCTTCTCAGACCTTGTTAAAGAACTTTACTGGTAGGCCGATTAACGCTGCTCGGGTGGTGGTAGTTCAGGGGATCAATGCTACGAAGTCCTACCCGCTGGTGCGGATGGAGCTGGAGGTGGGTGGTGTGGCGAAGGAGCTGGATGTAGGAATTGTAGAGAACTTGCCTGTTGGGGGCGTCGACCTCCTCCTCGGCAACGACTTTGCGGTGCCTGCTTCTAAGGTTTCACCCTTGGTCGTTGCCGAGAAGGCGGCCGACGTTAGTAGGGAGGAACAGGAGTGGGTTGAGAAGTGTAGCGTACAATCCATGGCGTGTGTTGTGACGCGTTCTCAGACATCCGGAGCCTTGCAGCCACCACCTCAGTCTATCAAACCGCAGAGGAAAGGTCACAAGAAAACGGGAAGTGTTGGTCAATTGGAGAGTTTTGAGCCGGCAGTGTTTCTTGGTGACTCATTATTGGCACCTATGTTAGAGTCTGGAGAGGCCCCGGGGCCTGTCACCGCTAGTGCAGGTGCAGGGCAGGAAGAGACTCTGCGACAGCATCGTTATGCGCAGCGTGAGGAAAGGATGGCTCAGCGGGACATTGGAGGTGGAAATAAATGATTTAAGATGAACTTGGATAATCTCGCACCTGCTGATATATGTTCCTTGCAGCTGGAAGATCCTGAAGTCAGGGCGTGTGGTAATGGTGCTATCGAACTGGAGAGCGATGGGGATGCGCAGCCTGGTGATTTTTTCTTGTCCGAGGGGATCTTGTATCGGAGACATCAGGATCCCAAGAAAAAGTGGGATGGCGGGTCAGGATTAGTGGACCAGTTAGTAGTACCGAGGGTGTGCCGTGAGAGCTTATTGAGATTAGCTCATGATGTGCCTTTGGCAGGGCACCTGGGGGCACGTAAGACGGAGGCAGCTCTGAGCAAGCTTTTCTGGTGGCCTGGGTTAAAGGTGAGTGTCGTGTCATGGGTATCACAGTGTCACACTTGTCAAGTTGTTGGGAAACCCAATCAGGTCATCCCGAGAGCCCCGTTACAACCCATCCCTGTCATTGGGCCGCCCTTCAGCAAAGTAGTGATCGATATGGTTGGCCCATTGCCCCCCACTAGTGCCGGCAATAAATGTTTACTAACTGTAATGGATGTAGCAACACGGTATCCAGATGCTTACCCCATGCGCAACGGGATGGCTAAGACTGTTGTCAAAAACCTACTTGTCTATTTCTCTCGTTATGGCTACCCTCAGGAGATCCAGTCTGATCAGGGATCCAATTTTACTTCTGCTCTGTTTAAGCAGACCATGCAGCAACATGGGATAGTGTCTGTGGTGTCATCTGCCTACCATCCCGAGAGTCAGGGAGTTTTGGAAAGGTGGCACTCGACTCTCAAGAGTATGTTGCGGTGTTATTGCATGGAAAATGGGAAGGACTGGGATCTAGGTCTCCCATACGTTTTATTTGCTGCGAGCGAAGTACCTGGGGAGAGCTTGGGATTTAGCCCGAACGAGTTGGTTTTTGGACACAGGGTCAGGGAGATCTGGGAGGGAGTCACAAAGCCATTCTCGCTTCTAAAGTATGTAGTTGAAAGCCGTGAGAGAATGCTAAAGAGCTTGGAGGTAGCAGGTCGGAACCTTAAGAGTTCACAAGCTCAGATGAAGGACAGATACGACCAGAAGGTGAAGCTGAGGGAGTTTGAAGTAGATCAGGAGGTACTGATACTACTGCCTCTGGTGGGACACCCCTTGTCTGCCAAGTATTCTGGTCCGTATCGGGTTGTAAGGAAGGTTTCTGATCTTGACTATTTAGTAGCTACTCCTGATCGTAAGAAAAAGAACCAACTTTGCCATGTAAATCTGATGAAAGAGTATGTGAGGCGCCTCTCCGAGCCTCTCACTGTCCCGGTGTTGATCTGCAGCGATCGTGGTGGAGAAGGAGGAAAGGACAGTCAAGCTGCGGGGGAGGATAATTGAGAGTGTCATGTTTCCGCGGATCAGTGGGCGGGGAATTCTAGACAAGTGGCTCACGAGTTGATAATGCACCTGCCTGAGCAACAGCGTGTAGCTGTGCAGCACTTGTTTGATTCAAACCCAGCTGTTTTCGCGGAGCATCCTGGCCTCACTACTCAAGTGGTGCACGATGTCGATGTTGGGGACCACCCGCCCTTTAAATCAGTGCCATACCGTGTTCCCCCTATTAAATTACCAGCACTTAGGGAAGAGCTGGATTATATGCTGAAACGTGGGCTGATTTCTGAGGGTGCAGTAAGGTGGACTTCCCCCGTCACACTGCAGCCCAAACCAGATGGCAAGGTGCGGTTTTGTATAGATTTCCGCAGGTTGAATGGTTTAACCCCCACAAACATCTACCCTCTCCCTCGCGTGGACGACAGTGTGGATAAGATAGGAAAAGCCAAGTTCCTCACTAAGATAGACCTTGTTAAGGGTTATTGGCAAGTGCCCTTGTCTGAGCGAGCGCGAGAGGTGTGTGGGTTTGTGGTGGACGGTGCCACATATCGTTGCCATGTTATGCCATACGGGCTGCAACGTTTCAGAAATTAATGAACGACATTGTAGCCGACATTCCCAACTGTACGGTGTACCTAGATGATGTCATAATATACGACGAGGATTTTAACTGTCACTGTGCTCACATCGGACAGCTTTTTAATAAACTGAATGAAGCAGGTTTGGTGGTAAACCTGGGTAAGTGCGATTTTGTCAAAGCCACAGTTTTGTACCTGGGGTTCGAGGTGGGGATGGGTCAGGTGTGCCCTCCACAGACAAAGATCAAAGCCATCGATCAGTTTCCCCAGCCTACGACTAAGAAACAAATCATGCGGTTTCTAGGTATGATAGGCTATTATCGTCGCTTCATCAAAGGCTATTCGACTGTACTTGCACCTTTAACTGACTTATTATCTAAGGACAAGAAGTTCCGGTGGTCTCCTGAGTGTGCAGAGGCGTTTTCCTTGGTGAAACACCTGTTATGTACCCACCCCATACTCAGGGCCCCGGACTTCAGCAGACCTTTTCAGCTGGCGACTGATGCCAGTGGCGTAGGGGCTGGGGCTGTCTTGTTACAGACAGATGATGAAGGTATCGAACATCCAGTGAGTTTTTACAGTAAAAAATTCAATAGTGCACAAAGGAATTACTCTGTAATTGAAAAAGAACTCCTGGTGATAGTGCTGGCGCTCAGGCACTTCTATGTATATGTTCCTGCTTTCGGACCAGTCGTAGTGGTTTATACCGATCATCACCCTCTGAAATTCTTGAATCAGTTTCATAACCGGAATATGAGGCTGACCAGGTGGTCACTCATGCTTCAGGAGTATAATCTGGACATACGCCATATTGCCGGTTCTGATAACGTGATAGTGGATTGTCTATCAAGGGTGGATGATGTTGGTTAGACTGCCACAGCATTGAGGGTTGAGTGTGGAGGAAAATAGGCTGTCACTGTAGTTCAGCCGAAAAAAACAAATTAAAAAAGCAAAAACCTTATAAAAACTCTTTATTATTATAACGTGTAGAATTTTGTATAAGATGTTGTAGCAGTATCTAAGTTGAATGTTTTCGCTTATTGTCGCTAAGTTAGTTGAACTTGCTCGGTGGAGCGCAACAGTCTTTATTTTTTTATATATAGTGCCTTGTGTCGCAACAGTGTGTGGTACTATGAGAAGCTTTCTGTTAGATATGAAGAACTTAGTCAAGGGTCTTATATCTTGGGGGAGGTGTGACGCTTCTGCATAGTAGCCACGTGCGGGCATGCACGCGCGTCGGCTGCCCAGCCGTTTAGAAACTGGCTGGTGGCAGCCGGCCGGCCGGCTTTTCCTTAGTATATATCCTACGACAATGTAACTAATGTCTGGGATATTCTTATGTTGTTTCACAGCTTGTAGCTGCCCTTATTCTTAACCAACGCATCTTAGTATATTTTATTCTCGATAGTTGATTGTTTCATTATAATATATAAGATGTAAGTCTAGTGAGAGTGGGAGGAGACGAGCGGGAGAGAGAGACCGGCTGGGGGACGTTGCTTCGCGCGGAGAGTCCAGCTTGGGACGAGCCTGATGTTGTCACATGCATTTGATTGCAACGTTAGGCTTAGTTTCGACTCACGCACGGGGTAGAGGATTTTGACCCGGCAACTGTGTTGAGTGTTGCCAAGCATGGGATGTAATCTGCATGCCTAGGGCGGGGTCCAGACAGATTCAAGACTCAGAGCTCATCTCACTGTCGTACCCTTCGGACCCCCTTGATATCTATCCCTCTCAACCCCACTTAGAAACTTTCTCTCTTACTTTGTATACCTTCTTTCCCCTACTTCACCAATCTATTTAATTATCCCATCCCCTTGATAGACCTTATATCTATTATTGTATTAACGACGAGCTCTCAGATAACTAGATAGGATTTTGGGCCTTACCCGCACGACTTTACTAGGATTCCCGTGATAGTCTGGGGGCATTTTCTTGTCTGTGTCCCTGTGTGTCTAGTGATGTGTTGTGTGAGGGTCCTTGCCTAGTCCACTCAGCACTGCGCTAGCACGTCTTGCTTTTGTTTTAGGGTCGCCAGGAGAGAGTCAGATACTTGCGATCTGAGTCTCTCAAGAGAGCACCCTTTCAATTAAAGTAATTTGGCGCACAGACTTGGGAACGTCCCTAGGCTAGAGCAGGTGGCTCAGCCCGGGTATCCGAAGCCTATATCCTTCCGGCTAGACCTCTGCCACCTGGCAGATTAACAGCTAGGGGTTTATTATTTCTGCATGCTTGTTATTGTGCCACAGTTTACCGTTTTTGTGAGCATTGTGAGTCAGGGTGGGGCTTAGAGACTCTGTCCGAGCAGGCTTGCCTGACTAAGAGTGAGAAGCACACCTGTATGTGGTTATGTTGCGAGTTGCTGCCTTTATTTAATTATACCTATGCCATTATACACTGTATGGCCTATCACTAGTATTTATTCCTGCTTATGAGTTAAGAGTTCTCTAAATCCGTAACGTACTTTCTTTGCTAAGCATCAGATCCTACAGTAGCCACATGCAGTTTAGAAACCCGCATCTTGTCTACCTGTACGATGTTTTGAGGACTGTTTGCTTTCACCTTCTTTCACGCAGGGGTGATTAGTTGTATTAATTAACGTAACGTTAAATGTACTTTCTTCTAGTTTGTTATTAAATTGTTTCTGCAATTTAATTCCGTTATCTATCTTTTCCTTGAAGCTTTAAGTCAACTTAATTGTGTGATCTTTTATATAGCCTGCTTGACTATCAGCAGTCTATAGTGCGTGCACCCTGTAACCGAGTCATAGGATACCTCGTTGTCCAGGCAGGACTCTTGACGGTTTAGGGTGGTTTGTTGCCTGGGTTTATAGATAAGGGTTGGATCTAGCGTTTTCCGTTGTTGCTTGTTGCCGCATACCTAGTCCAATAGAAAGAGCCCAGTGTTTATATATCCCAGGACGTAACATATTGTCACCAGCCACACACATCTCCACCCTTCTAAATACATTCCACAGCAATACCATCACTACCTTCTGCTTTACCTGCTCTCATTTGCCCCATTGCTTCTTTCACTTCATTCTTCTCAATCCTTTCATTTATTCCCTCCTGCCTGCGTAGCCTACCTCCATCACCCACTGCTTCAATCACTGGCTCTCTTCCACCTCTTACATTTGATAGCGTAATGGTTAGTGTGCAGAATTTCAGTGTGAGTGTCCTAGGTTCGAATCCATGGAGCACAACATGTATTCATTAGTTTCATTGATTTCATTAATTAGGTTTATTTGTAAGTTAATTGGTGGGTTGGTGATAATATGAATGTATTCAGGTTCAGGAGTAATTCCTAGCGAGGCCCCTTGTGGTTAAGTGCCCCATCAATTATTTCTTCTGTAACACGCATATTATACTCAAATATATATGCAAGTATTCTAAACTCAATCACTTATTAGGCCCACCTTGTCTTCCATCAGCATTATATAAAAGACTGAAGATATCTCTCTCTCTCTATATATATATTTATATATATATATATATATATATATATATATATATATTATAACCCATAATATGTGATCCACTAACCCATTAAACCCTTAGTTACTCACATAATCAGTACACAGTAATACCACCAAGCCAATCTCATCACAGAAATATAACTACCTATATTGTTTATACTTACAAAGTATGAGCAACCTTAGGGTCAACAATTCACCCTCTTAGACACCACAGAATGTCACAGTAAGCAATACAAAAGACAACACAGGATGTCAGCAATACACACTTAGATCAACATGACCCACCTAGTGAAAGGTGTGTCAGCAAACGCACCTTATCTCTAGCAGAGAGGTAAATTGATAAATCACTCCACCTAGGGATCTCAGTCAGGGAAGTTACACTCGTCTTCTCCTGCACACGTCCCATCTACTCCATCTCACACCTTGGCTACGGCTAGACACTGCCCTAAGCCCACTTATGCACTTACTGTTACACTTTCCGTCTAATCTCAGAGACTCGATCAACATACGCTTGGTTAACACTAGACACTCTGCCTAACTCACAAACCACACTATAATCTACACTATAAGGACTTACCACAACCCCTTACCTTAAATAAACTAAAAAACTAACACCTTAACACTTAGTATTATAAAACTATATTCTATAACTCAATATAATTTATAACACAAACTAGTTATCTTTACACCCCCTTATATATAATATTCAATGTAATATTACACGAGTATACCACACGACTCATGGTATATTAAAATTCCATTTGGGAAATCATTAGGCTGTCATAGTGCTGTTGGGTATATATACATGCTTAGATTAATATCAAGTATTCGAGAATGGATAATATGGTGTAGGCTTGTGTATAAACCTTTAACTGTATTGATAGCGTAATGGTTAGTGCGCAGAATTTTGGTGTGAGTATCCCAGGTTCAAATCCATGGAGTACCATAAATTATGTATTCATTAGTTTCATTGATTTAATTAATTCGGGTTATTTGCAAGTTAATTTGTGGGTTGGTGATAATATGAATTTTGCAAAGATTCCAAATACTCAGCATATTTTTTCCTCACTTGCACTAATAACTTTTCATTTGCATCTTTCATTGACTTTCAACGACTCTTCCCTCTTGTATTCTCCATTCCTTACTTTATATGTTATACCTCCTTCCAGAACATCTTTTTACGTTCCTCAAAATCCTCACTCAATCTTTGACCCCACCTTTCATTTGCGCTTTTCTTTGCTTCTCTAATCTTTCTTCCCGCCTCTCTCCTTTTCTCCTTGCACCTCTTCCATACCTCAACACTTCCATCCTGTAAAACCTTCTCAAACCACTGTCTCTTCTCCTCAATTGCCTTTCTCACCGTATCATTCCACCACTCGCTTTCCTTCCTGATACCTGTGCCATAATTTTTTTTTTTACCTCATACTTCCTCTGCGCTTGCTTTCACTCCTTCCTAAAACTGTTGCCATTCATCCTTTATTTCTCTCTCTTCCATCCCTCTCACTTCCATCCATTTTTAATTTAGCCTCTCCTGGTACTCCCTCTCTTTTGTACTCTTCTCTAACTCATTCATTTTTATCACGTCTCTTACTTCTTGCTTGTCTCACATTCTCCTGTAACTCGTCACTCTCAGCTTTCCCTCCACAAGATAATGATCACACATACCCTCAGCCTCACCTTTCAGCACATTCACGTCTATCACAATATTTCCCTCGTCACCAACACATAATCCATTAACGCCTATACATACTGTACATATACATATTTACATATACACACATACATACATACTGTACATATAGATCATGTCAACCAACTTTAGGACTGGACTTCAGCCAACGACGTCACCATAATAAGTGCCAAAACAGTAGTGATGCACATCAGCGTGAGTTCAGACACCATCGACCCACCCTCGGATATAGCACTCTTTAACGTAGTGAACAATTTCAAACTATTAGGGGTCATCATAATACGACAATCTAAATTGGAAACCCCACTTCAGTAGTGTAGTCAAAATTTGTGGCTATAAACACTACCTCCTTCACTGCCTTAAAGGTCGTTGCACACTGACACGAAAGCCCCTCCAGGCGAGTTCCCGACTCGAAATTTCAGCCTGATACGGCGAATCGGCAACATAATCGTGGATATCGGGAATTAGCCATGGGTGACTCTCACAGTCCAAGCGACGTACTGGGGGTCGATACGAGATTTTGAGCTGTTCAAAAGTTCGTGGGAATCCCCCGGCAACTGTAAAAAATCGTCTGAATCTGGTCTCCATCACGAACTCGCCGTATCACAATCATGTGGTCCGTATCAAAGGCGTATGGTCCGTATCAACGTCGTCTGGTGCGTAAGCCTGCCGTGCGGACCGTATCTCTTCTTTGCGGAAAATTGGCAACGGTCGAGTTGGCAAAAAAAAAAAAAATGCGCATTTAGTCTCAATCTGGTTGCACGTCTCACAGCGTCGATACGATTCTTCTGAGTTGTATCGCAGTCTTTTGGGTCGTATCTTTTCCGTGGACTAGTCCTGTACCCTTCGCACGACTTTTCCTATCTTCTTCGTAGCATTCGTTTCTCCACCATATCGGCATCGCTAGAGTCTTATCAAGTCGTGCAGAAGATATATGGTAGAGATACGACTCAAACGATGCCAGCCATTTTCGCCCTGATCTCTAGTAAATTTGGCAAGACACAGGATTTGTATGTGTCGTGGGTGTTCGTGCCAGTCTTGAAGGGGCTGTCGTGTCAGTGTACAACGACCTTTAGTCGCTAGGCGCTCCCTCACCCGACCTCTCATACTTGCACAAGCAATTAATTTTGCCCAAACTCACTTATGCCTGCCCGGTATGGACCTCATCACTAACAGCAACACAGAAAGAACATCTCGAAAAAGGGCAGAAAAGAGCTTGCATGATCATTCTAGGACTCTCATACACATACTACCATGAAGTGCTACAGTCCCTGGGGTTAGAAACGCTATCGAGCCCAAGATATACAGTACAAGGTATTGTCACCAGAGTCCCCAAATGTGTCTACAAGCACTGACTCGTTACCATCCCTCATGAGCAAGGGGATGGGGTAGTAGTACAGGACCCCAATGAAAATACGTCTAATCGGCCTTATTGGGCTATCCTTAGCTGGCTTAGCATGCGCTAGCTTTAAGAACTATTATTATTATTATTAAGGTCGCGCACATCTCTCCAGAATAAAGTGAAGTGTTTTTTGCATAGCCCCGATGTTCTACTGTGTTGCTTTGCTTAAGCAAGTGTGCAGACATGCCCAACAGTTACAACTGTGCAGTGTTTGGGTGTTTCTCAAGCAGGAAAAAAGCAAGTGATTAGCATCATACTTTTCATCAATTTCCCAAAGACGACGATACAAAGAGGAAATGGATTCACCTTTGTAATAGATTAGACTATATTAATTTTGTTAATGCCAGGATATACAGTTTACATTTTGAGACAAGTGCATATGAAAGAAATCTTAGATATGAATTACTAGGCCTCCCATTACCCAAATTACTGCACAGGTGTCGCATCTTTTTTCGTATGAGAGTACTAAACATGTGAGCTACAAAATCACGACGGAAACAAGGTCGTAAAATGCTTAAAGTAATCAAACAATAATTTGTGGTATAAGCTACAGCCACACTCCACAGTCATATTTCACCTTCACATGTTAGAATTATCTCTGTACATAAGTAGAAATACTCCAATTCATAGGACAATCATAGATGTAATCAATGTTGAAATAGGGGAGGTAAGGCATACCTTTTAAGTCTGACTGACCCGTGCCAAAAAATGTGTAGAATGCATGCATTAACCCTTAAAGATCGGGGGCGGACTTAAGTCCGCCTCCAATTTGCAGCAAGTTAGGAGCATTATTAAGGATTTTAAAGGGTTAAAATAGAGTGCAAATGGCCGGGAGCGCAGCGGGCCAGACAGCCGACTCCCAGGGCTTACCGCCGCCCATTAACTCATGTTCCCTGTGTTCTCGAGAGGCTGGCAGTGTAGCCAGTAGTGAGCATAGCTGGGAAAAATATGCCGCTATATGCTAAACTCCCATGTTACTAGTATCACTGTATGAGAACCACGAGTGCTACGTAGCTCGTTCTGGTCTCATTTTGAAGCTTTTAGCGCCTAGTTTTTTGCTGAATACATTTCTTTTCATGCAGATACTTGATTTATCATTCAGGAGGGCCTGAATATGCCCAAATAAACCCAAAAAAAACGGTAGACAAGGGTTAATTACTTTGTTTAAATATTTGTATCCCACATTATATAAAAATAGATAATATTGTATTTCTCTCCTTTAAGTAATGCGTTATATGTAATGCATTATATATATGCATTATATATATATATATATATATATATATATATATATATATATATATATATATATATATATATATATATATATATATATATATACTGTACTGTATATATACATATTATATTATATTTGTGTTTGTGTGTAAAGTGTATTAATACAATATATAAATGAGTAAACAATACAAATAGAAATAATAAATAATTAATGCATTATATATTACATAATTGAATAAATATACTTGCTCCCGAAAACTGCCGGAAAACGCGCTCGTGTAAACACCAGCTTTCTAAAATACGGTACCTCAGAAAAATAAAACAAAAATAAAAACGATACCTAATCAGTTCGGTTCACCTTACAAAACTACCATATTTCAAGAGAAATGGTACAGAAACCGACTAGAAAATTCACCCTAGACAAACAGTAATCAGTCATACGAGATTTATCATATCTTTCCAAGATAAACAGTAAATCAACCCACAAGCTTTCAGGGAACCCGTTTATAATGTACCATTATTATCTCGACTAGAAAATCACCGGCAAATGAAGTACATAATATTTAACCCTACTGTACCATAGGGTACTACCATAAATGTACCCCCCAGTCCCAAGCAATGTGGCCAAAATGGCTTCAGAGGCAAGATATAACAACCTCCCAACTCAAAAGATGGAGGAATACTGCCTCTCCCAGTCAGGGGGGCTTGGATATAAACTGAGAAGTGTTGCCAAGGTCTTAGAGCAGTGCTCAAACGTTGTGGTACCAGCCAGTGCCTGGTACTGGCAGTTACAAGGATCGTATATTTCTGACGGCTGGTAGCCGTCGCTGGGACTGGGGAGTGATTTATCTACTGACGGCTCTCTGCTGTAGCTGGGATTGTACGGGTTAACTGAACAAAAACCGGTTGCTCTTGTGCAATCTCTTGCTTTGGTGCATATTGTATTATAAGTTAGAGTTAAGCAACAAACTGTTCCTTTGTACATTTTCAGTCAATGGCTGCAACTATCAATAAACCGTTTATTATTATAATTATTATTATTATTATTAGGGGTTCGACCCCTACGGGGAACCCCTATTGCAATCATTGAATCTATTTATTCATCCAAATTATTTTTCCACGCTGGTTTTTACGCAATTACTCTAGAACCGCTTTTTGGATCGGGATCAAACTTTCACAAGAGGTGCGTTTTTGTATTGGGCAACTTTTGATATGCTAAACATCCGACATGGCGGCTAAACAGGTCCATGGCAGCCAATTTCCCGAAAAATTTGACACCTAAATACCGTCTCTCCCACTCATAGGAAATTATTGGGCTTTGGTATATGGACTCCACTGCAAATACTACGCAAATGTTATGGAAAAGATTTTGCTTTTTCACATGGGTTTTTTTCCGGCAATCTTGAAAAAAACTTGAATTCCACTTTAAATTCCACATCTTTAAAACTGTGCCGATGATCAAAGCCATTTTTGTGTAGTTGGGTGAGGCTCGCAATTCTGAACGTTTTGATACCAACAGAATATAAATGGGTGGAATAGTTTGGCCGCAGCATTGAAAACTGTCTATTCTTAAATGACTTTAACCCTCCTCTAGCGGCTGCTCTGTGGCTGTTTTGGGCCTTTCTGGGCCGTTCTGACTGCTATATCAACCATCAGTATGAAAGGAACTGTATTGCGCCGAAAACTAGGTGGAAATCGCTACACAATGACGCCACATACAGCTACGTAGCACTCGTGGAGCACTGACAGTGTTACCTCGAAGATGGAAGTTTAGCTGATTTTGCTACCTTGCTCACTTTTAGCGAACTATTGGTTACACTGTCATCCTCACGTGCGGTGGGGGAACTGGAGTTAGTGTGGGCCGGGAGGCCACAGATGTCGGACGTATGGATCATTACTATCCCACCCATTTTCACTCGATTTCCACCCTTTTTTCACCCGTTTTTTGCCAGTTTTTTCAACTCGACTTATGTGGTGAGCCGCTTTTTAAGGGTTAAAACTGTATTAGCTACACACACAACGTTTTCAGTCTTCAGTCTATAGGCTTCCCCGCATCCCCTAGTTTTGCTTAATAATATTTTAGTTAATCATTCAGATCCATAATTTTTTAAATTTAACTCTCGCAAAATAGTTAAGAGTCCCAACGAATTCCAGCAATTATTTAACCAACCTACCTATACATACCTACCCTACCAAATAATAATGATAAAATTTATTTTTGGTAAATAGCAGAGTATTGCCTAAGGTTTTTAACAATTCCTCCCTTTGCCAAATGCTTAGTTTAATAACAATGATATGGACCTTCAAAGTTGACAATTACCCTTGCGACAGCCTTCACCAAGGAATCTCGTACGTTTATAAGAGGAGAGCCCACTCAGTGTAATAATTCTGTTCCTACAGTCGTACAGCGAAGGTGGCGCCTCTATAGGTCAATAGGTGATAACATGTTGATCAAGCCATTTGTTTCCCTCTTGATATTGTTTATACAAACTAAGATGATACTCTGAAGACCACACAGTGAGTGAATGTACGAACAATAAGGAATTCTAAAGAATAAAACGCCTCCTCCCCATTCAGTTAATGCCTGTCAGATTTTGTTTATACCTATGAGCTGCTTGGCGGCGCTGGGTGTCGGGAAGCTACACTAAGCCTATTGAAGTGGACAATCCTTTCCTAATGCTCCTTTCCTTGCCTTGACCCTGCTATTACGAACTTTATGCTGACATAAACCTTATCTCCCCATAATAATTATGATTTAGGCTTTCAGTCATACTCCATCCTACACTTAACTCACTGCCATAACTTAATATAACTAGTTTGGACAAGTGTAGCTAAAATTTAGAATATATAACAAGTCTGGGTTTGAGTCTGCGCAGTTCATACCCTTGCGTGCGCAGTCAGCGAGAGAGGGAGTGACTGTATCGCTAGATCCGTTCTCAAAAGCAGCTAGAATATCATCTATATTTAATATATGCAAAAACTCGCTAGAATGATGCTACAACCTCTGGAAGGGATTGTTTTGCATGTTTTACAATTAAATATGGTTCTAGAATGTGTGATATTTATTGAGTATCACTGGGAATTATGTTGCTAATGTCAAAAATGCAAGCTAAATGTAGCATTTTAAGATGTAGCGTTAAAGTAGCTATATTGGCAACACTGTGTCACTTACTTGTCACCAAGGAGGTTATATTAGGGGGAGAGATAGTGGTGGAACGTACCCTATGTAAACGTGAAGCCAGATAAAATATTGGCAGGTAGGCTACTGGCGAATCTGGCTAACTCTGATCATATTGCATCATATAGATATGCACAAATAATGATAGGCTATAGTAATCTAGTAACATATAATTAATATATAAGTATCTCCTTACGATCTGTAGCCCTAACTCTTATATTGAATAAATTATTATCAAAGCACTGGAAGGTAGAAGCGCGGGAGGTTTGTTTCACTGTTTCACCCTGACACTCCCTCCTTTAGTATCCTTCCTCCAAGGATGTCATAGCTCTGACGGGACCCCGATAGACGAGATACGTAGCTTCATATGCGCGTATTGATCACTTTCATGCTATTATGTATGCATGCAGAAGTAGCAGGACACCTATGTCAAGAGCGAACACCAATAACTTATTCCATACACAGTAAAAAAGACGGAAATAATATCGTACATACCAAGTGATGGAAGGGGGAGGGGGGGAGTGTGCATGCTATGTAAACAGGACAGTTCGAGAGAGAGAGAGAGAGAGAGTACTGTAAGTAATTGTCGCTAGATAGGCGTGTGTGTGCTTGTGTGATGGTCTTGTGTAGCTATGTGTGTGCTTGTTTGAGTGTCACTATAGGCTACGTATTAGCTATCTCTCTCTCTCTCTCTCTCTCTTATTTATCACTGTCTTTCTTACGATTACGACATACTAGTGCATGAGAACATAGGAAATAGGGAGCCTCTCTCTCTCTCTCCCTCTCTCACAAATGAGAACATAAGTAAACAGGAGTCTGCAGAGAGCCGATTGGCTATAGGACTCGGTAGCCTATTCCACATATCTACAACTCTGTTACTAAACGAATAGAGGCAGATCCCTTACACACCCAGTCTCTCTCTGTCGCTCGTTTGTTTGCACACCGGTACAAATGAGGCATATCCCTTACACATGCAACTAAGATGAAAATGGGAATCTGCAGAGAGACAGGTGGCCCACAAAAGGCAGATCCCTTTTACATCCAACCCATTTCGTCCATATGACTCTGATTTTATCTTGAAATTCTCTATCGTTCTTGATCCCACTATAGCACTAGGTAGCCTATTTCACATATCTACGACTCTGTTACGAGAGAGGCAGATCCCTTACACAGCCAATCTCTTTCTCTCTCGCTCTTGTTTGCTTGCACACCGGTACAAATGAAGCAGATCCCTTACACATGCAACCAAGATGAAAATGGGAGTCTGCAGAGAGCCAAGTGGCCCACATAAGGCATATCCCTATCACACTCAACCCATCTCATAAACATTACCTGTTATTTACACTACTTACTATACACCCATGTTATCATATACCTGCAACCAAAACACAATTGTAAGAAATAGGAACATAAGAAAATGGGAGTCTGTAGAGAGCCAATTGGCCCACACAAGACAGATCCTTTTCACACCCAATCCATCTAATAAAAACTCTCTCATTTATCTGTCTTCCTTACATTTATGACATCCTAGTCTCTCTCTCTCTCTCTCTCTCTCTCACAAATGAGAACATAAGAAAACCGGAGTCTGCAGAGAGCCGATTGGCCCACACATGTCAGATCCCTTTTACACCCAACCCTTCCCACGCTCTCTCTCTCTCTCTCTCATATTTATCGCTATCTTCCTTACGTTTACGACATCCTATTCTCTCTTGCCATACTCTCTCTCCTTCACAAATGAGAATATACAAAAATAAGAAAATGGGAGTCTGCAGAGTGCCGATTGACCTACACATGGCAAATCCCTTTCACACCCAACCCATCTCGTTCTATCTAATTTCAAGTTGAAGCTCTATTGTCCTTGATCCCATTATAGAACTCGGTATAGCCTATTCTACATATCTACAACTCTGTTACTAAACGAATAGAGGCAGATCCCTTATACAGCCAATCTCTCCCTCTCTCGCTCTTGTTTGTTTGCACAATCTGTTCCTTCTATAGTTTCTCCATGCCCGATAAGTTAAATGATCTTTTGATATCTGTGACACAGCTTTTGTATCCAACACAATACCCTGCTTGCAAAACCGCTCGAACCCCGGACAACGTTGCTTGCAACTTTAATTATTATTATTATTTTAATATACATATATATTCATTCACATACATACATATACATATACTGTATGTACACACGCACACTCATTTATACATATATGTAATATAATTTATAGTCTGCATATTTTTCTTGTCTGGGTCAGCATTCCTGCAACTTCCCACGTGTACTTATACCCAAGTCTAAGCCTTACTATGACCGACTCTTTCTTCCTGTCACCTCCTTGTTTACCATATGAGAAGCCACTGGCAAGTGTCACATTGTTATAGTAGTTAATCGACTGGCTTTCTCACTCATTTTCTCTTGTTATATACTCATCGTCGTCGTTTTTGGATCTTATCAGAGTATAAATTTGCTTTATTGATCTAACACATCAGCTCTCTCGTTGCCAAGTATACCTACGTGTGAAGGAACCTATGACTTGAGAGGGGGAGGAAGGGGTGGGGTGGATAGAGTGTGTGTGCGTGTGTGTGTGTACTCCTTTGTGTGTGTGGAAATGGGGGGGGGGAACAATGTTACCAATTCACGATTCTCTGTCAGGTGGGTGTACCGATACCTTTACCCACGATAGTCCGTATGCCCAACCTAATTCATTGCCATTCATTGATATTCTTGTTGCTTGCCAAACATACTTTGTAACTTATTGTAAATAAACTTATATAACTGTTCTATGTATAAGTTCTCCCAGTATATTAACCCGAAAATGGCGAGGGGGGGGTATTGAACTAGCTCCCCATGGGCGAGCATATTGGCTCCATTCAGGCCTATAATCGTCATTATACGATAAATATCGTTATTACTTATTCATATGAGCTATTTTACCTTCACTATGAAGATAGTAACCTGTAACAACAATAAAACAAGTGAAAATATCATTTTTCTGGTCAAAATCGCGAATATAGATGGACCAGCCCATTCATGAAATATGGAGAATATTGAGGCAACCCCTCCCGCCACGAGGCCTCAAGCCACACTGAGTCTACTCATACACACACTTGGTCATGTAACACACCCGCTAGGCACGTAAGCACATCCTCCACACAGTTTGCTAATGTTAGCACAAAAATATACCAACGAATTAGGGAATAACAGGGAAAATAGGTGATAATTGAAGGGGGAGGGGAAAGGGAGGAAGGAGGGGATGTGAAGGAGTGATCTGAGGTATAGGGGAAAAAAAATATATATATATATTTAGTGCTACTGGGGCTGTTTAAATGTTTTTTTTAGGCCTCCCTCTTAAGAGCTTTGCCGCCGTCGCCCAGTAAAACTTCTTAAGAGCTTTGCAGCCGTTTACGGGTTAAGGGCTCACCTCTTCCTTAAAATTGTTAATCGAGCACTATAAGTTAGAGTGAAATATATGTAGGTGCTCGGCATTTTAGTAATATTAAGATAGAACGTGATATTTGCTGCACTCAACCATATTTTATCAGCCTTTAATGTTATCAATTATTTCTAACCAACAACATTTTTATTTTGATGCTTAGAATAGAAACACGTAACCAGTTATTGTGGTACATCATTGAGTCTTCTTTATTCGTTCAAAGTTGTACAATAAACAAACTTTATTTAGCGGTATATGTATCTATAATTATATAATTCATTAAGGTTTATGATGTCTGTAACTAAGCGAGGCCCAGGGTAATCCATTGCTACTATGCCTATGGTCCGGCGGGCTCTCCTAATATATGAATGAAGTTTAGGGTTCATACTGCGAGCCAGTTGAGAAGGTTGCTGAGGAAACATACTAGTAAAACTTGTAAAAGTTAGATATAAGTCATTTCCATAGTTCATTTGCGCTGCATTAAAATGTCCTTTAATTAGCTCCCACTTTCGTTCAGCAAAGGCTTTATATGAATCTTCTATGTCAAGGCTGTCCCACAGGATTCCGAGATCATGACGTTGGCTAAAATTATTTAGAATTATTATTTTACCACGGCTTTTACCTACTGAAGGAATTCGGTTGCGAAGCCAAAAGCGTTGTCGGCCAAACTTATTAATTGTGCCTTCAACAAGATCAGTAAAAGATATGGTATTTTCTCCTGCTATATGCTCCTTCTTGATCCGCATGAAGATGAACTCTGATGGATTTTTATCTAGAAAGGTCAACACTTCCCTCAATACGTCAGTGAATCTACTCTCTTGGTAAAATGCACCATGGTGGACTGGTAGCGAGTTACTGAAATGTCGCAGGCGGATGTCTAGAAAACGAATCCCAATCACGAGTTGAGCCAACAAAGAGAGACTCTGGCACCAGACCAATGGACCCCCATAACGAGCCATAGTGTTGTGGGTCCCCGGTACAGCCACATGGGTCACTGTTAGATGGTCTGGTAACGGTCTCATCCAGTCCACGTTGTGTATCCCTGGAGCTTCATCAACATTCCAGTAGTCAGGGTCTCTGGCGTAGATGTTGCCCATCACCGAGGTTGTTGATTGTTCAACAATCTGGAACAATTGAATATGTGTACTATAAACTACAAGTAACATCACAGGTAGGGTTATACATTAATTTTAACTCAATGACTGCAGGCATACTATATAAAAAATAAGGACATAATCACTCACATTATCACTCACTAATTTAGTTAAACTTATATATGATTTATTCAAGAAGAACTCTCAAAGATTAAGGGTTAACATTTGTTTTCTGATCACTAAAAGAATAATTTTAAGCTTAGGTAGGACACACTATAGGTCCACCACAATGAAGGGGTTAACCTTGTATAATTCGAGGAAGAGGTGGAGATTATATTTGACCATTCCTATTTAGCCCCATAAGTTTGGTGATTTTAAAACCTTTTGCCCCATTCAGGTGTCAAGCTATAGTGAACCTACAATTTCGGAGAAATCGACGTTTGGCCGGGATATTTTTCTGCCCAATAATGTATACATTTATTCTGGGGCTCGTTTCTTGAATCGAAGAGGCAATGTTTAGTGTATGGGATAATATATATATATATTGTAGGAACGCTAAAAGCAGTAACAAGAAATAGGGTGGTCAGTATGGAAGTGAAGAAGTCCTTGCATGACAGTGTGGTAATCCCGACACTGACTTACGGAAGCGAAGCATGGACGTTGGTTGAGAGACTCAGACCAAGAGTGAGAGCAGTGGAAATGAATTACTTAAGGAGTGCGTGCGGAGTTACATGGAGGGATAGACAGACTAATGAGGAAGTAAGAAGGAGGTGTGGTGTGGAGGTAGATGTGCTGGAAAGTGTGAAAAGGAACAACTTGAGATGGTTCGGCCATATGGAACGTATGGAAAGCGAGAGAATGACTAAGAGGGTGTACGAGAGCGAGGTGGAGGGACAGAGGGGGAGAGGTAGACCGAATATGAGGTGGAAGGATGGAGTGAGGAACTACATGAACGAAGGCGGTGCTGGTTGGGGGGAGGGGCGTCGACTGACTGGGGACAGAGGTGCATGGGGGCGGTTCGTTCGTGGCCACCCCTTCGGGGATCACGGCGTCAGGCAATAGATAGATAGATAGATATATAGATATATATATATATATATATATATATATATATATATATATATATATATATATATAAATACCGGTATATGTGTGTGTGTATGTGTGTGTTTCTGTAGTATTTTGTTTACATTTGTGGTGTATAAATTACAGCCAATCATAAATAAACAACTTGTTTTCACAATTCTTTTCCATAAACTTTAACACTTTCCTTTATCAATATACCTGATCTCACGTTGTTCCCAGGTTGAACAAGTCCCCTACAAAATTAAAATATTGTGCAAAGTCTGAATAGTTCTTATGAGTAGCAGAGCACTCTACTTTGGACGGTACTCCCGTTAGAGTCTGCTTATCAGTAGGCTATTCAAATTGAGTGTTTTTTGTTTTTTTTCTGTGTATGAAGGAGACAAAAGGCAACAAGGCTGCCCGTAACGAGTGTCTCACCCAAAGCCAAAGGTGTGACAGAAAGCCAAATTCAAAGGACGTTGGGGCCAAAATGACTGGACACACAAAGCTTGGAGTGCTGGACAGAATAGGAGTGGGACTGTGTTGAAAGGCAACTTCCTCGCACTCGCTGCAAGGGAGGGATATACAAAGAGAGAGGTTTGAAGAACACTGATTGTTGTAATGGCGATAGAACAGTGAAAGAAATGTAACTTTGCAGCATGTATAAAGTGATTGTAGGGAACTAGTAAGAGGAAGTGATCGAGTTGATGAGACAAAAAATCTTTTGACTCTTTCGAGAAGTGCGGTATGGGTGGAACCTCCCAACACATGCGAACAATACTTGATACATGCGCAAACTGTGCCCCTATACAAAGCAAGAAGTTTTGCGAGAGTGAAAGAACCCATGGAGACGGTTGAGTACACATAACTTCTGGGAAGCTGCTTTAGCAAGAGTGGTAATATGATCTTTCCAAGAAAGGTTGGATGAAAAAGATACGCCAAAAATATTGAGAGAAGATGGAGGGTTGATTTGCATATTGTTGAAGAGTAATTGATAGTTTTGTGGAAGGTTGCTACTGGGAGATAGAAGGAGAACATGGGTCTTGGAGGTACTGAAAGTAACAGGATTTGCTCTGCCCCAATCATAAATAATTGATAGATCAGAATATAGGCGTCACGTGAGTTTTGAAGTGATTACATGCTGGGTTGTTGTATAAAACTAGTTGAATAGTGTAAGGTAGAATCACCAGCATTATGAGTGAATAGGACTAGAGGTACAGTTGACATCGTTAAAATAAATTTTAGAAAGAGAACTGAAGACAGGACAGAACCCTGAGAAAAATTGGAGTTGATAGGTTGAGGAAGTGAGCGGTAGTCGTCCACAAGTGCAGCTATGGAACAGTCGGAAAGGAAATTAGAGACAAAGGCACAGACAGAGGAATAGAAACCGAAAGTGGGTAGTTTGAAAATCTGAGATTTGTAACAGACTCTATCGAAGGCTTTCGATGTGTTTTGCATAATAGAAAATATTTCACCGAAGTCCCGAAAGGAGGGTGATCAAATGTTAGTAAGATAAGCAAGGAGATCACCAGTAGAGCTGCCCTTAGAGAAACCATACTAGCGATCTGAAATAAGATCATGGGAAGATAAATGTTTAAGAAATTTTGAATTACGAATGGTTTCAATAACTTCGGAGATGCAAGAAATTAGAGCAATTGGACGATAGTTGGAGAGTTGAGAGCGGTTACCCTTCTTTTGGACAAGTTGAACAAAAAAAGCAAACTTCCAGCAAGAGGGGAAGATGTTAGACGAGAGACAGAGACGGAAGAGTTTGCCTAGGCACGGAAGAGTTTGCCTAGGCACGGAAGAGTTTGCCTAGGCACGGAAGAGTTTGCCTAGGCACGGAAGAGTTTGCCTAGGCACGGAAGAGTTTGCCTAGGCACGGAAGAGTTTGCCTAGGCACGGAAGAGTTTGCCTAGGCACGGAAGAGTTTGCCTAGGCACGGAAGTACAATTTTTGAGTATATCAGGAGGAACACCATCCGGTCCATACGCCTTCTACATATTAACCCTTTCAGTTCTGAATTATGAAAGCCTTATTTTTTCATTCCAATTTGGAGATATCCCTTTCTTAGGAACCTAAAGAAACAACTTATGTTGCAAAATTACCATTATGTATTTATCATACAAAATTACAATGATGGGAACTCGGAGTCCCGTCAGGCTTTTTGAGACCAAAAAAGGAAGCAATTTTCAGCTGAAAATAAAAATAATTGTACACTTATGTAAGCATACAGAAATATAAAATAACACACAGAATGCCATCATTGCTGCCACAGAAGAATGTTAGAAGGGGGTACCCTTCGGGTGGGGCTGGGAGGGTCCGGAGGGGGGAAGACTGACCGTCGCATTCACGCACCGAATGTTCGTATGAAGTTTGTTGAAAACCCGTCGAACGGTCTAGGAGGAGTATCCGGAGAGACAGACAGACAGACATTTCGACCGGCATGGTACCACTATACGGGGGAGCGATACCACTCTGCTTATGCAGAGTTTATAACATTTCAAAAACATATTTTATTATTATTGTTGGCAATTAGTATTATCAGATCACTTCAATATCACATTTCATGATTATCTTTGGTAATCTGTTAGATATAAAACTAAAATATTATACTGTATTTGGCTTGAACCTATAACATAGTTGACTATAATTGTGTTCCTGCAATACGTAGTGTGCCACAACCTTGAATCTGAAAGCATTGCAAGACTTCCAGGAGAGGAACAGAAGTGAAGTAATTATCAAAGAAGACTTTGTGGTTCTTTTTATGGAGATGATCAGTCAGTTTGAGAACTACCTCTCCACCTAATCCGAATTCCTTCCTAAAGTCGGGATCATTGAATTTCTCCTTTGCCAGTGTACTGTATATATCAAACTTGGAAACATATCCAGCATTATTAGCAAGACACTACACTTTATATCCCCACTTGATTGGCTTCATGGGATTATATTGTTTGAAAGTGCATCTCCCTTTGCCTTTGAAGCACATTATTTGTTCATCCACACTGACATGCTCACAAGGAGATCGGATGTCTTAGAATGTCCTATTCAAGCTTTCAATTAGTGGTCTTAGTTTGCTTAGTTTACCCTTTCTATTGGGGTCCATTTTTGTGTTGTCCTTCAGGTGTAGTTTACTAAAAAATGTAAGAAATCTATCACATGCCATTGCTTCTTGAATAGGTCTGACACCCAGGTCCTCTCCTGTTGCCCAATAATGACGCACAGATGGTAGTTTGTGGTAGCCCATCATTATGTTGATTCAAAGAAAAACATAGAGTTAATCTTTTGTTAGAGTTATTACTTTGCCCTTTTGAACACTGTAAAGGTTTGTCTGGTAAACAAGCAAGTTGATAGTGTCTTCATCAAAAACTCAAAGTAGGGAGTTCCTGATCATTTGCGCTAGTACACAGACGTTCCTGGTCAGGGAGTTCCTGATCAGTTGTCGTAAGAGAAGGGTGTTCCTGGTCTGTGGCTGCATCATCTTCACTTTGTGCTGCATCACCTTTACTTTGACCTTTATCTAATGGATCAGATGTTAGATAGGTAGGATTGGGTGGATCATGGTCATCTTCACACTCGCTATCTACATCCTGCTCTACTTCTGTGTCTGTGTCATAATATGAAGGAAGGTCCTCTAAAAGCTTCAAGTAACTCTCTTCATCTAGTCCTCCCCTTCCTGCTATGCTGGTATCTAAAATACAAACCATCACTCATTATCTCACTTGCTAACACTCACTCGTTCATGCGCAAGGTCTGTGTGGCCAGTGTATCTATGTAAGTCTATGCACATTATTCCCCTCCCCTCTCTCTCTCTCTCTCTACTGGGACCACCTTGCTGGGATTGCAAGGTATGTGTGGCCAGTGCAGGGGCGCATTTACATGTTATGGGGCCCTAGGCACTGGGGTTATACTGTAAATGGGTGGGTGGGGGGCAAGCGAAGCGAGCCCCTATTTCTGGGGGGTTTGGGGGGGGGCGCTGTAAGCCCCCCAAGAAAATTTTGGAAAATTGAGTACTTTTAGGGGCTTCTTCAGGCCTATGGAGGGAGTGAAAACCTGTAATTTATAGTGGTTTTAATATGACCATAGTGTTTCTCACTCATGATAGTCAAAGTATTATTTGACACAACATGAGCGACTGAGCCTATTTGTGCTAATTCAATATAAATTTGAATCGTTTTGTCAATAGCCTAGTGATCACGTTATTTTGCTTAGCTTTGTAACTAGTAAATTAAAATAGCAGATGCATATAGATATACAAAATTATCCATAGATCTATGTAGCCTACAACAACGATAACACTGACAATATTGATTGAGTCAGTCTGCTTTGATAAAAATATAAAAAAACATCATATTTTGCAGCTTTTGCTGTATGTAGCTAGGCTATGGGAATGGATCAGTTGATGGTTTTGCCGAATGAGGTTTTGAACTTCTGTGAAATATAGAAAATAATTAATATTTTACTTTGATCAAGTTTTCAATGTGAAAATTGTCATTGACATTGTGTCATAGAAATTAGAACGAGTTGCTGAAAATGAAGGCATGATTGCATTGCCAATTATATTTATCTTTAGACTAGCATGATAAAACCACCTTTAAATTGTAAACTACTGTCCAAGACTACAAACTATAATTGTAACTTATTACCTCTCTACTTAGCCTAATGCAAGACGGTGTTGTAAGTGATTGGAAAATGGGCTGGACAAAATTATTTGTCATAACAAATAGTATAATAGATTATAGGCCTGTAGATAAAATATATATTGACTATAGGCTATTATACATTTGTAATATATTAAAATATATATTGACTATAGGCTATTATACATTTGTAATATATTAAAATATATATTGACTATAGGCTATTATACATTTGTAATATATTAAAATATATATTGACTATAGGCTATTATACATTTGTAATATATATTGACTATAGGCTATTATACATTTGTAATATATTAAAATCGTCTAAAAGAAGACAGATATTGTTTAAAAGGATGGCAATGGTACTGAATGGGTTAAGCTAATGTAGGCAAGCAGCCTAAGGACTAAGGAGATTGATTAGCATGGGTCTAGATTCCATATACCTAGGCATACAAAATTGCACCTCCACCTATGGGAACTATCTGCTCCTCTTGCATCTAGTTTGGGCTAGGAAACAAGCGTGCCGAGCTCTGTGCTATAGAGGTGCCTACTATCCATAGACTACCCATCAATAATAATTGGTTTAGCAAAAATACAAGGCATAGGCAGTGCCAGTAACATAACCACTTAATCATAGGTATTTAGAAGTGAGGATCAGTGAGAGAAATTGAGGAAAGAGTCCTAGATTCCCATTAATCAATAATATTGTGTTAACAAAATAGTATCAGGGATAACTAAATGTTTTCTTCTACCAGGTAAACGGGTTACGCGTTATACGGTTTTAAAATAAATATAACGCAATCATTATACATTTAATACACATTATTTTATGTTCTAAAAGTCATATTGCCATAATCCCAATAGTACTGGGAATGAGGTAATCGCTAACAAAAATTAATAAACGAAAATGCAAACTGTGAATTAACTTTTCATTTTTGTTTTATTTTTTTTATTTTTAACCAAAGGTGTGGGCCCCTTGGGGGTGCGGGGCCATAGGCCATGGCCTACTCGCCCCCCCCCCCCCCCTAAATCCGCCACTGGGCCAGTGTATCTATGTAGGCCTACAAATTCTGGTCTCCACAACTATTATTAAATTATAAATTATTAAGAGTATGTGAAAAATTTGGAATCGAACATTCAGTCAAATTTAATCCTATAAAGAGCAATATCATAATATTTAAATCTAACCTTCTATTGAAATCAAAGCTACCTAAATTCCATTTGTATGAAGAAATTATAGAAGAAGTAAAGTAAAGTATCTAGGACACTATATTTCATGTGATCGCTCAGATGATGAGGATATGGGTCGTCAGCGAAGGCAACTTTACATGCAGGGAAATTCAATATTAAGAACATTTCATATGTTGCACATGGGATACAAAAATAACATTGTTCAACTCCTACTGCTCACCAATGTATACAGCACAACTATGGTGGAACTATAAGAAAATTACAGTGAATAGACTAAGTATCTCATATCACAATATCATGAAATGTTTCTGGGGCTCTCAAAATATGAGAGTACAAGTACGCTATGTGCCTATATGAACCTACACTGTTACAAATCACTCATTAGAAAGCTAACATATAAATTCATTCAGCGCCTTAACACTTCTGAGAACAGGATCATTAAAATGCTACAAACTCCAAGCATAGTGTACACCTCCAGGATCCAGGCACACTGGAGGAAGTTGCTCTATATTTAACCTTAAGTAATGATTTCAGGTCTGCTACTCTACAGAATTAGCATACCGGTACTGATCCTCATAGTGCAGTACAGTACCGATATTCCTATACTGTACTGTAGCAACATACTGTACCGGAAGCTAAATGATGTGAGGCATGGTACTGTACACAATTAGGACAGTGGTTTTGGTAACACAGTAGTTTGATGACCACTGTTTTTGGTTGAGGCAGTGCTGTGAACTACATGATAGCAAGCTGGGTATTATTTAATTTCTTTTTTTTTTATGTAGCCTATGTACAGTAGCTTATATATATTTATATATATTTATGTTACTGTAAGGTATATATGGACCCCAGTATGGTCCCCTCTGTACTGTGTGAGTCTGAAATAAAGTATTATTATTATTATTATTATTATTATTATTATTATTATGTATGATAGTCCTAGCAAAAATTAAAAGTTACCCCAATATAGAACATTTTCTATAACACAACTTCCCCACACTGGTTTTCTGTAGAACCTATATGGGTAACTATTATAAAACTGCATACTCAAGGAGCCCACACCTTTGTTTAAAAAAAATAAAAAATAAAAAATAAAATAATAATAATAATAATTTACAGTTTGCATTTTCGGTTATTAATTTTTGTTAGCGATTACCTCATTCCCAGTACTATTGGGATTAATGGCATTATGAATTTTAGATACAGTTCTGATGAGTGATAATGAATGGGAGTTGCAGGGTCTGGTAAATGAGTTTGGAACAATGTGCGAAAAACGGAATTTGAAGGTAAATGCAGGGAAGAGCAAGGTTATGGTCTTCGAAAGGGGTGAAGTCACAGAGTGTGAGGTGAAGCTGCACGGTCAGGCTATGGAGATCGTCAACTCTTTTAAGTATCTGGGCAGTGTGTTGAGTAAATATGGGACTATGGATGAAGAAGTGCGGGAGAGGGTACAACAGGGGAAGAGGGTTGTAGGAACGCTGAAAGCAGTAACAAGAAATAGGGTGGTCAGTATGGAAGTGAAGAAGTCCTTGCATGACAGTGTGGTAATCTCGACACTGACTTACGGAAGCGAAGCATGGACGTTGGTTGAGAGACTCAGACCAGGAGTGAGAGCAGTGGAAATGAATTACTTAAGAAGTACATGCGGAGTTACATGGAGGGATAGACAGACCAATGAGGAAGTAAGAAGGAGGTGTGGTGTGGAGGTAGATGTGCTGGAAAGTGTGAAAAGGAACAACTTGAGATGGTTCGGCCATATGGAACGTATGGAAAGCGAGAGATTGAATAAGAGGGTGTACGAGAGCGAGGTGGAGGGACAGAGAGGGAGAGGTAGACCGAAAGAGAGGTAGAAGGATGGAGTGAGGAAGTATATGAACGAAGGCGGTGCTGGTTGGGGGGAGGGGCATCGACTGACTGGGGACAGGTGCATGGGGGCGGTTCGTTCGTGGCCACCCCTTCGGGGATCACGGCGTCGGGCAATAGATAGATACTGTAGATCGATAGATACTCAGGAAAAATAAAGTATGAAAGAAGTAAATCATATCATAAGACTTACTGCTATTGTTAGATAATGCTTTGGCACTGCTGTTTGCTCAATTATAGTAAAAAAACATAAGAAAATATGTTAGATAACCATACTTGACCTATATATCCGTATTTTTGGCAATTCTACACATTCTTTCACATTTTTGGAATTCTTCAAATTTCCCTAAGTGGCATCTAGCTCCCTGTCGGGAATTAGAATACCCATCTATGTTTTGCATTGCAACACAGGTGTTTACATGAATTTGCATAGTTTTAACACTCTCAATGTGTTCTTCATTCACTAATGATAATATTGACAAAGTATCACAGTATAACTCTCCATTGAATGAGTGAATGATGGCCTGAAAGTGAGCAGAAATGTGGCGTGAGCACTTCACAAAAAGTTTTGCCTGCTTGTTTTGGTGTGTGGCAAGATGCTACGAAAGTTGCCTGATTCATAATCTAGATGGTACCTGAGAGGAAAGTGAAGTTCCCCACAGGTCTCTCGTCGTTCCTACCATAACCAGTACATTGCTATGGCGATAAATATAAGGCGGGAACTTTAATTCCCGACAGTTTTAAGGGAACCTATTACATCTCTTACTTTGGATTTATACAGATGGTAAAAAGCTTTAGCGTTATTTTGTGAGCCAGTGGCTACCTTGATTTCACAATTTCGTTGTTCTTTCCTAATTTCCTGTTTTATTTGTCTTGAAAGATTCTGATAGTAAACAAGTACAGTAGGTAATTTTCGCCTTTCTTGTATATTCATCTCTCTTTTCGTAGAAGAGCTATTAGTCGATTATTCATCCATTTTGGAAGGTTCTGTATCGATCTAAATCTTCTTCAGGGGCTATATTTATGTTGAGCATTGTGTACTGATGAAATAAGAGTGTCGTTATGTAGCTAACAAGTTTAACTCTTGCTTGTCCTTACTTAAGTTGACAGAATCCTGGATCGACTTATAATTGTTTAACCATAAGGTCCTTCCTTAGGGCTCCTCTTAGCCCACCATAATTGGCTTTTCTGAAATCAGGGATAAGATTCGAAATGTCTTTTTACCATTTCCTTTCCGTTGTTTATAAATTTAATAGGTTTATGATCGTTTTTTACTAATTGGTCCCCAATCTCTAAAAATTTTATAATTTGTTCCTTGCTACTGAAAACTAAATCAGGGGTATTATTACCTCTAGTCGGCGTATCTATGAATTGAAGTAAACAAACTATCTTTTTCTACCTCAATAAGCCTTCAGAATCAGAGTTGCCTATTTGATGCTGCCAATCTATATTCGGAAAATCAAAATCTCCCATAATGCAGACATTGCGAAACCTTGATGCTATTTTCATTTCCTCCCGTCTCTTTTGTTTTATCATCTGTGGGCACAAAGGTCCTAATTAAGAATATTCTCCGATGCAGTAGTCATGGAGTCATGCCCGGTACCTAGTTGCTTCGTAATCTCCGCTCAGGCAGCTTGGTTCAGGGAAACACTGTTCTGCTCAGGTCGTCCTCTGTGTACTCTGTCTTACCACTGTCTTCCTTATTATGCAATACAGCTGCTATGTACGGCTGCTATGTAGTTGCAAGTTATAGGAAACAGGGTTGCCAGCAAAGGGTTAGGGAAAGCTCGCATGGCTGCTGTCACCTTCATCTAGTATAGCCTACTCTGCTCCCCTAGTCAATTGCTTCTCTCACCACTGCACCACAACTGTATTTCACAGTATCAGCACATAGGAGCCGGGAAAGTGCCAACCAGAGCTCCTCCTTTGTTGTGTGTCTGGTGACCGAGTGTGTCCCTTCCAATACTCTCAAGATTGGTACCTCATGCTGACTGGTCGGTGCTGCCCAGGTGTCTCGGAAGAGCCAGTTTTCTGTCAACCACTCCTTTTCTGCATGTCTGTCCATTACTGTATTATATTTGTTCATAATAGTAACCAGGTAATTCATATAGTGTATATGCGAAGTTTCATTGCGGGAAAACTGTGGTTGTCAAGTTATCGTGAGTTAAATTTACCAGTGCAGTACTCTGGTAGAAGGCAAGCATCTCCGGAATGGGCCAGCTTCCTGCATGACTTCGATCAATCAGCGCGCGGCACAGTAGTAGTTCCAGTCTCGTTCACAAGATGCCTTGCAACACCTAACACGGCCTCCCGATACCCCTTTGGGTTGACCTTACTTCTATTTTTATCTCCACACACTATGTATATATAATTATATAGAGAGAGAGAGGAAAAGGAGAACCAGGGTAGCAACCAACAGCATCTTTATTAACAAACGTTTCGACATATCCTATGTCATCTTCAGTGCATCTAAAATGAGAAAATTAAAATATTATAGCTAAATATATTTTCTCATTTTAGATGCACTGAAGATGACATAGGATAAGTCGAAACGTTTGTTAATAAAGATGCTGTTGGTTGCTACCCTGGTTCTCCTTTCCTCTACAATGTGCGGTTCCCCAAGAACAAACATATATCTCATAATTATATATATATATATATATATATATATATATATATATATATATATATATATATATATATATATATATATATATATATTATATATATATATATATATATATATATATATACATACAGGTATATATATATATATATATATATATATATATATATATATATATATATATATGGCTTGAGATATGAGCAAAGTGATTGAAAGTGTGTATCTGTTAAATTAAAATATAATATATAGCTCACGCATATAAAACAATACTCACAGTAGAGAGAGAGAGTGAGTTGTGTGTAGAGGACCGGGTATCTCTGCGACGACACTTGTATTACTGGGTGCCTTCTCCACTTCACCGGCTTTATATATGATAGATGAGAGAGAGTGAGGCCGCCCACACAGGCCCTCCTTCCACTGGTGGTCCCCTCTCCCTCCACCCAAACACTTTAAGGGGGCCCACCTCGCTTTGTTTTCTCTTTCTCTCCCTCTCTCTTTGGCTTGTATCCATTCGGCCCCATTCAACCTACTGTTTTAAGATGTTTACCCTCATCCAGGAGTCAATATTTTCCTGGCGATCGGTAGCGAGCCATCATATATATATTTTTGTTTTGACAGCAAGCTAAATTTGTACATTTTTCGATAGAAAAAAAATTCCTATCGCTCGCCAGGAAGAAATCGACGCCTGGATGGGGATAAACTTCTTAAAACAGTTGGTTGAATGGGGCCGAGTGGATACAAGCCAGGGAAAGAGAGAAAAGGAGAGAAAGATAAAAACAAAAAATGGTGACCCCTCTTAACATTATGTGCAGTAGTACAATTAGATCGTATAACTTGCTATTGCATTTGTTTCTGTATCTGTGTAGTAATATCTGTCAAACTCTGTGTGGGGAGTAATTGTAATATTTGTACGATTATATTTACGTTTGGGTTATTATTGGCATCGACGTATATGTGGGGTGAGCGGGGGTTAAGCTTACCTTCGGGAGCGTAACCAATTAGCTAAGCTCCAGACAGGGATACTCTCTCTCTCTCGCTCTCTCTCTCTCTCTCTCTCACTCTCTCTCTCTTGTTTCGGGTAAGTTTATCCCAGATAAGACTTGAGGGTGAGGAAGTTAATGCAATTTGGTGCTTATTCAAAGAGCAGTTTATTGATCGACAAGCTGCATTCAATCCCAACCCAACCAAAATGGTTCACACGTGACATAGCTTCAGCAATTATAAAGAGAAAAGTTGCATACAGAAATACCAAAAGAAGTCAAGACCAAAGAGATTTAGATGCCTCCAAAAAATTGTGTATGAGAGTGAAATATCTTATTAAGGAAGCAAAGCGGAATATAGAACACAAGGTTGCACCCCTCTGGAAAGAGAGTCCTAAAGAGTTGTTCAGCTATGTGAACAGCAGGAAGCCATTCAAAAGTAGCATTGGACCTCTAAAGGATCCATCAGGCCAATTGCAAACCTCTGATATTTATATAGCTAAATCCCTAAACGATTATTTAGCCTCAGTATTTCCAAGGGAAATTACCAGTAACATAGTAAGTCCAAGATTACTGCAAGAAGGTGAAGTTCTTAACAGAATTAGATGTATCCCAGAGGAGGTAGCAAAAAGAATAGATAAGTTAAATAGGTTCAAGTCATCCGGCCTGATAGTTTTCTTTCCCAAGTTATACGATAATTGAAAGACGAAATTGCACCTTTCTTGGCAAAAATCTTCCATAAATCACTAGAAAATGGAGAGGTCCCTAAAGACTGGAAACTGGCCAATGTTACCCCAATCATTAAAAAAGAGGGATCATGAGTGTCCCAAGAATGATCGGCCAATTAGCTGTACTTATATCATAGTAAAACACTTAAAAGGGATACTAGTAGACAAGATAGTTGACTACCTAGAAATCCACAATGTAATTACAGCTTCTCAACATGGATTCAGGCGGCACCGATCATGTCTTACCAATTTGCTGGGATTTTTCCATGAAATGCTGATTGAGGATGACAAAAGTAGAGCCATAGACATCCTTTACTTAGATTTTCAAAAAGCTTTTGATAAAGTGCCTCATTGCAGGCTAATGTCAAAGGTAAGTGCACTAGGTATCAAGACAGAGGTCCTAAATAGAGAGAAAGATGGCTAACAGGTAGACAACAGTGAGTGTTAATCAATGGTGTTTCTTCTGAGTGGACTCCAGTCACTTCTGAAGTTCCACAGTTGTCCTTGGCCCACTTCTGTTTATCATATACCGTATGTTTATCATATGTCTGTTGAGTGTGATCTTCAAGTATGCAGATGACATAAAGCTTGGAATTAATATAAAGGACCCCAAAGGGGTGGAACAGCTCAGAATGGATCTCAACAGATTGGGTGAATTGTTGGAGACATGGCAGATGCCCCTAAACATGTAAAAGTGCAAGGTGATGTATAATGGTCAAGCAAGCTCCAAGTCAGACTATTTGCTAATGGGAATGCCTCTGAGAATGACTGACTTGGAAAAGGATTTGGGTGCTCTGATTTTTGTTTTTGTTTTTTTCTATATTCCAACTACTCCCACTTGGGCATAGGCTGAGAGCCTGTACATTCAACCGCTAATCATTGAACGGTGAAGCCCGTGAGGTCTCGTTCCAGTCTAGGGGGTGAGACATGTGAAGCACTTTTAGCTGCAACCAGCCCCTGCCATCTTGCCTTCTCAGGATGCATGGGGCTTAGTTGCCCACCCACGGCCCGAAGCAGCCCCATCACTGAAGCTTCCTCGCTCCAATGCCTCACTGTGTCACCTGGTATACTCGGACCCTCACTCTCAGAATGCCACCTATTGAACAATGAACTCACTAAGCATTGTCCCCAAAGTTTTCCAAGCAGTGCATTGAAGTAGGGATGAAAGCTTATAGATGATTGGGCTATATTAAGTAAAGAGGCAATTTAAGTATAGAAATAAGGAAATAGTCCTCACACTTTACAGCGCTCTGATACGGCCTCTCCTGGAGTATTCTGTTCAATTCTGGTTTCCAGCACTCAGGAAAGATATAAAGCAACTGGAGTGAGAACAAGCTAGGCCTACAAAGCTTACTGACGTATTTCATCGATTAGAAGATAGGGATATGATAACTGGTTGAGAGCTTTTGATCTCTTCCCGTTGGAGACACACAGACTACGAGGTAATTAGAAGATAGGGATATGATAACTGGTTGAGAGCTTTTGATCTCTTCCCGTTGGAGACACACAGACTACGAGGTAATTGAAGTTACTAATGTTTTTTGACAATGTGGATAATGGCAAAATCTTTAGCCTCATTATGAATACAACACCCAACCATGTATGGTAATGTTAATTGAAATATCAGCACTAATATTTGAGGAAACTTTTTCACATATAAGATCTGCTCTACCTTGAACAAACTTCCCTCAGAAGTTGTAAACAGTTCTTCAGCAGAGCATTTCAAGAAGAGAGTAGATAGTATTTTGGGTGAGGCGATAGCACAGTGCATAGCATCGTGGACTGCTGACCTTAAGGACCTCAAATCAAGACCCTGCCAAAACGTCAGAGTTTTTTCCGAGATGATCTGATCATTCCTGCTGTGCTACAATTATCCTGGCTACACCGACACATCAAGAAAAACATCTCGAAACTTCAATCGATAATCTCGGGGCCTCGTGATAGTTATAGCCTACAGTCACGAGATTCAGACATAGGACAAAAAACAAAAATTACTCCGTAATGAGTGTAGTGCACTAAACAGTTTCTCTCCTTCCAATTTGAGCATCTCCCCATAATGGACCACAAGGTTTATGACATAATAACTATTCCTCGTACTCTCTCTCTCTCTCTCTCTCTATTTATATATATATATATATATATATATATATATATATATATATACTGTATATATATATATACTGTATATATATACGTATTTATATATATATATATATATATATATTTATATACAGTATATATATATATATATATATATATATATATATATATACCGGTATATAAATATATATATATATATATATATATCAATCCTTCATCTTCTCTTAATATTCTTGGTGTCTATTTTTCTTCTGCTCTCACTTGGAAGGACCATCCCAGAAGTTGGGTGTGCTCAACCGCCTCAGAGGGTTCTCTACCCCTGCACAGCTTCTTGCTTTGTACAGGGGCACAGTGCGTCCTTGTATTGAGTATTGTTCACATGCGTGGGGAGGGTCCTCTCACACCTATCTACTAGGCAAAGTAGAAAGGAATGCCTTTCGTATCATTAATTCCCGTCCACTCACCAACTCTCTGCAATTTCTCTCTCTTCGCCGCAATGTTGCATCTCTCTCGTTATTCTATCGCTACTACAATAATCAGTATTCCTCAGAGCTCTCCTAGTTGTATACCACCTCCTCCTCTACGTAGGGTACGTGGTACCCGTCTTGCAACAAAATCACACCCCTACTCTGTGCAACTCTCCAAACCAAGAGTGAGACGATATTCCCAATCTTTCTTCTAATCAACAACTGAGCTCTGGAACTCTCTCCCTGAATCCATTTGTCCTCGTCCTATGACTTAAATTGCTTCAAACTCTGTGTGTCCAGGCATTTTTACTCGAACATTCATTGATTTTGACCCTGTCACTCTTTCAACTTTGGGGGACACACTCATTGCAGGCAGTTTTGGCTTTTGTCTCCCTCATCCACATAGAAAAAAAGCATCTCTCAAGACATCTTCAGGGTAATACAAGAAAACTTTTGCAACTGAGACTTAAATACCCCTCCTAAATCATCTGTGAAATGATAACTAGCATATATAGAGCAAGAAGTGTTGCCATCTAACTGCCTTGTCCGATCTTTTTTTTCCGCACATATCTTTTATCTACACACAGTAAATATTTTTAACTCCATTACATTTTTTTCAAAACATAATTATATATACTATCATATCTATTCTGTACATTGTAATTTGCCTAAGAATGCAATGTTATATCTAGCCTAATCACTTATAAAAAATAGAACAAATCAATACACTAAAGAAAGATAGTACAATTTAATTCCTAAACATAATATTTAGCATTCATGTCTACAAAACTAGCCTACTGTATATGAATAATTAAAATATAACCTAAATTTATGTACAACCACATAGTGACCTAATGATCTTATATATTAAGTAAGGATACAATGATGTGTGCTGTAATACAGGATGAAGAAAACAAAATATGTACAGTAAATACCAGAACACAACATCTAAGACAAAGGAACACAATATATATTAAAAAAAACAAAAAAAAACATGTGTTCCTGAATAGGTAAGCAAGTGTCACACCATGCTGATTTAAGTGGCAACGCTCCACGACTTAAGAAGTGGCGATACAAGGGGGAGACCACTGTCGAGTTTTGTGGGTGATCAAGGGATGGGACGCCCACGGCAGGCACTATTGGCGGGTACGCCGCCTAATGGCAACTGGACGGGGTCAAGCGGCAACCATGCAAGACCTAAGGAAGATAAATGACGCCGCTGGGGCGGCGTCATGCGCCGTAGCGCGCAAACTGGTTGGCGACAATGCTCCTGACAAGCGGCGCCTATAGGAGGTAGGGCGACGCCGGTAGATACTACGGCGGCGATGAACCGCCACCCTGTCACACTGAACCCCTACTCCGTTACACTTGATCCCGACCGAGGTAAACTGGTCCGTCGGAGGCGACGTTTGTGTGTGTGTGTGTGTGTGTGTGTGAAGGGAAGGGGGGGGGGAGGGGGGATTAAGCTTGAGGTCTAGGGAGGAAACTAAAATCATAATAAAAAGATCCATAAATGAGCAAATAAATGCACCCATCTCCCCTCAATTAAGTGGTTCTTTGAGTAATTGGTAAAACAAGGCCATCTATAGTACTGTTAACCCTTTCAGTACCGGTGACGTCTTTCTCGTTATAGTCTGGTGTTACGACTGGGGTTCAAATATATCAGGGCTCTTATTCATTGGACTAGTAATGGCATAAATGCTACAACGGAAAGCGCTAGCTCCAACCTCTGATGTATATTCCCAGTGAACAAAGAACACAAATACTCTACAGAGTTCTATATGCAATAATAGGCTATCAAACTCTCAATAAATGTGCGTGTACTCTAGGCTTAATGTTATGTGAAAACAGCCTATTACTACCTATAACCGAAGGTGCTTGGTTATGGTACGCAAAGTAAGGTGGTAAGAGAAGTTACAGCTTACGTTACTTTAATCAATAAATGTCAGGCACTCCTGCATGAAAGAAAGTGCACTAAAGTCCTTCAACACTAACAAGGAATCTTCTTTAAATGTTAGATGCTATAAAGATGCTCGTATCGGAAATGGAACCCAAAAAGGCAGGCAGCGGAACAATGCTCGTGCAGGCTATGCACACATAAAGGCAGAATATATAATGCCGTCGGAGCCAAGAATATTCTAAACACTACAACAATAATAATAATCGCCACGACAATGCAGTATTCCTATCAACAAAAAGAGCCTAAGTCGTTTGTGTCTTAATAAATCAAACTAGGCTGCGAAATGCTTGTGTAATCATAAACGGGTATACATAAAAAGAGTAATTGGTTTAATATACTTAATGTCTACTGTGACTGATAAAGTCTAGCTAGAGTCAATGATACGAGGTACTGGTGCGCATGGCATGCCGCATAGCCTAGTGCAAATCTCAAGTCTGTGCGTCAAATATTACGTTATAGGGAAGGGTAGCTCTCTTGAGAAACCTTAATACCGAAGTATTAAGCGTTCTCCTGGCGTACCTCAAAGACAAACAACGAGCTTAGAAGAGTGCAGAATGGTATAGGCAAAAAGCCCTCATTCGTGCATGCTCTACTCTCAATGGCACACAGACTAGAATTTACTCAATCAACTCCAGTTCTCAGGTATGTCGTGCAGCTTTTAACTAAAGCCAGCACTCATAGGAAACAATACCTTATAATATCAGACTCCTAGTCTAACATTATCTAATCCAGCAGAACACTAGTAATTATAGGAAGCGGCAATATGAAAGCCAACCAATACTTCGTGATCCACTTATCTTAACAACTAACATACATGGGTTATATCAGACCTTAACGCACAATACAACTGGCCAGCATGAAGCTGATTTTGCAGAGTTAACCAGAGGGGGTATAATATTAATAACAAGGTGGTGAAAGATATGAAAAAAGAGAGAGGTAGGCAGAGGAAAAGATTCTCAGGTGCAGAGCAGGGGACAGATAGCAAGGGAAAAAGATGGGTGCGTTCTAGAAACCAGATCTGAGGGAGAGAGTGGCGAGGAACTGTATATATACTCGCACCAGCTCGAGCTGCGTGGGAAAAAAGCGGTTACAAGTCCTCTAGCCACTAGCAAGGGAGCTAACAGCATGGGAAGGACCTCTCTCAACCAACCCCCACGAGGCAGCCAGCCGTGACATCATCGAGCGGGACTATAACACTGCGCGCTCCCTCTCACTCTGTTCTACTCTCTCTCTCTCTCCCAGATCCCATCATTACTAGTTAATGATAAAACATATACTTTACAATTAAATATATAAAGCCTTGACATGGGTGAAAACAAAGAGCCTTTCTGGACTGCCAATGACACGAGCTTTCATATGAAATAAAGCACACTCTAATACATAAACTGTAGCCCCATCCACCGCCCTGGCGATCCTAGCGAGTCACTGTAGGACAAGCCATGCGGTTCTAACGGAGTGGTTAACGTCACACTGGCAACTATTAGGTTATTGTATTATGCTTACGAAGGGCCTGTGGCAATCACAAGATCTCCAATCCTCTCATTTATCTCCCTTAACTCCCACAGACCGTTCTTAAGCTGCATAAAATCGTTTAAGTAGGGCAGAACTAAGGCAAAACAGACGCCACCGCTATTGAAAGGGTTTATAGATAGTCACTCGTTGATGGGATCGGATTAAGGGGACAGTGGTGATTTTTGGGGTCTATTTATTTATATATTCATTTATTTTTTAGTTTCCTCGCTAGACCTCCATCAAGCTTAAAAAAAACACACCCAAAACCCTCTATCAACGATGTCCCGTGCGACGTTGCCAGGTCGCTGACTCACGGTATGCCCTTCCCCTATGACGCTGCCTGGGCGTTACCGGGTCGCTACCTGACGGCGACCTACCTAATAAGCGGCGTCTGACACAGATAGGTCGACGCCCTTGTACCGTCTGACGCCTACTGGACGCCGCCCGACGCCGCCAGCCTACCGTCCCCGTCCCGTCCATTTACTAGCCGCCGACTCAACTCATGAGAGTTGCGCATGTTGAACTTTTCCTGAGGCCCCTGATGACCTCTCCCGATGGCTCTCTTGAGTCGGCGCTCACCCATGTCGCGCGGCGATGTAGGCAAAGACCTGCTCCCGACCCATAAGTTGTGGAGCGTCGGCTCCTAAATCAGCATAGTGTGACACTTGCTTTAGTCCTTCGCTAATTGATCTCACCCAAATTTCCAGAAGTCACCAAACAGATGTTCTAAAGTACAGTCTCACGATCTGGACATATATTCCTTGCTATTTTTATTTTATTTTTCTTAACCCGTTGAGACCCAGCGTCGCACGTGTTGCGTCGGCAGTCTTTGATCACCAACTCCCAGCGACGCATCACGTGCGTCCGACATATAAAAAACACTTACGTGGCTCGTAAGGTAGGAAATGGCGGGAGAATAGGAGGGGGCGGTACCGTAGTGTGTGGGGGAGCCGGGCCAGTAGGTGTGAGCGGGCCGAGACAGCCGCGCGACTGGTGGTGGTGGGCTTAGTGGGGATAGTTTACACCCCTAGTTTACCGCCACTTTGAACCTTCATTACTCCGGTCGTATGGGAGCTAGAGGCTTGAGATTTATGTGAGATACTCCTTAGGATGTATGCCGTACAATGCCATACTCAGTTTTTACCCTAGTGCTCCCGGGCGGGTGGTCATGCGGGGGAGACGAACTATTGAAACCCCCCCCCCCGCCCCCCAAATGACCGAAATGAGTTTTTTTTTATTTGTGTGTTCATTTCTCACCATTCTCTTCCATTTTGGCTCAACAAATTTTTTGAAGCTCCCCCCCCCCAACCCCCCACCGGCCCCCCCCCCCCAAAAAAAATGTCAGAGGTGATTTTTTTTTGTTTTTTTTTCATTTCTCATCCTTGTCTTCCATTTTAGCAAACAAAAAAAATAAGTGAAAATGGCTTGGGACTGGGGTGAACAAAATATTATAACTAGCCGGGGCTCAGCGGGTTAAGGAGGAGATTTATAAGGATGTCATCTTCTTTGTGCAGACCATCATTTAGATTCATAGTGCTGTTCTATACTCTGACCAAGGCGAACTCGGCAAACATTCTTGAAATAATTGCAGCCTGACTAGTAGATTATCTTAGCCTCATTCCAATTTACATTGTGATATTCGCTTTATATATATATATATATATATATTATATACACAGTATATATATATATATATATATATATATATATATATATATATATATATATTATATATATATATGTTAGTATAGCCAGGTAATAGATTCTCTTTTAAACAGACGAGGGTCCTAGTCAACAATGGGTATTCCAACACTGACGTCACCAATGCCATTAACCACCACCTAGAAAAATGGTACAAACAAGACCCCCCTAGCACCAACCCGGCCAATGACATTACATTTTTCTACAGAAACTACATGTCTTCCGACCACACAACAGACGAATCCATTATGAAAGAAATAATTCACAAAAACGTCCTCCCCACCAACCCTGACAATAAAATAAAACTCATTATTTACTACAAATCTCCTAAGACCTCCAACCTTGTCCTCCGTAACCCCCCCATTTCCACCAACCAACCGAAAGACGATCATGTGATATACCAGCATATTTGCACCTCTGGGGACTGTGGACCCCTATCCTATGTTGGAATGACACAGACTCGCCTTTCCCGTCGACTAACCCTCCACCTTCAATCTGGCGCTATAAAAGATCACTATCAAGCCCCCCACCATCTTGCCCTAACTCGCGCCGACCTAGACAAACAAACCACCATACTCGACAAAGAATCAGACCCCAGAAGACTAGCTATTTTAGAAGCTCTATACATCCAAACACTCAACCCCAGCATCAACAACCAAACACAAGACCTTCAAATTTGTCCTTCAGGCAAGCGCTACTGGCATACTGCCCCTCTTCCTCTCGCCCTGTGCCCCCCTCCCTTACGCTTCCGCGCTCAGCACACAACTGACAACACCAACCAATCACAGCCACCCACAACCAACCACCGATAAGATTTAGTGCCCGTCTCGTGAATAGACTGCCTTCCACCAATGAACAGCCACCACACACCCAGTAGCTCCGCCCACCTCCCTATTCATGATCCTCGAATTTTGTATAAATATGATGCTTTGTCCCTATTCTAATCATTACCTCTCCATTCCCTGAAGATGCAAGATGTTTACTTGTGAAACGTTGGATCCACCATGAATTTTGCTAACCTGTTGTACCTCATCTCTGAACCCCAGAGGAAAATTGTTAGAACTATTGAAAGCTATAACAATAAAATCCTGAATGCTGAAACTGCTATTGCTTTTAACCTTGTCTGTTTAAAAGAGAATATATATATCTATATATATATATATATATATATATATATATATATATATATATATATATATATATAATACCATTGGATTCTTGGGCTGACATAACTGATCGTCGGTGCTGTTTAACCCTTGTCTATCGGGGCCCGACTTAAGTCCGTATCAAAAAATTTGGACTATGTGGCAGGGCCCGACTTAAGTCCGAGTGCAATTTTGGCGCAATATTGGCTCTGAGAGAGAGACGAGTGACTGGAGGAGCATGGGTTACCTCATGACCGCTCGCCACGGCCACCGTGGACCTACTGAGATTTACTCCACTTACATCCACCCTCACTCCCTCGCTACATACGTAATTATAAAGAAATTACCGTATTTTAGCGATGTTGCCCTTAGGTTGCACGATCGTTGCAAGACAACCAGTGATCGTAGAAGGATGGTTCGGGTGTCATTGGAAAGCTCGATTTACGCCCTTTCAGGGATACATACTTGTATTACGCTCTGGGTCTTGTTTATGTATGAAAAAGAGCACGGAAACAACCCCATTTATGATAAAAAAAAAAAACGCTGAGCGGCACAGTGAAATATACTCCACCACCCGCTCGTAAGGTGTTAACTCTCTCCTATAATTGGTTTCCTGTCTATGTAGGCCTATATATTATTGCATACTTTACACGGAATGAAAGATACACCACCTGCATAATTTTTAGGGCATTTTAATAATCAAAGTACCCTTGACCGAGTTCTAATCATTGAATACTACATGTATGTTCAAATACTTGAGAGATGTTGCAAAACTACTATATTTTTTCTTTGAAAAAGGAGCTTTATTAATTACATTATATAAATTTTGTTTTGGTTTTGGCTAAACTTTGATCCACGAGGCGTTTATGGTAGCATAGTGTGTTGGCTAGATTATATACTGTATTTGTTTATATTCATTATCTATCAATTCTGGGTTACACGTCTGTTTTATGAAAAATTAGTGTTCGAACATTTATTTGCTACTGAGCACTCCCTTATATATCCTTCCCTTTTCCACCCTGTCACCATTGTCCCAGTTATTTTATTATATATGACAAATTGCGTACGTATCTGTAAATTAGTGTTCAGATCATTCCGGATTATTTATATGCTACTGAGCACTTCCTTATACATTCCTTCCTTTTCCAACTGGTCACCATTGTCCCAGTTCTTTGACTATATGTGACAAATTGCGTACATATATGGAAATTAGTGTTCATATTTAATTGCTCACTTCCCCCCTCCCCTCCTACCTTTCCTTCTCTATCTACTGTAGATTACGCGCTAGTTCTTTGTTCAACCCGTCCCACTCTTTCCCCTTCCCTTCTCCCCTTGATTCCCTCGGTTATTGGACACGTTAGTGGATCGAATTTGTAGTTAGTCAATATGGAGTGATACCAGCTGGTGGCAGGTTACCCGCCTTACTCGGGTTTATACATGGACACACAATAGCGTGATTAGTTGATATTTAATATTTGACCCTTCCAATCAGACGAAGTCAACTTGTCTCTTTTAGGTACAATAGTATTATAGTAATTTATAATAATGTAGAAGTGCCGCTTTGCCCAAAATCAAAACGGCATACCCAACTCTGCAATGGGTTATCATCATCACTACTATTGCCACCATTATTACTACTACTATCACCATCATCACTATTGCTATCATCATAACTACAACTATCACCATTACTATCATATATATATATGTATATGTATATATATATATATATATATATATATATATATATATATATATAATGTATATATATATATATATATTTATATATATATATATATATATATATATATATATATATATATGTATATATATATATATATATATATATATATATATATATATATATATATATATATATATATATATATATATATATATATTATATATATATATATATATATATATATATATATATATATATATAATATATATATATATATATATATATATATATATATATATATATATATATAATTAAATTTATGTTCACATTTTATGTTAACAATTGGAATATTTATCTATAATTTGGTCAGCGTAACACTATTTTGTAGCATTATGAATATGGTGTAATTCAAATTTAAAATGTATAAAAAAGAAAGAAATAGTGACCATAATCTGTGACCTTCACCATTCACCTTGACATTTGAATAACAAAAACACCATATGTGGACAATCGTTGCATTGACCAACCGAATTTGCCAGCAAAATTTGTTGATGATACATTAACCCGTTTATGGTGATGATACATTAACCCGTTTATGGTGATGATACATTAACCCGTTTATGGTGATGATACATTAACCCGTTTATGGTGATGATACATTAACCCGTTTATGGTGATGATACATTAACCCGTTTATGGTGATGATACATTAACCCGTTTATGGTGATGATACATTAACCCGTTTAGAACAGTTCTGTTGTTGTCCTTTCATACTGGATAATACTGTAATAGACGACTTTATGCAGTTTAAGAAGGGCCTCCAGAAAATTAGCAGGCTTTCACCTATCTTAACTAACCGTTTTTACTACCACAGATCCTTCATAAGCTCCACAAAATCATCTAATTACAGCTAGAATACAATAACAAAACAAGACGTCGCCGGTACAGAAAGGGTTAAACAGTCTAGGAAGAGTTTAGGGAAAATTATTAACACTTTTGTTTTGATCTTTGACCTTAACCTTTAACCTTAAGTAATATAATATACATATATATAATATTGATATATACCGTATGTTATTTAAGTAAAATGCAACTAACAGTCAGCTTATTGAAGATTGAGTATTTTTTTATGATGAAGGTTAACTTTTGGCCTTGACCTTTATGTAGGATTACATATTTTGTTTGCTTTGATGTAACCCTGGAAAATCAAATAAGTGTGCCAAATCTCATTAAAAGATAAAAGTTATCTAATGGAATAGTTGACCTTGACCTTTGCCCTTTATCTTGACCTTTATGATGTCTGAAAATTTAACCTTATAATTTTCATTTAAAGCATAACTGTTTCAACAAATGTTGTGAAGTTTACATGAATAGTGGGTAAAAAAATAGCATATTGACATTATATTTGACCTTGACCTGTGGACCTTGACTATCAAATTAAATTATGTTTATTCACTTATGACCTTGGTATTCTGAATATACATGATATACCTAGTGAGAATTTTATAATAAATATGTAATACTAGTAAAAATCTTATTTTGACCTTTGACATTGACCTTCGACTTCAACCTTCGACCTTAAAAACAAAAATCGAGAATTTATTTAGCTTAACACCAATGTTAGTATTAACTAGCGTTATGAATAAGGTGTAATTCATATAAACATTGACCTTATACTGTAACCTTGACTTTTGACTAAAAAAAAATAACATATATTTGAATGGTCGTTGCATTGACCAACTGAATTTGCTTGCACAATTTGGTGACACTACATGAAACAGTCTAGGAGTAGTTTAGGGAAAATGAAAACACTCTTCTTTTGACCTTGACCTTTGACCTTAACTATTACAATATTTATGTGAAATTTGATATACATGTTATTTAAGTAATAAGCAACTAACACAGCCAGTTTTCCAAAATTTGAGTAATATTATTTTAATTAATAACAAAAGTTGACCTTTGACCTTGACCTTTATGTAAGATTACCTATTTGCTTGCATTGACATTGCCCAGGAAAATCAAATATGCATGCCTAATTTCATTAAATACCATCAGATAGTTTCATATATATTTATAAATAGTTGACCTTCACCTTTGAACTTTATCTTGACCTTTATGATATGTATCTCAAAATATATATTTTTCCTTTTTATTTAACCCTTAACTGGCGGCGCCCGGCTATTGTCGAATGAAATAAATGGGGCCTATGGGCGGGGCCCGGCTATTGTCGAATGCAATTTTGAGCACGTAATGTGCTCTGAGAGAGAGCGGAGCGGTGGGAGGAGCATAGATTACCTCCTGACCGCTCGCCACGGTGGCCGTGGAGCTACTGAGATGTACTCCTTTGTACTCCACCCTCTCTCACTCGTTTCACACGTAATAATGTAAGAAAATGACCGTATTTTAGCAATTTTGCCCTTCGGTTGCATGATCGTTGCACGACAACCAGTGATCGTAGAAGGATGGTTCGGGTGTCATTGGAAAGCTCAATTTACGCCCTTTCAGAGATATATACTTGTATTACGCTCTGGGTCTTTTTATGCATGAAAAAGAGCACGGAAACAACCCCATTTATGGTAAAAAAAAAACGCTGGGCGGTACATAGAAATTACCGCCTAGGCCGCTCTTAAGGTGTTAAAGTGCAACTATCTCACGACATGTTGTTAAGTTTGCATGACAAGTAGAGAAATAGTATATTGACCTTTATTTGACCTTGACCTGTGACCTTGACCTTTCATGTGGAATTGTATAATTTCTTGTATGACCTTGGCCTAGGTATTCCGAATATATTTGGTAAGCCTAGTGAGAATCTAACAGTTAGTATAAAAGATACTAATACAACATTATTTTGACCTTTGACCTTGACCTTTGACCTTACCCTTTAGAATATATTTCTAAAATTTGGGCAATATGGTATCAAGGTTACCAGTAACTTGTATAGTGAAAATGAAGACATTTGAGTAAAAACTGAAAATATATAGTATAAGTTGACCTTTGACCTTGACCTGTGACCTTTAACTATATGTAAGAGTATTTGTTTTTTTTCATTGAAATTGCCTAGGAAAATCAAATAAGCATGCCTAATGTCATTAAAACCCATCAGTTAGTTTCATATATATTATTAGAATAGTTGACCTTGACCTTTGACCTTTATCTTGACCTTTATGGTATGTGTCTCAAAATTTGTTAATTTCCTTTTCATTTAAAGTGCAGCTATCTCACCAAATGTTGTGAAGTTTGCATGAAAAGTAAAGAAAATAGAATAGTGACCATATATTTGACCTTGACCTGTGACCTTGACCTTTCATATAGAATTGTATAATTTCTTGTATGACCTTGGCCTAGGTATTCCGAATATACATGGTAAGCCTTGTGAGAATCTAACAGTTAGTATAAGAAATACTAGTGAAACACTTATTTTGACCTTTGACCTTGACCTTTGACCTTACCCTTCACAATATTTGTCTATAATTTGGTCAATGCGATATCAAGGTTAGCAGTAACTTGTATAGATAAAAGGAAAACATTTGATTAAAAACTAAACAAATTTAAATATTGACCTTATTTTTAACCTTGACCTTTAACCTTAACTTTTAGGTTAAATGGAATATTTCTTTTTGACTGACCTTCGCATTTACCAAATGAATATACTTGTGAAATTAGGTGAAAATCCATCAAACGGTCTAGGAGGAGTTTCCGGTTAGACAAACGTACGACGACGACGACGACGACAGACGACGACGGACGACGACAGACAAGCTGACTGATGGTGCACAGTATACGGGTGGGATCTGTGTGCGCGATACCACTCTGCTTCGCAGAGTTGATAAAGAATAGTAGTTGTAATTGTTGGCTGTTGATGTTTTCCCTATAATTATGGGAGGTTATTCATGCGTCTGTTGGGTTGGATTGGCGGGAAATATGTAGGACATGTTGTCTGATTGTGAGAGTCAAATTATGTGTGATGGGTAGCAACATGTGACATTCTTACTTTTCGTCAATTTAAATAATTTAGTTGCCTCATTCCTTAATGTATTGGATTAGAGATATTTGAAGTTAATTGAAAGGTTCCATTAGTGGCAATATGCAAACTAATTTTAATTACTTACTGGAAGTATCATACATTTTTTAATTACATCTAACGAGTTTTACTTGTAAGTTCATAAAGGTTTATTTCTATCAACATATTTGACATTAAGAATTAGCTATATATATATATATATATATATATATATATATATATATATATACTCTCTATATACTGTATATATATATATATGTTTGGCGATTGGTGTGTTATTTGTCTATTTTATAACTTATAGATTGAACAAGACTTTATTATATACATTAGTATTTCTAAAAGAGGTTGGGTCGGTGGGCTTGCGACCCCCACCCGTGAAAAATACGTAAGCAACGAAAAATGAACGAACAGCCTCGGATGCGGACGGACCCTGTGTTGATGAAGCCCGACCGACTATGGAAAATCTTACGGACAATCTTAGAATAGCAACGTGGAATGTGAAAGGCATGAATGCTGACACAAAAGAGAGAGAGGTCCTGGAAGTGTTAGTGAATTCCAGGCTGGCTCTATGTGGAATGACAGACAAAATAGAGGGGTATAGTTGTGAGAGAGTGGGAGTATGGAATGGGTGTGTGTGCTGGAGTGAGTGAGGGAGCAGCGAGAGAAGGTGCGTGTTTGTTTGTAAGTAACAAATGGAAGGAGCGTGTAAGACACTATAGGTCTGTGGGTTCAAGGATTGTGTGGGTGAGAATGAAAGTAGGAATACAAACGTGGGTGATTGTGTGTGTGTATGCTCCGACAGAAGATAAACTTGTGAGAGAGAAAGAGGAGTTCTGGGTGAATGTGGAGGCGTGCCTGGATAAATTTAACAAAAACGAAAGAATATTTCTGCTTGGGGTCAATATGTAGGAGACGCAACAATATAGGTAACAAATTTCTAACATCAGTTTTGGGTTCCTATCATCATATGCTTCATAGCTATATCATTTTTATCCTCGGGGAAACAAAAATTCTTGGGATTTTTCATTTTTTTCTTGGGATTTTTTTTTTTTTTTTTGGTCATTAACCTAACTAAAAAACCTAGCCAAACCTACCTAATAGCCACCAAATGCACTTAGGTTAGGTTAGGTTTTTTGGTTAGGTTAATAAAAAAACAAATCCCAAGAAAAAAATGAAAATCCCAAGATTTTTTGTTTCCCGGGGATAAAAATTATATAGCAATGAAGCATATGATGATAGAAACCCAAAACTACCATTATAAATTTGTTACCTATATACTCCTACATATTTACCCTGATTGGGGATATGAATGGGAAGGTGGGTGATAGGAAATGTTGATGGAGTGATGGGAGGGTGGGGGGTACCGTCAAAGGTGAATGGGAATGGTAGTGCACTTGTGGACGTATGTGTGGGGAAGAGGTTGTGGATAGCCAACACCTTCTTCCGACACAGAATGATACACAGGTACACATGGAAAGTGGTGTGGAAGATGAAGGATAAGGATAAGACAGTGGTGGAACGAAAGGCACTGATTGATTATATATGTGCAGATGAACTAATGAAGAAATCTGTGCTGGATGCTAGGGTGTATAGGGGTATTGGAGGGGGTCTGTCTGATCATTATGTAGTAGTAGCTAAAATTAGGATACAAAAGAAGTGGGGTGAGGAGAGCTGGACGGAGGCGAGAAGGTGGAATGGCCAGGAGGGCGGACAGGCTACAGGAGGAGGAAATCAGGGAAGAGTACAGGAGAGCAGTAGAAAGACGACTAGGTGGGTTCGACCTGGAAGATATGGAGGAAGTGGAGGAGATGAGCAAGGTGTTTAACCCTTAATTAGCGGCTCACCACATAAGTCGAGTTAAATAAAGCTGGACTATGTGGCGGCGCTCGACATAACTCGAGTGGCAATTTCAGCACGTAATGTTGCTGAGAGAGAGAGACAAGTGGTGGCAGGAGAGTAGCGAGCGTATGACTGCTCCAGACCACCGCGGCGAACATACTGACACGAATCCCAGCTCCCTCCTCCCTCTCTCACTCGCTATATAAGGAATTGTATCGGGAAAGTGGCTAATTACATTCCTTTGCACTCGCGTTGCACGGTTATTGCAAGAAAACTAGCCATCATAAAAGGATCGTTATGGTGTCATTCGAAAGCTGTTTATGCCCTTTCAGGGATAGGTACTTGTTTTACGTTCTGGGTCTTATTTAGGCATGAAAATGATCACGTAAACAGCCCTATTTTGGCTAAAAACACCCCGCTGGGCGGTACATATAAATAAACCGCATAGGCCGCTCGTAAGGTGTTAAGGAAGAGATCTGTGCAGCATTTGAGGAGGTGTGTGGAGTAAGGAGAAGAGGGAAGGGAGTGAAAGGTACAGCATGGTGGACAGAAGAGGTAAATATAGCTGTAGAAGACAAAGAAGAAAGCATACAGAGAGTGGTTGGGTAGTAGAGGGAATGACATTTTGGAGAGTCAGAAACGAGAGAGGTACGTTGAGAGAAAGAGAGTGGTGAAGAGAGAAGTGAAGAAAAGTAAGAGAAGAGTAGATGAGGAATTTGGAAGGAATCTGAGTGTAAAATGGAGGGAGTGTAGAAACTGTTCTGGAAAGAAGTCAAGAAAGTTAGGGAAGGTAGCAAGGGAAACAGTATGGGTGTGAAAGATAAGAATGGATGAATGCTAGCCGAGAAGCAAGAGAGAGTCAAAAGATGGAGGGAGTACTTCGACTAGTTGCTAAATGTAAGGAATGAAGCGCCAGCATACATAGTTGAATGGGGTATGGGAGAGAGAAGGAGAAGTAGTGGAGGAGGAGGTGGGGATCAGGTGGTCAGAAGTGTGGGAAGCCATGAAAAGAGTGAAGTTGGGGAAAGCATCAGGAACAAATGGAGTGTGTGGATAAATGTTGAGGTATGGTGGTGAGATAGTGATCGAATGGGTATGAAAAATGTGCAAACTAGCATGGGAGAAGGGGAGTGCACCTGATGACTGGAAGACAGGCATAGTAGTCCCCCTCTATAAGGGTAAAGGGGAAAGAGGAGTGTGTGGTAGATGGTAGATGGCCTTTATTCTCAATTTCACTCAATAAATGCTGGTGTTCCCCAGGGATCAGTTTTGGCCCCAACTCTGTTCCTCATTCATATCAATGATCTCATATCTACCACTCATAATCCCATACATTCCTACGCAGATGACTCAACACTCCACAGTTCCTCCACATTTACCAATTCTTTCACCCAACCCGATCTTATAAATTCAAAAATAAACACTGCAATTTTTCTGAACCAGGACCTTTCTAGAATTAATGAATGGGGACAAAAGAATCCAGTTTCCTTTAATGCACAGAAAACCAGTACATTCAATTTTCTAACCGACAGAATTTCACTGACTCCCATATATTTTTTAATGATGTAAATACTCCACTTCCCCTAGTATTGACATTCTCGGTGTAACATTAACTACTAACTTGAGCTGGACACATTATGTTAGAAGCATTGCTAAGAATGCCTCTAAAAAACTGGGACTCCTGTACAGAGTTCGAGAATTCTTCACTGACGAGCAGTTGGCCGTAATATATAAAGTCATGTGCGCTCTCAGATGGATTACTGTTCACCTCTGTGGGGTGGAAGTGGAGTGGTTGCATTGAGGCAGTTGGACAAATTCAAAATAAAGCTATTAGATTAATCAATAACCCTGCAATCACACAGGACCTTCCTACATTAGCCATACGAAGAAACGTTGCATCCCTTGCATTATTCTACAGATATTTTCACAGCAATTGTTCCGAGGAACTTGCTTCAATTGTGCCGCCTCTCCACATCTTTCCCCGTAGAACTAGGGCAGCTGAGAGCGCCCATGAATTTACACTTTCTCCTCCACAATGCAGAACTTCTGCTTATCAGAATTAATTTTTCCCCAGAGCTACTACTCTTTGGAATTCACTTCCCTCGAATTGGCTTTCCACAAACTTACAATCAACAATGTTTAAATCCAGTTGTTACAAACATTTTATGAATGGAGGATGCCTTTAGGCACATGGACCTTTTTGTTTTATCTGTGTTTTTCCTTCCTCCGTTCATTGTCTCTTAAAAAAAAAAAAAAAAAAAAAAAAAAAAATACTGAGGAATATGTCTTCTAAGCTTAGTAGGGAAGGTGTACAGTAGGGTAGTGATTGAGAGAGTGAGGGTGAGAACGGAGAAATGGATAGGTGACGAGCAGGGAGGTTTTAGGAGGGGAAGAGGATGTGTAGATCAGGTATTTACCCTGAATTGTGTTGTGGATAAATATCTGGAGAAGCAACAGAAGGTGTATGTTGCCGTTATGAACTTGGAGAAGGCCTATGACAGAATGGATAGAGAAGGTATTTGTAAAGTACTTAGAATATACGGAGTAGATGGCAAGTTGCTGAAAGCAGTGAAGAGCATGTATGAGGGTGCAAAGGCGGCAGTACGTGTGAAGAATGAGCAGAGCGAGTTCTTTGACCTGAATGTTAGGTTGAAACACGGGTGTGTGATGTCCCTGTGGTTGTTTACTGTATATATGGATGGAGTCATGAAATAAATAAAAGGAAGAGCAGTGGATGTTGGTGTATTGCTGATAAGGGAGGGCAATGAGTGGAAGCTGCCTATACTGCTGTTTGCTGATGATACAGTTCTGATGAGCGATAATGAATGGGAGTTGCAGGGTCTGGTAAATGTGTAAAATGGAATCTGAAGGTAAATGCGGGAAAGAGCAAGGTTATGGTCTTTGAAAGGGGTGAAGCCACAGAGTGTGAGGTGAAGTTGAACGGTCAGGTTATGGAGATTGTCAGCTCATTTAAGTATTTGGGCAGTGTGTTGAGTAAAGATGGGACTATGGATGAAGAAGTGCGGGAGAGGGTACAACAGGTGAAGAGGGTTGTAAGAACGCTGAAAGCAGTAACAAGAAATAGGGTGGTCAGTATGGAAGTGAAGAAGTCCTTGCATGACAGTGTGGTAATCCCAACACTGACTTACGGAAGCGAAGCATGGACGTTTGAGAAGAGATTCAGACCAAGAGTGAGAGGGGTGGAAATTAGTTACTGAAGAAGTATGTGCGGAGTTACATGGAGGGATAGACAGACGAATGAAGAAGTAAGAGAGAGGTGTGGTGTGGAGGTAGATGTACTGGAAAGTGTGAAAAGGAACACCTTGAGATGGTTCGTCCATATAGAACGTATGGGAAGCGAGAGAATGACTAAGAAGGTGTACGAGAGCGAGGTGGAGGGACAGAGAGGGAGAGGTAAATCGAAGAACAGGTGGAAGGATGGAGTGAGGAAGTATATGGATGAAAGCGGTGCTGGTTGGGAGGAGGGGCGTCGACTGACTGGGGACAGAGGTGCATGGGGGCGGTTCGTTCGTGGCCACCCGTTTGGGGATCACGGCATCAGGCAATTGATAGCTATATAGATTTCTAAATTCTTGGAAAGAACATAATCTTAGTTTGTTTGTTGTTTTCAGGATGAAACTTTACTCAGAATAAAGAAGTTCTACATCTTGTTGTGTTTGTCTGTCCAACCCTGAAACAATGTCCTAAATATTCTCGGTCTCTTTTTCTTCTGATCTCTCTTGGAAAGACCATAATCACTCTTGCTAAAACAGCTTCCCTGAAGCTGGGTGTGCTCAACTACCTCCGGGGGCTCTTTACCCCTAACCAGCTTCTTGCTCTGTACAGGGGCACAGTGCGTCCATGTATTGAGTATTGTTCGCATGTGTGAGGAGGATTCACTCTTACAGCACTTTTAGGCAAAGTAAAAGAGAAAGCATTTCGTCTCATTAACTCACGTCCCCTCACTGATTATCTGCAATCTTTCTCTCTCTTCGCCGCAATGTTGCATATATCTCACTATTCTACCGCTCAGAGCTCTCTCAGAGTATACCACCTCCTCTACATAAAGCATGTAGAACCCGACTTGCAACACAATCCCTCCCCTACTCTGAACACTCTCCAACACAATATTGAAACAAAATTCCCAATCTTTCTTCTATTCAACAGCTGAGCTCTGGAACTCTCCCCCTGAATCCATCTTTAACTCATTCTATGACTTAAATTGCTTCAAATTTCGTGTGCCCAGGCATTTTGGCATAAATATTCTTTGATTTTGGCCCTGTCACTCTTTCAACTTTGGGGGAGGCACTCGTCACAGACAGTTTTGCCTTTTATCTCTCTCATCCACATATAAAAATATAAAAAACAATATATGTATATATATATATATATATATATATGTTAGTAAAGCCAGGTAATAAATTTTCTTTAATACATACGAGGTTGAAAGAAATGGCAATTTCTGCGTTGGAAATTTTATTATTCAAAGTTTCCAGGTCTCTGATGAGTTTTCGCTGGGTGGCAGGAAGTAGATAAAGGAGATGAGCAAAATTCATGGTGGTACAGGGTTACATAAATGTACATGATGATACAGGATATACGACGCGTTTCACTGGACAACCAGCATTATCAAGGAATGATATAAAAGGTAAACAGGAAGGGTATATATAGAGGGTGGAGGATCAGAGGAGGCGGAAAACAGGGGGCAAAAGTCTGCTATTGGTGGAAGCGTAAATTAGGAGAGAGAAAGGGGTTAACCGCTTCACGCATGCGCACTGGATGCGGGATGGTGGTCAGTAGGTGGGGTCGAAGCTGATTGGCTGCGTGTCGAGGGGCGTGGCCTAAGTTGTGTGGCGCCTGCAGAAGACGAAGCTAAGGGAGGTAGCGCGGGGGGCTGCGTCAAGGGCACCGGGGGGCGAGGAGGGGTGTTAGGTCCTGTAGGGTAGTGCCTTTTGGCAGAAGGAAGGATCTGAAGGTCCAGAGTTTGGTTGTTGATGTTGGGATGTAAGGCTTGGATATATAAAGCTTCGAGTATAGGTAATCTCCTTGGGTCACTTTCTTTATCGAGTATGGTGGTGTGTTTCTCTAACTCGTTGCGTGTGAGGTGAGGGTGGTTAGGGGTGAGATAGTGGTCTTTGATGGCGCCAGCCTGAAGGTGAAGAGTTAACCGACGTGAAAGACGAGTCTGCGTCATACCAATATAGGAATGAGGTCCACAGTCCTCATAATTACAGGTATGTTGGTAAATGACGTGATCGTCGGTCATCGGGCTCTTTATCTTGGTGGAGGCTGGTTTGTTGCGGAGAACGAGGTTGGAGGTCTTGGGGGATTTGTAATAAATTATTAATTTGATTTTGTTTTCCGGGTTGGTTGGGTGGACATGCTTGGAGATGATTTCTTTTAAGACGGCCTCGTCATTTTTTGGTTCAGAGGACAGGTAATTGCGGTAGAAGATCTTAATTTCATTGGGGGGGTCAATGTTGGGAGGGCTTTGGGTGTACCATTTTTCAAGATGGTGGTTGATGGTGCTGGAGATGTCGGAGTTGGAGTATCCGTTATTTACTAAAACTTGGGGATAGTCTTTCTAGTTCCTGGTGGGTGTCGGCCCAGGTAGAGCAGTGCGTGAGGGCTCTCCTAACATAGGCGGAGATGGAGGATAGAAGATAACGGCGGGGGCATTCACTATCGCCGTTGAGGCATTGTCCTGTGTTAGTAGGTTTAATGTAGACGGTGGTTTTGAACCCATGGTCGTTCAGAGCTACGAGGATGTCGAGGAAGGGGAGTTGTCCATTGTTAGATTTTTCAAAGGTGAAGTTAAGTCCGGAGGAGGTCATGAAGCGACGCTGGAGTTCCTGTAGTTCGTGGAGGTCTTGATTGCACGAGATGTCATCACGTATCTACAGTAGACGGCTGGTCGGATAAAGATCACCCGCAACCCAACCGACGAAATCAAACGTATTGCCAACACCACCATCACCGCCATCAACGCCAAACAAGGAGGGATCCACCTTAAAAAACTCGTCGGAGAATACACCCCTGGTTATGCGTACGGAACCATCAAAACACACAAACCTGGGAACCCCCTCCGCCCCATCATCTCCCAGATCCCCACTGCCACCTACCAGATCGCCAAGGCCCTGAACAACCTCCTCACCCCCTAAGTGCCCAGCCAATTCAACCTTAACTCAGCCCACGATTTCTTGGAAATTTTACGAGACGCCCCCCGTAACAACAACCACACTATCGCCTCTCTCGACGTAGAA
>CM064489.1:32292392-32406668 GCA_032716605.1 Paralithodes platypus | reverse complement strand
AGGCGTGCCTGGATAAGTTTAACAAAAACGAAAGAAAATTTCTGCTTGGTGTCAATATGTAGGAGACCGCAAACCACTATGGTTAACACTTTCTAACATCATGTTTGGGTTCCTATCATCATATGCTTCATAGCTATATCATTTTTTAATTCCTCGGGGACACAAAAATTCTTGGTATTTTCATGATTTTTTCTTGGGATTTTTGTTTTTTTTTGGGTCATTAACCTAACTAAAAAACCTAGCCAAACCTACCTAATAGCCACCAAATGCACTTAGGTTAGGTCAGGTTTTTTTGATTAGGTTAATAAAAAAACAAATTCCCAGAAAAAAAATGAAAATCCCAAGATTTTTTTTCCCAGGGATAAAAATTATATAGCAATGAAGCATATGATTATAGAAACCCAAAACTACCATTAGAAATGTGTTACCTATATACTCCTACATATTTACCCTGATTGGGGATATGAATGGGAAGGTGGGTGATAGGAAATTTTGATGGAGTGATGGGAGGGTGGGGGGTACCGTCAGAGGTGAATGGGAATGGTAGTGCACTTGTGGACGTATGTGTGGGGAGGAGGTTGTGGATAGCCAACACCTTCTTCCGACACAGAATGATACACAGGTACACATGGAAAGTGGTGTGGAAGATGAAGGATAAGGATAAGACAGTGGTGGAACGAAAGGCACTGATTGATTATATATGTGTGGATGAACTAATGAAGAAATCTGTGCTGGATGCTAGGGTGTATAGGGGTATTGGAGGGGGTTTGTCTGATCATTATGTAGTAGTAGCTAAAATTAGGATACAAAAGAAGTGGGGTGAGGAGAGCTGGACGGAGGCGAGAAGGTGGAATGGCCAGGAGGGCGGAGAGGCTACAGGAGGAGGAAATCAGGGAAGAGTACAGGAGAGCAGTAGAAAGACGACTAGGTGGGTTCGACCTGGAAGATATGGAGGAAGTGGAGGAGATGAGCAAGGTGTTTAACCCTTAATTAGCGGCTCACCACATAAGTCGAGTTAAATAGAGCTGGACTATGTGGCGGCGCTCGACATAACTCGAGTGGCAATTTCAGCACGTAATGTTGCTGAGAGAGAGAGACAAGTGGTGGCAGGAGAGTAGCGAGCGTATGACTGCTCCAGACCACCGCGGCGAACATACTGACACGAATCCCAGCTCCCTCCTCCCTCTCTCACTCGCTATATAAGGAATTGTATCGGGAAAGTGGCTAATTACATGCTTTTTGCACTCGCGTTGCACGGTTATTGCAAGAAAACTAGCCATCATAAAAGGATCGTTATGGTGTCATTCGAAAGCTCTGTTTATGCCCTTTCAGGGATAGGTACTTGTTTTACGTTCTGGGTCTTATTTAGGCATGAAAATGATCACGTAAACAGCCCTATTTTGGCTAAAAACACCCCGCTGGGCGGTACATATAAATAAACCGCATAGGCCGCTCGTAAGGTGTTAAGGAAGAGATCTGTGCAGCATTTGAGGAGGTGTGTGGAGTAAGGAGAAGAGGGAAGGGAGTGAAAGGTACAGCATGGTGGACAGAAGAGGTAAATATAGCTGTAGAAGACAAAGAAGAAAGCATACAGAGAGTGGTTGGGTAGTAGAGGGAATGACATTTTGGAGAGTCAGAAACGAGAGAGGTACGTTGAGAGAAAGAGAGTGGTGAAGAGAGAAGTGAAGAAAAGTAAGAGAAGAGTAGATGAGGAATTTGGAAGGAATCTGAGTGTAAAATGGAGGGAGTGTAAGAAACTGTTCTGGAATGAAGTCAAGAAAGTTAGGGAAGGTAGCAAGGGAAACAGTATGGGTGTGAAAGATAAGAATGGATGAATGCTAGCCGAGAAGCAAGAGAGAGTCAAAAGATGGAAGGAGTACTTCGACTAGTTGCTAAATGTAAGGAATGAAGCGCCAGCATACATAGTTGAATGGGGTATGGGAGAGAGAAGAAGAGAAGTAGTTGTGGAGGAGGTGGGGATCAGGTGGTCAGAAGTGTGGTAAGCCATGAAAAGAGTGAAGTTGGGGAAAGCATCAGGAACAAATGGAGTGTGTGGATAAATGTTGAGGTATGGTGGTGAGATAGTGATCGAATGGGTATGAAAAATGTGCAAACTAGCATGGGAGAAGGGGAGTGCACCTGATGACTGGAAGACAGGCATAGTAGTCCCCCCTCTATAAGGGTAAAGGGGAAAGAGGAGTGTGTGGTAGATGGTAGATGGCCTTTATTCTCAATTTCACTCAATAAATGCTGGTGTTCCCCAGGGATCAGTTTTGGCCCCAACTCTGTTCCTCATTCATATCAATGATCTCATATCTACCACTCATAATCCAATACATTCCTACGCAGATGACTCAACACTCCACAGTTCCTCCACATTTACCAATTCTTTCACCCAACCCGATCTTATAAATTCAAAAATAAACACTGCAATTTTTCTGAACCAGGACCTTTCTAGAATTAATGAATGGGGACAAAAGAATCCAGTTTCCTTTAATGCACAGAAAACCAAGTACATTCAATTTTCTAACCGACAGAATCTCACTGACTCCCATATATTTTTTAATGATGTAAATATTCCCACTTCCCCTAGTATTGACATTCTCGGTGTAACATTAACTACTAACTTGAGCTGGACACATTATGTTAGAAGCAGTGCTAAGAATGCCTCTAAAAAACTGGGACTCCTGTACAGAGTTCGAGAATTCTTCACTGACGAGCAGTTGGCCGTAATATATAAAAGTCATGTGCGCTCTCAGATGGATTACTGTTCACCTCTGTGGGGTGGAAGTGGAGTGGTTTGCATTGAGGCAGTTGGACAAAATTCAAAATAAAGCTATTAGATTAATCAATAACCCTGCAATCACACAGGACCTTCCTACATTAGCCATACGAAGAAACGTTGCATCCCTTGCATTATCCTACAGATATTTTCACAGCCATTGTTCCGAGGAACTTGCTTCAATTGTGCCGCCCTCCACATCTTTCCCCGTAGAACTAGGGCAGCTGAGAGCGCCCATGAATTTACACTTTCTCCTCCACAATGCAGAACTTCTGCTTATCAGAATTAATTTTTCCCCAGAGCTACTACTCTTTGGAATTCACTTCCCTCGAATTGCTTTCCACAAACTTACAATCAACAAATGTTTAAATCCAGTTGTTACAAACATTTTATGAATGGAGGATGCCTTTAGGCACATGGACCTTTTTGTTTTATCTGTGTTTTTCCTTCCTCCGTTCATTGTCTCTTAAAAAAAAAAAAAAAAAAAAAAAAAAAAAAATACTGAGGAATATGTCTTCTAAGCTTAGTAGGGAAGGTGTACAGTAGGGTAGTGATTGAGAGAGTGAGGGTGAGAACGGAGAAATGGATAGGTGACGAGCAGGGAGGTTTTAGGAGGGGAAGAGGATGTGTAGATCAGGTATTTACCCTGAATTGTGTTGTGGAGAAATATCTGGAGAAGCAACAGAAGGTGTATGTTGCCGTTATGAACTTGGAGAAGGCCTATGACAGAGTGGATAGAGAAGGTATTTGTAAAGTATTTAGAATATACGGAGTAGATGGCAAGTTGCTGAAAGCAGTGAAGAGCATGTATGAGGGTGCAAAGGCGGCAGTACGTGTGAAGAATGAGCAGAGCGAGTTCTTTGACCTGAATGTTGGGTTGAAACACGGGTGTGTGATGTCCCTGTGGTTGTTTACTGTATATATGAATGGAGTCATGAAATAAATAAAAGGAAGAGCAGTGGATGTTGGTGTATTGCTGATAAGGGAGGGCAATGAGTGGAAGCTGCCTATACTGCTGTTTGCTGATGATACAGTTCTGATGAGCGATAATGAATGGGAGTTGCAGGGTCTGGTAAATGTGTAAAATGGAATCTGAAGGTAAATGCGGGAAAGAGCAAGGTTATGGTCTTTGAAAGGGGTGAAGCCACAGAGTGTGAGGTGAAGTTGAACGGTCAGGTTATGGAGATTGTCAGCTCATTTAAGTATTTGGGCAGTGTGTTGAGTAAAGATGGGACTATGGATGAAGAAGTGCGGGAGAGGGATTACAACAGGTGAAGAGGGTTGTAAGAACGCTGAAAGAAGTAACAAGAAATAGGGTGGTCAGTATGGAAGTGAAGAAGTCCTTGCATGACAGTGTGGTAATCCCAACACTGACTTACGGAAGCGAAGCATGGACGTTTGAGAAGAGATTCAGACCAAGAGTGAGAGGGGTGGAAATTAGTTACTGAAGAAGTATGTGCGGAGTTACATGGAGGGATAGACAGACGAATGAAGAAGTAAGAGAGAGGTGTGGTGTGGAGGTAGATGTACTGGAAAGTGTGAAAAGGAACACCTTGAGATGGTTCGTCCATATAGAACGTATGGGAAGCGAGAGAATGACTAAGAAGGTGTACTAGAGCGAGGTGGAGGGACAGAGAGGGAGAGGTAAATCGAAGGACAGGTGGAAGGATGCAGTGAGGAAGTATATGGATGAAAGCGGTGCTGGTTGGGAGGAGGGGCGTCGACTGACTGGGGACAGAGGTGCATGGGGGCGGTTCGTTCGGGGCCACCCGTTTGGGGATCACGGTGTCAGGCAATAGATAGCTATATAGATTTCTAAATTCTTGGAAAGAACATAATCTTAGTTTGTTTGTTGTTTTCAGGATGAAACTTTACTCAGAATAAAGAAGTTCTACATCTTGTTGTGTTTGTCTGTCCAACCCTGAAACAATGTCTTAAATATTCTCGGTCTCTTTTTCTTCTGATCTCTCTTGGAAAGACCATAATCACTCTTGCTAAAACAGCTTCTCTGAAGCTGGGTGTGCTCAACTACCTCCGGGGGCTCTTTACCCCTAACCAGCTTCTTGCTCTGTACAGGGGCACAGTGCGTCCATGTATTCAGTATTGTTCGCATGTGTGAGGAGGATTCACTCTTACAGCACTTTTAGGCAAAGTAAAAGAGAAAGCATTTCGTCTCATTAACTCACGTCCCCTCACTGATTCTCTGCAATCTTTCTCTCTCTTCGCCGCAATGTTGCATATATCTCACTATTCTACCGCTCAGAGCTCTCTCAGAGTATACCACCTCCTCTACATAAAGCACGTAGAACCCAACTTGCAACACAATCCCTCCCCTACTCTGAACACTCTCCAACACAATATTGAAACAAAATTCCCAATCTTTCTTCTATTCAACAGCTGAGCTCTGGAACTCTCCCCCTGAATCCATCTTTAACTCATTCTATGACTTAAATTGCTTCAAATTTCGTGTGCCCAGGCATTTTGACATAAATATTCTTTGATTTTGGCCCTGTCACTCTTTCAACTTTGGGGGAGGCACTCGTCACAGACAGTTTTGCCTTTTATCTCTCTCATCCACATATAAAAATATAAAAAACAATATATGTATATATATATATATATATATATATATGTTAGTAAAGCCAGGTAATAAATTTTCTTTAATACATACGAGGTTGAAAGAAATGGCAATTTCTGCGTTGGAAATTTTATTATTCAAAGTTTCCAGGTCTCTGATGAGTTTTCGCTGGGTGGCAGGAAGTAGATGGAGATGAGCAAAATTCATGGTGGTACAGGGTTACATAAATGTACATGATGATACAGGATATACGACGCGTTTCACTGGACAACCAGCATTATCAAGTAAGGAAGGAATGATATAAAAGGTAAACAGGAAGGGTATATATAGAGGGTGGAGGATCAGAGGAGGCGGAAAACAGGGGGCAAAAGTCTGCTATTGGTGGAAGCGTAAATTAGGAGAGAGAAAGGGTTAACCGCTTCACGCATGCGCACTGGATGCGGGATGGTGGTCAGTAGGTGGGGTCGAAGCTGATTGGCTGCGTGTCGAGGGGGCGTGGCCTAAGTTGTGTGGCGCCTGCAGAAGACGAAGCTAAAGGAGGTAGCGCGGGGGGCTGCGTCAAGGGCACCGGGGGGCGAGGAGGGGTGTTAGGTCCTGTAGGGTAGTGCCTTTTGGCAGAAGGAAGGATCTGAAGGTCCAGAGTTTGGTTGTTGATGTTGGGATGTAAGGCTTGGATATATAAAGCTTCGAGTATAGGTAATCTCCTTGGGTCACTTTCTTTATCGAGTATGGTGGTGTGTTTCTCTAACTCGTTGCGTGTGAGGTGAGGGTGGTTAGGGGTGAGATAGTGGTCTTTGATGGCTCCAGCCTGAAGGTGAAGAGTTAACCGACGTGAAAGACGAGTCTGCGTCATACCAATATAGGAATGAGGTCCACAGTCCTCATAATTACAGGTATGTTGGTAAATGACGTGATCGTCGGTCATCGGGCTCTTTATCTTGGTGGAGGCTGGTTTGTTGCGGCGAACGAGGTTGGAGGTCTTGGGGGATTTGTAATAAATTATTAATTTGATTTTGTTTTCCGGGTTGGTTGGGTGGACATGCTTGGAGATGATTTCTTTTAAGACGGCCTCGTCATTTTTGTGTTCAGAGGACATGTAATTGCGGTAGAAGATCTTAATTTCATTGGGGGGGTCAATGTTGGGAGGGCTTTGGGTGTACCATTTTTCAAGATGGTGGTTGATGGTGCTGGAGATGTCGGAGTTGGAGTATCCGTTATTTACTAAAACTTGGGATAGTCTTTCTAGTTCCTGGTGGGTGTCGGCCCAGGTAGAGCAGTGCGTGAGGGCTCTCCTAACATAGGCGGAGATGGAGGATAGAAGATAACGGCGGGGCATTCACTATCGCCGTTGAGGCATTGTCCTGTGTTAGTAGGTTTAATGTAGACGGTGGTTTTGAACCCATGGTCGTTCAGAGCTACGAGGATGTCGAGGAAGGGGAGTTGTCCATTGTTAGATTTTTCAAAGGTGAAGTTAAGTCCGGAGGAGGTCATGAAGCGACGCTGGAGTTCCTGTAGTTCGTGGAGGTCCTTGATTTGCACGAAGATGTCATCCACGTATCTACAGTAGACGGCTGGTCGTTATAAAGATCACCCGCAACCCAACCGACGAAATCAAACGTATTGCCAACACCACCATCACCGCCATCAACGCCAAACAAGGAGGGATCCACCTTAAAAAACTCGTCGGAGAATACACCCCTGGTTATGCGTACGGAACCATCAAAACACACAAACCTGGGAACCCCCTCCGCCCCATCATCTCCCAGATCCCCACTGCCACCTACCAGATCGCCAAGGCCCTGAACAACCTCCTCACCCCCTAAGTGCCCAGCCAATTCAACCTTAACTCAGCCCACGATTTCTTGGAAATTTTACGAGACGCCCCCCGTAACAACAACCACACTATCGCCTCTCTCGACGTAGAAAGCCTGTTCACCAACGTGCCAGTGGATAGGACCATTGACATGATTCTACGTCGAATTTATCATTCCCTGATACACCTACACTGGACATCCCGGAGAAGGCCCTGAAAACACTACTGGAGCTATGTACCAAGGAGGCCCCCTTCCTTTGCCCCCGGGGGCAACATGTACAAGCAGATAGACGGTGTGGCGATGGGCAGCCCCCTAGGAGTTCTTTTTGCGAACTTTTTCATGGGTACCATCGAGGAAGAGCTCCTAGCTGCCCAACGACCAGCCGTCTACTGTAGATACGTGGATGACATCTTCGTGCAAATCAAGGACCTCCACGAACTACAGGAACTCCAGCGTCGCTTCATGACCTCCTCCGGACTTAACTTCACCTTTGAAAAATCTAACAATGGACAACTCCCCTTCCTCGACATCCTCGTAGCTCTGAACGACCATGGGTTCAAAACCACCGTCTACATTAAACCTACTAACACAGGACAATGCCTCAACGGCGATAGTAAATGCCCTCGCCGTTATCTTCTATCCTCCATCTCCGCCTATGTTAGGAGAGCCCTCACGCACTGCTCTACCTGGGCCGACACCCACCAGGAACTAGAAAGACTATCCCAAGTTTTAGTAAATAACGGATACTCCAACTCCGACATCTCCAGCACCATCAACCACCATCTTGAAAAATGGTACACCCAAAGCCCTCCCAACATTGACCCCCCCAATGAAATTAAGATCTTCTACCGCAATTACATGTCCTCTGAACACAAAAATGACGAGGCCGTCTTAAAAGAAATAATCTCCAAGCATGTCCACCCAACCAACCCGGAAAACAAAATCAAATTAATAATTTATTACAAATCCCCCAAGACCTCCAACCTCGTTCTCCGCAACAAACCAGCCTCCACCAAGATAAAGAGCCCGATGCCCGACGATCACGTCATTTACCAACATACCTGTAATTATGAGGACTGTGGACCTCATTCCTATATTGGTATGACGCAGACTCGTCTTTCACGTCGGTTAACTCTTCACCTTCAGGCTGGAGCCATCAAAGACCACTATCTCACCCCTAACCACCCTCACCTCACACGCAACGAGTTAGAGAAACACACCACCATACTCGATAAGAAAGTGACCCAAGGAGTTTACCTATACTCGAAGCTTTATATATCCAAGCCTTACATCCCAACATCAACAACCAAACTCTGGACCTTCAGATCCTTCCTTCTGCCAAAAGGCACTACCCTACAGGACCTAACACCCATCCTCGCCCCCCGGTGCCCTTGACGCAGCCCCCCGCGCTACCTCCTTCAGCTTCGTCTTCTGCAGGCGCCACACAACTTAGGCCACGCCCCTCGACACGCAGCCAATCAGCTTCGACACCACCTACTGACCACCATCCCGCATCCAGTGCGCATGCGTGAAGCGGTTAACCCATTTCTCTCTCCTAATTTACGCTTCCACCAATAGCAGACTTTTGCCCCCTGTTTTCCGCCTCCTCTGATCCTCCACCCTCTATATATACCCTTCCTGTTTACCTTTTATATCATTCCTTCCTTACTTGATAATGCTGGTTGTCCAGTGAAACGCGTCGTATATCCTGTATCATCATGTACATTTATGTAACCCTGTACCACCATGAATTTTGCTCATCTCCTTCATCTACTTCCTGCCACCCAGCGAAAACTCATCAGAGACCTGGAAACTTTGAATAATAAAATTTCCAACGCAGAAATTGCCATATCTTTCAACCTCGTATGTATTAAAGAAAATATATATATATATATATATATATATATATATATATATATATATATATATGTATATATATATATATATATATATATATATTCCATACACATAGTTTTTGGGGCATTTTAATGCAGTTATGGTTTATTAATTCCTTACGACCGGGCATAATTGCCCAAAATTACCTTAATTCCCTGCTAATTTTCATGCATAAACAAAAGCCAGAACATAATACAATTATAATAATTATATCCGTGAAGGTACGGCAATAGAGCTTGCAAAAGACACCTGAATTACTCTGTATGATGTCTGGTTGTCTTGCAACGATCTTGATAACGAAGGCCAAAATATAATAAAAATAGAGCAATTTTGAGCTGTTTTCGCTATGTGTAGCGCTGCAGATATGCAGGACATGGCTAGGTGTCACACTAGTATGAGCCCTGACTCTGTGGGTTCCGGATGAGGCCCTCCCGCGCAGCCTGCAACAGCTGGCTTCGCTCCCAGGCCACATAATAGCCGGAAAAAGCTGCGGTAACGGGTGCCATCTGCATGGCGCTAAAGTCAAAATTTGTGTATCTTTGTCATTTTTAAAGCAGCTATCCATCAAATTAAGTTGGCTAGAGAAGACAAATATAATAGTGTATGATAATGCATAGTATCAATTCTTCATAGAGACACCAACAAATAATTTGTAGCTTTCTTCGTTGTTCTGTGATGATGTGTTGAATATATATTACATATATAACACAACATGGTATTTTCAACGTATCACCATGGGCAGATAAAGAATGCTACAGAGGTGTTTGTTATGTCTCTTCAAAGTATATACCATACTCCATCACAAACTGCTCAGTTTTATATCAATGTCTTTAATTTATAGGACAAAAAAGGGATAAAAGTGGCAAAATATGTAAAACTGTCCGGCGGAAAGGAGGGAACTTGTATTGTTCCGTCAGTTTCAGCCCACTCTCCATATAAAGGAAATTTATAGCAAAATCACTAACTGCTGTATGATGGTGCATTGTATCATTACTTCATGAATACACCAACAAATTGTGTGTTTTTTTCTTTTTCTGTGATGATAAGTTACAAATTCGGTTTTATTGTTTATTCATAATATTCAATTCAAAGTCAAGGGAATATGAAGAACAATATAGTGAAGTTTTTGGAGTCAGTTTGAAGTTTTTATATCATACTTCATATTATACTTCTTAGTTGTTTTCCCTATCCTCAAATTATTGAAGATAAACGGGGTTAAAAATTACTAAAAATGCCAAAAAGCCGGCTTTAACCTCTAAGCTGCGCAGCTATGGTATTTGAAAGTGCCCGCCATGCAAAGGTATTCGGATTCGTTCCTGATTAAAATCGTCAATTTACCATATATATAATTAATACTTATCCATATGCACCTATTTTACTTTTAATGTGAATTTTGGAAAGCAATAAAACAAATGGTAACAGCAATTGGCTGGTGAAAATCATATATTTTAGCCCCGCGGTCGTAATCTGACCTTGAGCGGTGAGAGACAAACACCCTCCCTCTCTCTTGTCTCGGATGGTACTGAGAAACAAGGGGAGCTCTCAGGCTGGCTTGGAGGGTCAGAGATACACTCCTCCACCACCCCTCTCTCTCCCACCCGTCCTGGGATGAAAATACTCGATAATTATAGGGAATGATAGAGAAAATACCTGATAATTGAGGAGGGGGGAAAGGAGCAGGGGGGGTGGTGGGGCAGGGACACATGTGTAGGAGTGGTAGCAAGAATTGGAGGGGAATTATCTCACCTAAACACAAATTGCTTTGTTTTGAGTGCCACTGGGGGTTTTAATTTTTTTTTTTTAGGCCTTGGATCTTAACCCTCTCCGACATATGATACAATTGTGAGCCTATTGGGGATACTTTAAAGCCTTTGTTACCATCAGGGGTAATTAGAAACCTTTAGTTTAGTTACTTCAACCTCTGCAGTTGTCTTTGAGTTAGCTGTGGGCAGAAAACTAATTTTGGAGAGGAAATTATAAGAGTGAGAGAACTCTATTTCTTATTGCTAAGCTGGCAACCTCTGCGTCATATGTGCGTGAAAGGGTTAAGGGTCTGGCCGCATTCGCCCAGTAGAACCTCTTAAGAGTCAGGCCGCTGTCCAGAGGTTAAGTGTTCATAGTTGCAAAACAATGCCCTAAATAGCTTATGTGTATATAACCAATTTTACATAGAATTACTTATAGTCTTTCTTCTTTGGAAGTATCTGAAAAAACAAGCGGGACACCCTGGACATCCTGTATATATACAGTATATGTACCCGGTATATATATATATATATATATATATATGACTATCTAAACTCTACAGTGGAACACATTCTATCCATTTCTCCTTTCTCAGAAAACTCCATCTTAGGAGATTTCAACGTTCACCACCGCCAATGGCTCTCCTCTCACACTACTGACCCACCTGGTGAACAAGCCTACGTCTTTTCTATCCTAAATGACCTAGAGCAGTTAGTTCAGCAACCCACCCGTATCCCGGATCGCATCGGAGATCGGCCAAACATTCTTGACCTGTTTCTAACTTCTAACCCTTCTTCTTTTACTGTCGATCTTTTCTCTCCTTTGGGCTCCTCCGACCATAAACTTATCTCTGTTACCTGTCCTATCTCTCCAGTACAGCCACCCGATCCTCCTAGCCGGCAGTGCTTGTGGCACTTTGGCGCTGCCGACTGGGAGGCTCTTCGGCAGTACTTCTTTGATTTCCCACGAAATGATTTCTGCTTCCATGGCCGAGGACCCTCGGAGAGTGCTGAACGCATTACCGAGGTAATCCTATCGGGCATGGAAGCATACATTCCATTCTCTTTCTCTCAGACTAATGCTAAAAAATCTTGGTATACTCACGCCTGTTCTACTGCTGTCCGCAATAAGGAGGAAGCATTCAAACGGTACCAATGCCTTAAAACTCAAGACTTTCATTCTTCATATGTTTCTGCCCGGAATCAAGCCAAATCTGTTCTTTCGACTTGCCAAAACACTCTTTCATCAACAACAAATGCACTGAACTTTCTAACTCTAGCTCTTCCCAAGCTTCTGACATCTAGCCAAAAACCTCTACAACAATTTCTTCGCGTCTTTCTTTCCCACTCTGCTTCCTCTCTGATCTCTAGACATACTTCCACATCATAACTCTACTATATGCCTAATCTGACAAAGCTAAACTCTTCGCTCAAACTTTTGCTAGAAACTCCACCTTGGATGATTCCGGTGCTATTCCTCCCTCTCTGCCCTCCTCTCTCTTACTTATGCCTAATATCCTAAAACTCTTCTAAAGATGTACTTTCTACCCTCTCTGGGCTTAACACTAATAAGGCGTACGGTCCGGACGGTGTTCCTCCTGTTGTTCTCAAAAACTGTGCTTCCGTGCTGACTCCCTGCCTAGGCAAACTCTTTCGTCTCTGTCTATCCTCTAACGTCTTCCCTTCATGCTGGAAGTTTGCTCACATTCAACCTGTCCCAAAGAAGGGTGACCGCTCTCAACCCTCCAACTATCGTCCAATTGCTCTTATCTCTTGTCTTTCTAAAGTTTTTGAAACTATTCTTGCTTCCAAATTTCTTAAGCATTCTCTTCTCATAATCTGCTCTCAGATCGCCAGTATGGCTTCATTAAGGGTCGCTCTACTGGTGATCTTCTTTCATATCTTACTAACTCTTGGTCATCCTCCTTTCGGGACTGCGGTGAGACTCTTTCTATTGTACTAGGACATATCGAAAGCCTTCGATAGAGTCTGGCATAAATCTTTAATTTCTAAACTACACCTCCTTCGGTTTCTATCCCTCCATCTGTGCCTTTGTCTCTAATTTCCTTTCCGGCCGTTCCATAGCTGCGGTTGTGGACGGCCATTGTTCACTTCCTCACCCTATATACTCCGGTGTTCCTCAGGGCTCTGTCCTATCTCCTATTCTCTTTCTAATTTTTATAAATGATCTCCTTAACTGTACCTTAATTCCCATCCATTCATACGCAGACGACTCAACCTTACACTACTCCATTAGTTTTTCAGAACGCCCCAGCCAGCAATCCCTCAACGACAAATGTAATGAAGCCATAGAACTCTTAAATTCTGATTTAAATACTATTTCCAATTGGGGCAGAGAAAACCTTGTTAACTTTAATGCTTCCAAAACCCAATTTCCCATCTATCTACCCGTCAGGATCTCCCAGCGGACTATCCCTTATTCTTCAACAATACAAAAATCAACCCTTCATCTTCTCTCAATATTCTGGTGTCTCTTTTTCTTCTGCTCTCATTTGGAAGGACCATATTACCAGTCTTGCTAAGGCAGCCTCCCAGAAGCTGGGTGTGCTCAACCGCCTTAGGGGGTTCTTTTCCCCTGCACAGCTTCTTGCTCTGTACAGGGGCATAGTGCGTCCTTGTATTGAGTATTGTTCACATGTGTGGGGAGGTTCCTCTCACACCGCTCTCCTAGACAAAGTTGAAAGGAAGGCCTTTCGTATCATTAACTCCCGTCCACTCACCAACTCTCTGCAATCTCTCTCTCTCCGCCGCAATGTTGCATCTCTCTCGCTATTCTATCGCTACTATAATAATCAGTGTTCCTCAGAGCTATCCAGTGCATACCACCTCCTTTACGTAGGGTACGTGGTAACCCGTCTTGCAACACAATCCACCCCTATCTCTGTGCAACTCTCCAACCCAAGAGTGAAACGTTACTCTCAAACTTTCTTCTACTCAACAACTGAGCTCTGGAACTCTCTCCCAGAATCAGTCTTTCCCTCTTCCTATGACTTAAATTGCTTCAAACTCCATGTGTCCAGGCATTTTGGCTTGAACGTCCCTTGATTTTTAGCCTGGTCACTCTTTCAATTATGGGGAAGGCACTCGCTACAGGCAGTTCTGCCTTTTGTCTCCCTCAATCACATAGAAGAAAAAAAAAAATATATATATATATATATTATATATATATATAGATATACAGTATATAATATATATATATATATATATATATATATATTGCCCTCTGACCCCTGACCTGTGCGGACGTCCCCAGTGACCGCTAGTGAACCGGTTTACCCTTAGTGAGGTCCTAGTGAACTTTCTTAGTGATGGCTGTTGTTGATGAGTCTGCTGTCTCCTCCCATACTCTCCAGCTTTGTCTTGCTTTGCAAGAAAGACTGGAGAGTGTGGAGCAGGAGATTCAGTGTCTCAAAGATGAACATTTGGCCTTGAGACTAGCTATGGCGGAAAAGAAGTGTGAGGCTACCGGAAGTGTTCCCAGGGATCGTGAAGCCCCTTGGAAAGTGGTGTCAACCAGTGCAAGCTGAAAAGGCAGCCACTCAAGACCCACAACAACTTCAGCACCTTGGCTGATGAGAGTGATGGCGAGGAAGTGGCGATCATCGAGGCAGTGAGAGGGGAGGGGGGGGGAAGTCTGCTGCTGTTGCTGCTACAACTCCTGCTACAGGCCGGCAACAGAAAACAGCTAAGTCTATTTTAATTGTAGGGGATTCAATGATTAAATACCTTGGTAGGGCTACTAACACACATGTTGGTAAAGTTGTCTGTCTGCCTGGTGCCGGAGTCGAGAAGGTGGCAGAAAAGCTAGATGGTGTCATGGAAGCGAGTGGAGAGGACCCCATCATCTTCCTCAACGCAGGGAGCGACGACATTTGGAAATGCAGGACTGAGGAGTTGCTCACCACATACCAGGAAATGTTGGAGAGGATCAAGGAGAAGGGTGGAGTTCCTGTGGTACACAGTATCCTACCAAGAAGAGGGGTAAGGAAGGAATGGTCCTCCAGGGCTATTGGTGTAAATAGCCGGCTGGAGAAGTATTGCAAGGCAAATACTATTCCATTCCTGGATAACTGGACCCTCTTCTACGGTAAGGATGAACTGTATGCCCAGGATGGAGTACATCTCTCTCGACTAGGAGTTTCGACCTTAGCCAGCTCACTCGACAACGTTTGTTGCGGGTTTTGGTTAATAAACCATAGGTGTGTAAGTAAAATAGAATCCCAGCCACATCAAATTGATAGTAATAACGAACATTCTGATAGCGTAGATTTTCCGTCTAGGTCCAGTAGTTCAACAGGTAAAAAATAAATTAGTTAAAAACAATAGAAAACTAGTTGCAAATACAAGTAATAGTTTGAGTGTTTATTATACAAATTGCAGGAGTTTATGTAACAAAATGAACGAACTTAGAGCACTGGTTAGCAAAGAAAATATAGACATAATAGCGCTAACTGAAACATGGATTAATACAGAAACCAGGCATTTTTTAGCAGAGTTTGATATACGGGGATATAGTTTGTTTAAATATGACCGAACAAGTAAGAGGGGTGGCGGTATAGCAGTGTTTGTCAGGAGTTCATTAAAAAGCTGTACTAAATCAGGTATTAGAGTAAATAATGAAAATGAAAGTGTTTGGGTAGAAGTTAACGAAGGTAGTGAGACTTTAGTTATTGGAGTTATGTATAGACCGCCAAATATGGTAGAAATGACGGAACATCATTATGGGAGGAAATTAAAATAGCATCAAGGCTTAGCAACGTGTGCATTATGGGGGATTTTAATTTCCCTAATATAGTATGGGAGCAACAAATAGGCGACTCTGTATCAAAGGAGTTTATTGAGGTAGTACAAGATAGTTTTTTATCTCAATTCATAGATACGCCGACTAGAGGTGATAATATTCTCGATTTAGTTTTCAGTAACAATGAACATATGATAAATAGTGTAGAAATCGGGGACCACCTAGGAAATAGTGATCACAATTCTGTGTATTTTAATATACAATGGAAAGGTAATATCAGAGAGAATACAACATTAATACCTGACTTCAGAAAAGCCAATTATGGTGGGTTAAGAGAAGCCCTGTTAGCGGACCCTATGGTCAAAAAATTAAGTCGATCCAGGTGTCCAAATGAGTGTATCCTTTCTCAGGCACCTGTCATCTGAAGTCAGGAGGAGACGTCAAACTTGGTAGATACATACGATAATTTTATCAAGTCAGTATTCAATGCGCAAAATAAATATATCCCCAAAAGAAAATTTAGATCAACACAGAACCAACCCAAATGGATGAATAATAGACTATTAGATCTTCTAGGAAAAAATAGAGGAATATATAGAAAAATTAAAAAAGGCGAAATTCACCTACTTGCTTACTATCAGAATCTATCACGACAGGTAATAAAGGATATTAGTAAAGAAAAAAGAAATTATGAAATTAAGGTTGCCAATGATTCAAAAAATAATCCTAAAGCTTTTTACCAACTATATAAATCCAAGGTTAGAGATGTAATTGGTCCCCTTAAAACTTCGATAGGAAAATTGACAGAAAGTTATTTAGAAATATGCAGTACATTAAATAGTCAATTTCTTTCCGTTTTCACTAATGAAAATTTGGCACAGTTTCCAGAAGTCCGCAAGGTATACAGCGATAGTATAGAAAATAGGTTAAGTACAGTTACTATAAGTAGAAATGATGTGGTTAAGTAAATTGACAGACTGAAACCTCATAAATCGCCTGGTCCTGATGAGGTATATGCTAGAGTATTAAAAGAATGCAGAGATGAGTTAAGTTATCCATTAACATTTCTATTTAACAAGTCATTAGAAACAGGTATAGTTCCAGAAGCTTGGAAGCTTGCAAATGTAGTTCCGATCTTCAAAAAAGGTGATAAATCAATAGCATCCAATTACCGTCCCATTAGTCTCACTTCAATCATAGGAAAACTACTAGAGTCAATTATTGCTAGGAAAATGAGAAACCACTTAGAAACATTTAACTTAATCAATTCTTCTCAGCATGGATTCACTCAGGGACGGTCTTGCCTTACTAATTTGCTTAGTTTTTTCTCAGAGGTATATGAAGCAGTAGATAATGACAAGTCATATGATATTATATTTAGATTTCAGTAAAGCTTTCGACAGAGTCCCTCATGAGAGATTGATGAGAAAGGTTGAGGCACATGGAATAGGTGGGGCGTTGTTAGGATGGATTAGGTCATGGCTAATTGGTAGGAAGCAGAGAGTCAGCATAAATGGTACCAAGTCAGAATGGGGAGCAGTCAAAAGTGGTGTCCCCCAGGGATCGGTATTAGGTCCCCTGTTGTTTCTTATATACATAAATGACCTAGATTTAGGTATAACTAGTAGGATAAGTAAATTCGCAGACGATACTAAAATAGGGAGATCAATTGATTCAGATAGCGATATAGAGTGCCTCCAAAGGGATCTAGATACCTTACATGAATGGTCAGTAAATTGGCAGATGAAGTTTAACATTGACAAATGCAAGGTATTAAAGATAGGGAAGATGCAAACAAATGTTAAATATAAACTAGCTAATTTAGAATTAGAAAATTCAGACTGCGAGAAAGATCTAGGTGTGTTTGTTAGCAATGATTTGAAGCCTAGAAAACAGTGTATAAGCGTTCGTAATAAGGCAAACAGGATTCTCGGGTTCATCTCTAGGAGTGTGAGTAACAGAACTGCTGATGTTATCTTAAAACTTTACTTGTCATTAGTGAGACCCCATATGGATTATGCTGTCCAATTTTGGTGTCCTTATTACAGAATGGACATAGATTCATTGGAGAGAGTACAGCGTAGAATGACAAAAATGATCCATAATATTAGAAATCTTTCGTATGAAGAAAGGTTGAAGAAATTAGGTTTACATTCGTTAGAGAGACGCAGAGTTAGAGGGGATATGATAGAGGTGTTCAAGTGGGTTAGTGGGATTAACAAAGGGGACATGGCAAATGTACTAAAGCTCAGTGATAGCGAAAGAACTCGTACCAATGGTTTCAAATTAGATAAATTTCGTTTCAAGAAAGATATAGGCAAGTATTGGTTTGGTAACAGAGTTGTAGACGGGTGGAATGGACTACCAAGTGCTATAGTGGGATCTAAAACTGTAGGGAGCTTTAAGATAAAATTGGATAAGCATATGGACGAGAGGGGTTGGGTGTGAAGGGGGATCAGCCGGGTTGGGCCAATCAGCGCTCTGCAGACCTCCATAATCCTGCGTTAATCTCTAACCGTTTTGGTAAGATGATCCTCAGGGTATTAGAGTGTGAAGCCTATAATTGGGCTTTGTAATGAATTGGGGTTGTGTGGGACAGGGATCTGCCTTGCTTAGGCCAATCGGCTTTCTGCAGACTCCCATTTTCTTATGTTCTTATGTTCTTATATATATATATATATATATATATATATATATATATACTTATGATATATTATATCTTAAGTGAATTAATTAAAGATTTAATCCATGGAAATGGAGAGAGGTAGAATAAACAGGGTAGATGAAAGACAGATAATCAGAGAAGTAAAAGAAGCCATCTATAAACTTAAAATGGGCAAAGCTGCTGGAGTAGATAACATCCCAGGTGAATTGCTGAGATATGAGGGAGAAGAAACTGTCGACATAATGCATAGGTTATGTAAATTAGCATGGGAAAATGAAAATGTACCCGAGGACTGGAGGAAAGCAGTGGTAGTACCCTTGTACAAAGGGAAAGGTAGTAAAGAGGATTTTAAGAGTTAGGAGAATTTGCTTGCTTGGCATACCTGACAAATTATACGCAAGAGTAGTAACAGAGAGACTGCAGAAGATAACGGATGAACAAAATAGGCGAGGAACAGTGAGGTTTCAAAAAGGGCAGGGGCTGCGTTGACCAGATAGGCTCAATGCGTTTGTTGGTAGAGAAGTATCTGGCCAAGAACAGAAAACTCTATGCAGCATTCATGGATTTGGAAAAAGTCTACAACAAAGTAGACTGGGAGTGTCTGTGGGATGTGTTAACAGTATATGGTGTGGGAGGAAAGTTGCTAATGGCAGTAAAATCTTTCTATAGGAATGCAATAGCAAATGTGAAGGAAGGAGACAAGTTAAGTGAGAGTTTTGAGGTCAATGTAGGAGTAAGACAGGGATATGTCATGTACAAAGGAATACAAAGGAAATCAAGTAACAACATATCTAGTGACCCTTCTAAGCTTGTCCTCCAAAAACACTGAGGATCAAGTGTCCAAACAGTAGTTTAGAGTGGGTAAGGGAACATTGGAAAGGGAATTACTGCCCTGGAACTTATGTCCGTGGCAGGATTTGGAAGTTAGTAGGGGACAGATGGGTTAGAAACTGAGGGGGGGATAAAATAAAGTTATTCATTTACAAACGCAGTCACTCGCGGGTTTGATGCGAGATATTTGTCTAGGCGAAGTTTAAATGAATCAACGGAGCTGCAGTCTATAACGTCTCGGGGAAGCCTATTCCATAAGTTGACAACTCGATTGAAGAAGAAATTCTTAGATTCGTGTGAGATAAAAGATTTACCAATAATTTTGCAACCGTTTCCCCGCGTATAATTAGATTGGTCGATAGTGAAGTACTTTTTTTTTTTTTTTTTTTCTATGTGATTGAGGGAGGCAAAAGGCATAACTGCCTATAGCGAGTGCCTCCCCCATAGTTGAAAGAGTGACAGGGCCAAAATCAAGGGAAGTTCGAGCCGAAATGCCTGGACACACGGAGTTTGAAGCAATTTAAGTCATAGGAAGAGGGAAAGACTGATTGTGGGAGAGAGTTCCAGAGCTCAGCTGTTGAGTAATGTTTCACTCTTGGGTTAGAGAGTTGCACAGAGTAGGGGTGGGATTGAGTTACAAGACGGGTACCACGTGCCCTACGTAAAGGAGGTGGTATACACTGGGAAAGCTCTGAGGAACACTGATTATTATAGTAGCGATAGAATAGCGAGAGAGATGCAAGATTGCGGCAGAGAGAGAGAGAGATTGCAGAAAGTTGGTGAGTGGACGGGAGTTAATGATACGAAAGGCCTTCCTTTCAACTTTGTCTAGGAGAGCGGTGTGAGAGGAACCTCCCCACACATGTGAACAATACTCTATACAAGGATGCATTATGCCCCTGTACAGAGCAAGAAGCTGTGCAGGGGAAAAGAACCCCCTATGGCAGTTGAGCACACCCAGATTCTGGCAGGCTGCCTTAGCAAGACTGGTAATATGGTCCTTCCAACTGAGAGCAGAAGAAAAAGAGACACCAAGAATATTGAGAGAAGATGAAGGATTTATTTTTGTATTGTTGAAGAATAAGGGATAGTCCGCTGGGAGTTCCTTACGGGTAGATACAGTAGATGGAGAAATTGGGTTTTGGAAGCATTAAAGGTAACAAGGTTTTCTCTGCCCCAATTGGAGATAGTATTTAGATCAGAATTTAAGAGTTCTATGGCTTTATTACATTTGTCGTTGTGAGATTGCTGGCTGGGGCGTTCTGAAAAACTAATGGAGTAGTGTAAGGTTGAGTCATCTGCGTATGAATGGATGGGGATTGAGGTACAGTTGAGGAGATCATTTATAAAAATTAGAAAGAGAATAGGAGATAGGACAGAGCCCTGAGGAACACCGAAGTTTATAGGGTGAGGAAGTGAACAATGGCCGTCCACAACCGCGGTGGCTATGGAACGGCCGGAAAGGAAATTAGAGACAAAGGCACAGGTAGAGGGATAGAAACCGAAGGAGGGTAGTTTAGAAATTAAAGATTTGTGCCAGACTCTATAGAAGGCTTTCCAAATGTCTAGTACAATAGAAAAAGTCTCACCGAATTCCCGAAAGGAGGATGACCAAGAGTTAGTAAGGTATGAAAGAAGATCACCAGTAGAGCGACCCTTAAGGAAGCCATACTGGCGATCTGAGAGCAGATTATGAGAAGAGAAATGCTTAAGAAATTTGGAAGCAAGAATAGTTTCAAAAACTTTAGAAAGACAAGAGATGAGAGCAATTGGACGTTAGTTGGAGGGTTGAGAGCGGTCACCCTTTTTTGGGACAGGTTGAATGTGAGCAAATTTCCAGCATGAAGGGAAGACGTTAGAGGATAGACAGAGACGAAAGAGTTTGCCTAGGCAGGGAGTCAGCACGGAAGCACAGTTTTTGAGAACAACAGGAGGAACACCGTCCGGACCGTACGCCTTATTAGTATTAAGCCCAGAGAGGGTAGAAAGTACATCTTTAGAAGAGATTAGGATATTAGGCATAAGTAAGAGAGAGGAGGGCGGAGAGGGAGGGATAGCACCGGAATCATCCAAGGTGGAGTTTCTAGCAAAAGTTTGAGCGAAGAGTTTAGCTTTGTCAGAGGAAGAAGTGATGGTTGTGCCATCAGAGTGGAAAATGGGAGGGAAAGACGAGGAAAAGAAATTGTTGGAGAGGTTTTTGGCTAGATGCCAGAAAGCTTGGGAAGAGCTAGAGTTGGATAGTTCAGTGCATTTATTATTGATGAAAGAGTGTTTGGCAAGTCGAAGAACAGATTTGGCTTGATTCCGGGCAGAAACATAGGAAGAATGAGAGTCTTGAGTTTTAAGGCGTCGGTACCGTTTGAATGCTTCCTCCTTATTGCGGACTGCAGTAGAACAGGCGTGAGTATACCAAGAATTTTTAGCATTAGTCTGAGAGAAAGAGAATGGAATGTATGCTTCCATGCCCGATAGGATTACCTCGGTAATGCGTTCAGCACTCTCCGAGGGTCCCCGGCCATGGAAGCAGAAATCATTCCATGGGAAATCAAAAAAGTACTGCCGGAGAGCCTCCCAGTCGGCAGCGTCGAAGTGCCACAAGCGCCGCCGGCTGGGAGGATCGGGGAGCCGTACTGGAGAGATAGGACAGGTGACAGAGATAAGTTTATGGTCGGAGGAGCCCAAAGGAGAGAACAGATTGACAGTATAAGAAGAAGGGTTAGAAGTTAGAAACAAGTCAAGAATGTTGGGCCGAACTTTGATGCGATCCGGGATACGGGTTGGGTTGCTGAACTAACTGCTCTAGGTCATTTAGGATAGAAAAGACGTAGGCTTGTTCACCCGGTGGGTCAGTAGTGTGAGAGGAGAGCCATTGGCGGTGGTGAACGTTGAAATCTCCTAAGATGGAGATTTCTGAGAAAGGAGAAATGGATAGAATGTGTTCCACTGTAGAGTTTAAATAGTCAAAGAATTTGAGAAAGTTGGTAGAGTTATGGGAAAGATAGACAGCACAGAAAGATTTAGTAAGAGAATGACAGGAAAGTTTGAGCCATATAGTTGAGAATTCAGAGGAGTCGAAATCGGGAACACGAGAGCATGTGAGTTTTTTGTGCACGTATGCACAACATCCGCCTCTGGCTTCGAAACTAGGATAGAGAAAGTAGGAGGATACAGAGAAGGGGCTGCTGGATGTTGCTACAGTTCATTTTGTCAATGCCTTTGATGATTTTGAACACTTGAATTAAGTCGCCTCTTATTCTGCGCTGGGTTAAAGGAAATAGATTTAATTCTCTAAGACGCTCCTCGTATGGTTTGTTCTTTAGGCTAGGTATCATTTTGGTAACTCTACGTTGAACTCTTTCTAGCTTGTCTATATCTTTTTGGTAATAAGGGCACCAGGATTGAACGCAGTATTCCAGAAGAGGGCGGACTAAGGAATTGTAAAGGGTTAGGATACCTTCTTTGGATTTATGCTCAAATGACCTGCCTATAAAGCCAATTATTTTGTTTGCCTTCTTAACAACTTCTGAACATTGTTGACTCGGTTTTAGGTTATTCGATATTGTTACTCCCCGATCAGTTTCTCTGTCTACAATCTTAAGCTGAGTGCCATTCATCGAATAGTTTGCTTTCTCATTTTGGTATCCGATATGTGGTACTTTACATTTATCCACATTGAAACTCATTTGCCAAATTTGGGCCCAACATGACAACTTATCTAGATTGTGTTGCATATCGTCAACTTGTTCTTTTGAGAGTACGCTATTTGCAATTTTGGTATTGTTAGCAAATTTTGAGATTGTACAGGTGAGACCCTCATCTATGTCGTTGATGTAAATTAGAAAGAGAATTGGTCCTAGTACCGATCCCTGGGGTACCCTGCTACTTACATTTGTCCATTTAGATGCCTTACCGTTTATGACTACTCTTTGCTTTCTGTCGCTGAACCAATTTTCTATCCATTTCAAATCACCGTCTTGTATTCCATGCGCTTTTAGTTTTAGCAGTAAACGTTTGTGGGGAACTTTGTCAAAGGCCATTTGAAAATCAAGGCATATAATATCTACAGCTTTACTCTCATCGTAGAGGTTGAGGATATCGTGGAAGAGGTCTAAGAGGTTTGTTCAACAGGATTTTTTTTTACAAAAGCCGTGTTGAGTATCTTTAAGTATGTTATTTTCCTCCAAGTGATTTACGAGTCTGTCTCTTATGAGTGTTTCTAGCATTTTACATACAACTGAGGTTAAGCTAATTGGACGATAGTTACTGGGTAGGGATTTGCTGCCTTTTTTTAACATCGGTGTTACGTTGGCTAGCTTCCACTGTCACTGTCACCTTGGTTGTTCAATATATACATGGATGAAGTGATTCGAGAATGTAGGGCAGCATTAATGGGTTAGGAGCTAGGCTGGAATCAGAGGGAAGGAAGTGGAAGAGTTTAGCATGCCTATATGCGGATGATGCAGCCCTGTTGGTGGAAAATATGGAAGAACTTCAGAGAGTGGTCACAGACTTTGACAGGGTATGTGAAAAGAGAAAGTTAAAAGTTAATGTAGGGAAATGTAAGGTTATAATGGTGTTTGAGAGAAGAATGAAACCATAGATTTGAAGGCAAAATATGGAATTAAGAAAGAACATGAGAAAAGTTGTAAAATAATAATGAGAAATTTAATATTGGAGGAGGTTGAAAGTTACAAGTACTTGAGAGCTGTACTATGCTAATATGGTACAATGGAGAGTGAGACTAAAGAGATAAAAATGCAATGGAGGAAGGTAATTGGAGAAATTGATAGTATGCTGAAAGGAAGAATGGTTAGCTAAGAAGTGAAAAAGTAACTGAGAAACAGTGTGCAGCTCCCAACACTTTCGTATGGAAGTGAGAAGTGAAACCTTTCCAAACTGAGAGCTGTGGAGATTGTCAAGACTTAGGATCGTATAGTGGATTTAGGAATTAGTTAAAAGACAAGTAAAGGGATTGGATTATCAGCCTAAGGGGGAAGCATTGAGATCGTCTCACCTTTGTTGTTAACTCACATGCTATACATGGTCTACATATATTATAATGGCCACCAGTGAATATATATAGACTTAGCTGGTTAGTGGAGCATGTTGATGGATAGTAGGTGCTGGGATGTTTAATATATGGGACGATAGATGTGGCCGATCGCCGGTGTTGCTGGTAAGGGTTGTTATTGAGTGGCACCCTTTATAGGGAGATATCTTAGAACGTCAGCTTGGTAACAAGTGAAGCTAGACATGCGCAATCATTCTCGATGCTGCTAACGTTCCTCATATTACTTTAATTACTATATTAAATAGTACTTAATACTTATGGAATACTATATTCTCAAATTAACTCTTCATAGAATAAATGTACACCATAGCCTATACCTTAATTACCCCTTATATATTATTCATCTGATATACAAACCCAATTAAGTTTACATGATACTTTGTGTATATACAGAATTATAGATCCCAATTTTAACCAATCCCAATTGGAAATAGAAAGGTCTATCGTGGACACTCATAAGTCACGATATATTCCCGGCCACCAAATATTTATAAATTTTACAATTTGGACTTAAACTAATGTGGAAAATTATAAGGCTCCACCACCTATCAATGATTACCAGAGTCTCGTGGAACCCAATGCAGCCTGCCGCTGAGGACGAAGATTACTGTCATCCCGACTAGCAGCAGACTGCGCTGGTGCGTCTGCACCGGCAATAGTATCTTCAATAATCTCGCCCACATCTTCACATTCCTGTTCAATAGGATACAATTTAGCAATCGGACGAGTGGTAATACCGGTAGAGGTTTTAACCTGCGCAACTCTAACAAGCTGATCTAGGCCTGGAAGTAATTTTAGGACGAGACCTAATCTCCAAAACAAACGAGGACCCTCATTGTGTATCAGGACAACGTCACCTACTTTGGGCCAAGATTTACTCTTGTTTCTTATTAAATTAGTATGACTTTCCCTTAGAGACAGCAGGTAGTCAGTCCTCCAGCGCGTCCACAAATAATTTGATAATTTACAGACATAATTATATCGCGCGGAGACGTTGTCTACAACGTACAATGAGGGATCCGTGATTTCATCGTCGTTCATCGGTTCAGGAAACAGTCTAAGTCTACGTCCGCTGGCCAACTGTGAAGGGGTAATAGGTACAGGATCCTCTAAATCTCCTGACACATATCCTAATGGTCTGTCATTCACAGCCGCCTCCAGTTCTGTTAGTATCGTAGTCAACTCTGTAAGTGTGACTGAGGCACGACCAGTACCTTTTTCAGTCCTGCCTTAACTGTGCCGATTGTTCTCTCCCAGATCGCTCCAAACCATGGAGCTCTGGCTGGGATAAACCTCCAATCACATTTAAACTTACTCAGATGTTGTTTGAGTTGAGGATCATCTAGTCTTGATTTTAATAATTTGGCAGAACCGACAAATGTGGTGGCATTATCGCTGAGCATTAATTGGGGATAACCTTTACGACTACAGAACCTTCGGAAAATGTGCATGAAGGTTTCGCAAGATAAATCAGGAGCAACTTCTAAATGAATAGCACGCGTTACAGCACAAGTGAACAATACTATATAAACCTTTTCAATAGTACCGCCCCCACCCCTCACAGCCAGTGAGCCGGAGTAGTCCACGCCTGTGACCTGAAATGGTTCCACCCTGTTAATGCGGAAATTAGGTAGTGGAGGAGATGGCTGCAACCCATAGCTTTTGCCCTGAAAGCGCTTGCACACGACACACTTCCCAGTTACTGACTTCACTGTTTGCCGCATTCTCGGAATCCACCATCTCGTTCTCAGATACGAAACCACATATGCCACCCCATAATACAAGCACAATTTATGAGCATTGTCTATCAACAGTGAGGTTAACCTGTGTTTGTTTGGAAGAAGGATTGGAAACTTAGTATTATAATCTATCTTAGCCCTTTGTAGTCTCCCTTTTCATTTAATGATCCCTTGATCCAAAAATAACCCCAACTGTTTAATAATGCTACTCTTAACCTTATTGTCAGTGGTGCTAATGTCAAGTTCTTGTCGCTCCTTATGGTAAACTTCCCTCTGTGCTACATCTATTAAAGTGACTTCAGCTGCTCTTAGTTCCGGTACTGTAAGTATGCCATGATTCTGATTCGACCCCTTCGATATGGCTTTCAGATTACCCACGTAGCGCTTCACCCATGCCATGATGCGTACTAGTCCCTCATACGAACTATAGAGAGGCCATTCTATTACATGGGTCTCGTTCGAGGGAGTGTCCGTAGAGGTCGCAAACATTTGTTGAACCACAGGACCTTGTTCCTCCCCATCTGGCCATTGTTCAGGATGGGATAGCCAAGATGGCCCTTCCCACCAAAGCCGAGAACTGTGTAGGGAGGAATAAGTAATTCCCCTTGTGAGCAAATCGCCTGGATTAACGTCGGTAGGGACATACCTAAACTGAGTGTTCGTACATGACGCTAAGATTTCATCAACTCTATTACGAACAAACACCGGTAACACTTTCTTACTTGCAAGCCAACATAAACTTATTTGACTATCACACCAGATGACTGTTTCTTTGATTGACAGCTCAGATGCGTAGGCCTCTTTAATGAATGTGGCTAACCTAGATGCAAGTACGCAAGCTGTCAGTTCAAGTTTAGGGATAGTTAAACATTTAATCGGGGCCACCCTAGCCTTAGCCATAATCAAGCGGCACATATCCCTGTCATCACAGAAATACGCAGCGGCTCCGTAGGCAACTGTACTAGCATCACTGAAAATGTGTAAGGTCACATATCTTGAAAAGGTAACCTGTCTAGGTATCTCTAAGTCCATGCAACCCCAGAGATCAGAACCAATGTCACACCAGCATTCCCTAAGCGCGTCCGAAAGAGGTTCGTCCCACCCGCAATTTACACGCCAAAGCTCCTGTACAAAAATGCGAGCCCTAATGGTGACAGGTAACAAAACCCCCAGCGGATCAAAAATGCTAGCAGTGACACTAAGCGCTTCTCTTTTTGTGCTAGCTTGTAAAAAATGCTCTCTCTTCTGGAATGTAAACATATCAGTATCAGTTACCCAAGTCATCCCGAGTGTCTTCACCCTATCCTGTACTGTACTTGCGACATTATGTGAGAATCAGGTATCACGGAGATGCGGACTATTTGTGACCCATTCCCTGAGAAAGAGATGCGCTCCCGAGAATATGTCCTGGGCGCTGTTGTATATGGCCAGAAGGTCCTGCTCACTGTCATGGGTCGCCTGTAAATTATCTATGTAAAGCCCACGTCTCAGACCGTGAACATGTTGAGTATGTTTATCTACCAGTGACAAATGTTTCAAGATAGTTGCATTTAACAAAAACTGTGAGCAGGTCGCGCCAAAAAGAACCACGCGAAACCTATAGACCGATACTGGACTGTCGATATCCAGCGGATCATCGGGCCACAGAAACCACGTGCAATCCATGTCATCCTCGTGCAACTTGAGCATAAGAAAGGCCTTCTCAATGTCGCTGACCCAAGCATATTGGTTCAATCTGAACCTTAACAAGACCTGGGTTAGGTCAGCGACAAGAGGTCCTGTAAACAGACAATCATTCAAGCTCAGCTATTTGTGCTTGTCTTGCTGAACAGTCGAAGACTACCCTCACGGGTGTGGTCCGACTGTCCTTTTCAACACCATGATGAGCCAGATAGTGAGTCTGGTTAGTGCTGTTCATTCCGGGGCCCGTATGAACTTACGCTGAAGACCTCTAAGTCGTCCCAAGGCTAGCCCATAGTTGCTCGGAAGTAAGTGCTTGTTGTCTCTCCAGGGCAACTGAACAGTGTACTGATTATTAACACGAGAGTACTGTATTGACTCATTGAATTTTGACATGACCAATTTAGCCTCCAAGTCTGCTTCCTTAGAAGCAATGCCAATATGGTCCAGTTCCCATAGTGCACCAATATCTTTGTGTTCCCAGTGGCCCCCACTGTCCTGTAAGTAGGTATCCACCGGGCTGGTAGCAACTTTCAGAACTGTGACCACTTCGACAGTGGTTTCTGAACCTTGGGCGTGGAACGATCCACTCAAAGCAAACCCGTAAATTGTGGGCAGGAGAACTATCCCATTAACCCTTTTAAAGCCTGGGTGTACAAACTTATAATAATTCTCCGCTCCTATCAGCATATCGAGTTTGTTTGAATGAAAGTCATTGTCGGCTAATTTCAACTTTTGTACAGTGAGTTTGTCAGTGATACAAGTAAGTCCCTTGTGAGCACAGTAACTAGGAAGCTGATCGACAACAATGGCTTTCATTTGGCGCCATCGCCCTTTGTGTCGATAGTTTAGTGCAACAACATGATAAGTTGCATCCTCCAGCGAGCCTGTGAACCCCCATAATTGTAGAGTCTCTTTACCAACTACTGTATGTTGTATTAACTCCAATGAGGACTTCAATATAAAGGATTTTTGTGAGCACTGATCTAGTAAAGCACGAAGTTGTGTAACATAAGTCTCCCTACCTTTTAATGGTACCTTAATTGTGGGGAGTAATGCCATTTCTTTCTTAGTAGTAACCGACATAGTAACTGGGTGTTCCGAATGAGCTTGTGGCGACTCCTGGCCCCTATTCGGACAAAGACTATGGTAATGTTTGCCCTGACAATGTTTGCACGGCTCCACTTTTGGGTTGGTGCAACCATTTCGACCATGGTCTCTATCCAAACAGCCAACACACACCTTTAATACCGTCGCCCTCTTTATTTTGGTTTGTGCATTAGGTTATTTGAAACATTTAAACCAGCAGTGCCCTGACTTGCCACACAGCTTACAGCCCTTATCAGAGCCATTGCTTCCCGCCTTGTAATGTGCTACCTTGTTTTGTTGAATAGTAAAAGCAGCAGTAGGTTTATATTTTTCTTGTGTAGGCAGGCCAGCCCCCTCCATGTTACAAATCTCCTCGTATAGGGTCCGAGTGACCGCACCAACCTGTAACCAGGCATCCTTCAGTTCTCGCCGAATAGTCTCACGCAAAGGAGACGGAATCTTATTATACAACATTACGGCACAAAAGTCCTCCAACGTCACATTGCAAGATTTAAGCGACTTTAGTGTGCATTCAGCAGCCGCATGGAAATGTCTAAGGTCCTGCGCATCATATCGAGGACCAGGAATCTCACAAAAGGCAGCAACGTGGGCAGACTTGATGCGGACAATCTGTCCGTAGGTCTCGAGGAGAAGTGTTACGGCAGGAGTATAACTTGTGGTCTCTAAGCTAAATCCGGCTATGAGCTGCGAGGCCTCTCCCTCTAGCTGACTCCTCAAATATGTGAATTTCTGAATATCTGTTAGGTCCTGATGCCCATGAACCGAACATTGGAATAAATCCCAAAATCCGGTCCACCGGGCAGGATCACCACCAAACTTCTGGAGGGTTAAGGCTGGTAATTTTACTACCGACTTTATAGCCTCTCTGCGAGAGACCTCTGTACGTACCGGTCTACTATCCAAAGGGGCTAATAAGTTTTGTACCTGTTCCTCATAAATCATATCACTAGCCACTTCTTCATTTAAATCTTCCTCAGACTCTAACAATAGATATATTTTCTCATTGAAAGAATTGATGCCTTGTTGATACTGACTTTTTTAGCAACTATTTCATCGTTTGTGGCTTCGTTGAGGAAAGTGGTGAAATCCTTAGTTAATTTAGTAATGCCTCCTTTGGCCGCAGCCCTCAACCTCTTCAGCTTGGTGATGTCCATGTTTATAGGGAACCCAACCTGTTACCAGTCAATTCACAAATTTATAGGGGATAGGCGAGTCAGGATGGACGATGAACGATGATAAAATAAACTATTAGCCTAATAAACTGAAATAAATATAGGCTAGCCTATTCCTCGTCAAAATATCGCGCCGCCCTACTGACGATTAGGTTATAGAGCTTGTGCGTCCCCCAAGGGCCTAAATGGACGCCATCATATGCCAAGTCCTCCTTACCCATCTCCATAGGGTTGAACCTTGACTTGGAGAATGGGAATTTTTGACGTAAATGTCTGTTGACGGCATTTTTTATTCTGTTATATTGCTCTGCACTGAGGCCCCTGGGGGAGGTACAAGACTCTATTCCCACGATTTTAAAATGCCCCCCTGTTCTATCCTCAATATGTTTAGCTAAATCAATTATTTTACTGGCTAACTCATTAACTACCGTATCGCCAAAAATATCGTTACCTCCGACTATCAAGAATGTGAGATCCGGACGAAACTTTACAAGACTATCGAAGGCTGGCGAATTACGGATTGAATCAACTGTGGCCCCACTTTGTGCCAGATAGTTCAGCTGGAAGCCTTCACGGAGTATAGGAGATGGTGGCGGTTCAAATCTATTGACATATGAGTGTCCAATCACCGCAACTTTAGGTAACGGGTGTTTATTGTGCGATGGTGACGGCTCAAAATTCTCGTCAATACCGCCCCAACCCCGCGCACCCTCCCCAGACCCTCGAATCATTGGCTAGTGTGTAAACTATAGCCTAGCACTAGAAAGTAGAAAGCAGGGATGGTAAAAGCAGGCCCAAGAAGACGCCCAGCCACAATTAGGCCTAGGTTAAACACAAAAATGGGGTACAGTATGGGGTACTTAAATCCTGGTTTACGGCACCATACTTTACTGTTAAGACTTAGGATCGTATAGTGGATTTAGGAATTAGTTACAAGACAAGTAAAGGGATTGGATTATCAGCCTAAGGGGGAAGCATTGAGATCGTCTCACCTTTGTTGTTAACTCACATGCTATACATGGTCTACATATATTATAATGGCCACCAGTGAATATATATAGACTTAGCTGGTTAGTGGAGCATGTTGATGGATAGTAGGTGCTGGGATGTTTAATATATGGGACGATAGATGTGGCCGATCGCAGGTGTTGCTGGTAAGGGTTGTTGTTATTGAGTGGCACCCTTTATAGGGAGATATCTTAGAACGTCAGCTTGGTAACAAGTGAAGCTAGACATGCGCAATCATTCTCGATGCTGCTAACGTTCCTCATATTACTTTAATTACTATATTAAATAGTACTTAATACTTATGGAATACTATATTCTCAAATTAACTCTTTATAGAATAAATGTACACCATAGCCTATACCTTAATTACCTCTTATATATTATTCATCTGATATACAAACCCAATTAACTTTACATGATACTTTGTGTATATACAGAATTATAGATCCCAATTTTAACAAATCCCAATTGGAAATAGAAAGGTCTATCGTGGACACTCATAATTCACGATAGAGATAAGCTTTTTCAGAATGGCTGCTGGCATGAATAGGCTAGATGGGACAAGTAGTAGGCAAGTGTATGAGTCCTTTGGAATGGAAGAGCAAGCTTTGGGCATTGATTGTGAAGTGGTTGGTGGATAAAGAGAACTAATTTGAGGGGGTATGGTAATTTTCAGAGAATGGATGAAGACAGAATGCCAAGAAAGATATATGGGAGTTAGGTGAGTGGAGCAGCTAGAAATGGATAACCACCTTAGTATGGAATAAGAAAGTGAAAAAATCATATTGAGGACAAACTTCCACGTAGCGCAAGGGGCATTGTGGCACGGGCAAAGGAAGCATGTCTTGACAAAGTAGCCTGGAGACGTTTCTGTCATGGCCGTCCTTTAGCGGGGGTTTCCCAGGGGGAAGCAAGGCGTCGGAGATGATGATGATGATGATGAACTAATCACACAAGCCACTCCTTATTCCTTCTTCCCAGCGTTCAACACCAGCATTGATCTGAAACCTTAAACACAATTGAATATACAAGGCTATTACATTCCTAATCCCAATCTGACATAACAATATACTGTTCTTGCAGTTTGAGGCGTTATTCAAGGACGTAATAGATGGAAACAAAATTGAAAACGGAAACTATTGTGTTTGTGTTGTCAGGTCATTTGCGTGTAAATTGAGTAGTATAATCGTGTTATTGTATCATCTGCTCCTTAGAGTTTCTGTTTTACTTGAAGGCTCTCTTTCTCTCTCTCTCTCTCTGTTTTTGTTTTCTCTCTCTCTCTCTCTCTCTCTCTCTCTCTCTCTCTCTCTCTCTCTCTCTCTCTCTCTCTCTCTCTCTCTCTCTCTCTCTCTCTCTCTCACACACACACATACTCATCTAATACCGAACAGTAAACAATATAGTTCTATTAATGTTCGTCAATTACCAAATATTGTAATTAAACAATTACTACTAATAAAAAATGGGCAATATATTAAGAGCATAATTATACCTGTCAGCCAGTCTCATTTCACCAATATTTTCCCCAATTTAGTCACATAGTGTATTTTTATCTTTAACTCTAAAAAGGTATGTGTGTGACGTCTGAGTGCGTGACTATTTGATGTGATGTGATGAGTTCGGGGTCAAATCCTTCCGAACGGAACCCCCTTGTATTCTCTGGTTTTACTACCATATTACAACCACACATTTTTCTTGTCAGTGATATTTAGTTTGGTTGTTGTCCTAGTCTTTTTTTTCTCTTGTTCTCCAAAATGTATGCAGTATTTCCTTTATTTCTTCAATGTTAGTAGCTTCTTCACTAAATGACAATCTTCCTATTGTTTCTTTGTTGTTTTCAATATAATTATGGTTGTTCTGCAGAATAGTAAAACATGTTCTAGGTCTTCCACTTCAGCTCCACACATACTACAGATTAGTAAAGCGATTCCTGTATTTCAGTGGTAGTGTATTTGTTATGCTTTTAACCCACTGAGCCCCTGCTAGTTTAAAATAAATGTACCACCAGGGACCGGCTGTTTTGAAAGAAAAACAAAATTCCAGAAACAATTGCGAATGGGTTAGGAATGAAGGAAAACCACAAAAATACGATCAAAAAGCTAAAAAAATGGTCCTACGGAGCCAATGAAAGTCGATTTTACAAGAGTAAAAAATTGAAGGCAAATACACCCAAAATACCGTTTTTTGCACACTCACGCGCACGCGGTTAGACTTTGAGAGTTTTCAATCATTGTCAAGGTTGTGTGGGATACTTACACAGTTCCCATACAAATCTGAGCCCTCTAGGTGCCATAGGACCGGAGTAATTGGGACCGGACCGGCCAGGACGCATGGTTTGCGTCGCTGGGGTTTAGCGTTACATACATTGTGGACACAAACGCTGCGTCGCTGGGGCTCAGTGGGTTAAGCAGCAGTATTGATGCTGGGATATTGTCATAGATGTTCTCTTTTCTTTGTGATTATGGTGTCCCATTCTTGAATCTTCTTCCGTTCTTGTGCATTCATCATTTTTATGTTGCTTTTAGTATTATGCACACTGGAAATAATATGCAATCAACAGCAATAGCACAAGCCAGAGTAGCCGCCATCAGGATACCAGAACAACATTAACCCCTTCTGTACCGACAACGTTCTTTTAACTTTAATCTGGCTACTATAAGACGATTGTATTCAGATTAAAGAAGGGCCTCCAGTAGTTAATAGGCTTCGAACTATCTCACTGTACCCTTTATATTACCACGGATCCTTCTTAAACTACACAAAATCCTCTAAATAAAGCTAGAATAAAAATAAAAAGACATCGCCGGTAGAACAGGGGTTAAGGGCACAAGAGACAGTCTGTCCTGGTTATCCAGAAGCCAATCAAACACGGCGCAGCTGTCATATTTTCACGGGCACTAGTGTTTATAGGTGAGAGAAGGAAAGTAAATGCAAGTTTTGATTTTTTCTTTAATAGTGCAATATAACATATTTAATAGTGGCCCCTCCATCACTGACGATATTGCCTATTAGCATAATAGTCTCCATTCAACATCCCGCGTCAGCATTTTGAATCTACCGCGCGGAAGGATCATGGAGGACTCATCATAAGTGCACGCCTAATTCCCTCATGGGATCGTCATTATGATTGGGTACCCTACAGAAAGAACTCCGTAAAAAATAAAAAATAAAAAATAACTTAATATCTGTTATCATATGACTTACCATATGTGGATTTCTCGTGTTTTGCTACCCCGACACCAGGCCCCCTAGCGGCCATCTCGTCCTTCCTCCTTCCGCGACCATCCCAGCAACACGGGTTTCGCCGTGCTCGGCTTTATTCTTCGTTCCAGCGCTTTCTAGCGAGTCCTTGCTCATTTGTATACACATACACCTGCGTTGTAGTAACAAGGTTCAGATTAGCTAGCAACGGCTACCCCATTGGTATGGCCGCAGGAAGTGTGTAAATTAGGGTACTATTGTAACAGGCGCCTGCGTATCCCAGGATCTTCGCGCCACGTGTGTTATTTTATGTTGTGTTGGCGCCTTTACCTTTTTATACATAGCTAGGAGGCTACCATTCTACAAATTATGCTGCAGAATATTGAGGCAGTGGCATTTATTTTATTATATTAATTAGCAAATGCTCTGGTCTAAGGATGCCTGTGCGCCGTGCTCCACCTTCCAGAGTTCGTATTTTGCTTTTAGGCCCCTATCGTGGGCCTCCCCTGATCTGTGTGCTGTGGCTGGGTCTTCGGAGCATCGTCGGCTGGGTTATCGCTTCGGACCTCATGATCAGCCTAGTTAGGGGTCTCCGGTCTAGGCTACAGGTAATTTAGGATTCTGAATTATCTGTATTTACTTTTTGCCTTTGTGTGCCCCTAGTGATGGACATGTGTGCTTGCATGTTTTGGGGGTTCGGGAGACGTCCCTATATTTATATATATATTATAAAATTGTGTACAGTGGGTTTTGGAGGAGGGAGCTGTGCTTTTGTCTCCCCTCTCTAACCTTTTGGTTGTTTTCTCCGGCGGTCTCTTGCAGCAGGGCCCAGGTTATCCGTCTTCAAAACGGGTAGGGAGCAACCAAATGTCCCGGCGTGGTATGGCTGAACCACATCCCTTCCGGCGGAAGTGCAAATTCCTACGGGAGCTTATAACTCGGCCCGCCGAGTTAACTCGCCCTGACCGTATTAGTTACACGACCAATCGCCCTGTGGCGCCATGGTCGAGTGTACAAGTGTTAAGATTTGTTATACAAACTCGTTTCATTATCTCTCTAGTGCTTTAGTAAGGGATAATCATACACTATTAGTCAATGGGCCTGTGGCTTTTGCCATAGGTAAGCAGTTTCAATCAGCTTATACGAAAAAATCCCAGGTTTTTTCACGGCGGGTCCAGCAGAAGGTTAGAGTAGTTGTGAACTATAGCTAATTTTCCGGCGGACTCAAGGTAGGATGTATTAACACCTCGCAGGTTATCCTTATGAGCATTGATTCCTGGAAATGTTCTATTTCCAGAATCCCCGGCTCCTTAGTGACTGCAGCACCGGCGGCGTTGGGGGGCTGATTCCTGCGGGGGGGGGGCCCCTTTATCCATCATGCCTCGCTTTGATTTATGCGCTACTCCGACCTGTTCAATGTGGCCCATTTTCGCTCATAAGTTATGTTTGAAATGTGTTAAATGTTTAGACCGCTCTAGAGGCTCGTGTGTGTCGCGGCGTTGTTCTGTTTACTCTGAGCTAAAAGACGCCTTATTCACCAAGAAAGACTTCTCGTGCTTGGCGGCATTGCAAGAGATAAAAGCTATTTTTAATTTTTATGCTAAAGATACAGCCCATAAGGCACTTCATTGCGATGACGAGGCCCTCTGGGAAAAGTTGATTATCAAGTCTCCTCTAACTAAACTCTCCTCATGTAAATCTGTTAAGCCTAAAGTCAAGTCGAAAGCCCTCGTCAAAGAGGTAGTGAATAGCAGTAGTGGCACTGACAACGAACTTGCTGAGGTTCCCCCCCACCCCACCCACCCCGACCGCCCGAAGAGGAGACGATCACCCTCTCCGAAGCGGAAATCTAAGTCCAGGTCTAGATCCCCTCGAAGGCAGTCTCGGCACTCTTCAACTGACTTCCCGGTCCGTCAAGCGCCGGAAAGAGGACTCTGAGTCATCGGCTGATACGCCGCATAGTGGGAGCCGGAAGGAGACCCCACAACCGCCTCCCTCTACCCCTGCGTCTGACACGCCTCAGGTCGATTCTGGCGACTCGGAAGTGGGATAGAGGCTACGGGTTCCTCTCCTAGTCATGAACAATCATTAACCCGGCAAGTGCGGGAAGACTCTTAAGAGTTTCCCCGGGCGACTGCGGGAAGACTCTTAAGATCCTGGGCCTAAAAAAATCCATTTAAAACACCCCAAAAAAACTTGAACCCTTTTTTTTTTTTTTTTTTTTTTTGCCCATGGACCATGCCAAATATCACTCCTCCACATCCCCTCCTTCTCCACTCCCGCCCCCCCCCCACCCCCCCTCCTTCAGTTATCACCTATTTTCCCTGTTATTCCCTTATTCTGTGGTCTATTTTCATGCTAACATTAGCGAGTTGCAAGCAGGGCGTTGTCATCACTGTTACCAAGCGAGTGCAAGAGAGAGAGATAGAGTATCGATCGACAATCTCTTTCCAGACTTGGGGAGGGGAGGAGAGGAGGGAGGTTTCCTCAGCCATACATTATGTAACTCCCGGCCTGTATCGCCGATTTTGACCATCCAAATGCTGTTTCCACTTGTTTTATTGCTGTAACAGGTTAATACCTTTATAATCAACCTAAAATAGGCGCATATGGATAAGTATTAATGCTATTTATGGTAAAATAACGATGTTAGTGATGGGAACAGCTCAAATATGTGCGCACAGGCGTGTGGTGTCTCATACCCCCCATGCGCACGTCTTAGGTTAAGTGTCCCATCTCAGGTTACCTTTGCAATCTCAAAATTAAATTATGTGCCACGTAGTGTCCAGTCCGCCGACCCAAGACGGGTCCTGGCTGAACATTATAGGGGTTTTCCGTCAGGTTCACAAGCTGGTGACAGCCCTCAAATAATTCAGGACTCTCAGCCACCCGCGGAAGGTGGGTGCTGGCGGCAGTCAGAACCTTCTCAGAGACACATAAGGAAATTCCAAGAACTAAGGGATGAGGATAGTACGGACATGTTACCCTCATCAGTCCCAGATTTAGTGTGGCCTCCGGCGGAACAGGTACCGGAGCCACAACAGGATAATTCTGAGTTAAGTAGGGAGCCAGAGGAAGTGCCTTTAGCCCCGGCTCAACAGACTATTACAGGTGAGGAGTCTGAAATAAGCTCACAATCGTCGAGGAACTCTCATAGTAAGTGTGTTACTTCGGATGAAATCAGTGATATATTACATAGGGTTATGCAACAGTATAATCTCCCTTTCTCTTCTGATCCTCCTGGTTGTCAACCATTAGTTGCCCCCAGTCATTCAATGATAAGACCTCTAGTACCTCCAGGTTTTCTTCCTTCTCTGACCCCGGCGGTTTCCGCGGTTCCAGGCTCTACAGTGCCGGCCACGATGACTACCACCAATGTGAGGTTAATTGCAGATATCACTCCCCCCACCCCCCTTAGATAAGGCACCACAGAAGAAAGGCTCCATGCCTCTCCTCTATGGCCCTGACTGTTCTTGGGTCCAGGCGACGCCTCTGAGCCCACAGTTAGCACAACCCCCCATTTCAGGGGACCTACCGGTTCCCAGTGAATGGAGAATTGAGACTAACAAGGGCAGGAAGTTTAGGGCAAAAGTTGAGGCAGGGAGGTTGCTTGATGTATTGATTAAAGGTATCCCCAGTTCATATAATCCAGACTTTTTTGTGTATACTGCTGCCCCGGCAGTCCCTTCCGCCGCTTCTGCACGGCTCTTTGCTGACTGGTCAAAAGCTGATGGCGTAAATGATGTCAAGGCTTTAAATGCTCTTACGCCGGAAATGGATACACTTCCGGTACTAGACCAAACGCATACACCAGTTCTGCAGATGGGCCGGATAGGGGTAGGTCCCTGGGTAGATTGGGAATTAGAGGCTCAGGTATTTGCCGCAACAATCACTTCTAAGTCCTCACATCAGGTTCCACAGGAAACGCATCAGTATTTTTCGTTGCCTGTGTCTAAGGCTGATGGGGTGTCGCCGGCTCTGTTTGCCTTCCTGGCGGCACCCAAAGTAGCCCTTAACTCATTAGATGAACCTTTTTGTACCCCTCCGGCAGCTCACCTTGAAAGGGATTTTAAACTAAGAAACAAAGCATACCGGCAGTTCTCTCAGTATCTAGTTAGTCGCCAGATTGCTGTCTCCCTTAACAGAACCATCTCGGCCATTGCTGACCCTCAGGTTAGCAAGGCCACTGATTTATCTAGACGACTTTTATTGCAAAACTCTATTCAGACCTTAGGTGACATCAGAATTGCAATCATGGAAGCGGTTCGAGCCCGCCAGGATTTGAGAGTGCACCTAGTGAAGAAGTTACCGGATGACATTGGTCGCCGGGTAACTCTTTCGCCGGTCCTCACGGCCTCCCTTCTTACCTCAGAAACTTGGAGTGTAGTGTTCAATTTGGTAGATGGGTGGAAGCAGGGTACCTCCCAAGTTAAGAAGGACCCTGTTAAGAAACCTTTTCACAAGCCTAAGAGTGGAGGTAAGTCTCACCAGCCGCAGGCTAAACAATCCTTTCGTGATCCCAGAACCCCTCCTCAGCCGGGAGGTACTCTGCCTAAACCCAGACAAGGTAAATACTCAGGATATAAAGGTAAGCCCCATCAGAAACCAAATCAGGGGCAGACGTCAGCCAAGACTAGCCAGCCGTCTGATACCAACCCACCTCCCCCTCCAAAAATCTAGCCACCCAGCCTCTCAATCTCCCAGTGCCATGCTTAGGTGTACCGGATTCGAGAGTTGCTTTACCAAACAGGCCCGGTCTGCAGACTAGGTCGTTCCTGCCATTCCGCTTAGCCTGGAAGACTTGGGCCAAGAAGGTAGTAAGCAAAGGAATCACCTGGCGGTGGCTCCGGCGTTCTCGACTGCGTCAGGCGCTGGAATACAACTATGTTTCACAGGAGGTGGAGGCCCTAGTCCAAGAAATGATCTCAAAAGGAGTCCTTGTCTCAGTCGAACCAACTTGCCCAGTATTCACCTCCAGACTTTTCTTAGTGCCGAAAAGGGACAGTGTGCAAATGCGACCAGTAGTAGATCTCTCGCGTCTGAACACATTTATCATAAATTCACCCTTCAGGATGCTTACAGTCAATCAGATCAGGCTCTCTCTTCCGCTGCATGGCTGGATCTGCTCAGTAGACCTCAAAGACGCCTATTGTCATGTCACTATAAACAAAAGGTTCCAAAAATTCCTTGCTCTGAGGTTCAGGCAAGAGACTTATGTCTTCAAAAGAATGCCTTTCGGGTTGAACCTAGCACCGAGAATTTTCACAAAATTATTCCGGCAAGCTCTTTTGCCATTGTTAGCCCAAGGCATATAGGTGTTTTGGTATCTAGACGACTGGCCAGTGGTGGCAGAGTCAAAGGAGTTATGTCACAACCATGTAAACCAAGTATTAAATCATGTGCACAACCTAGGGTTCAAGGTGAACTTGGCGAAGTCTCTCCTTGTTCCCACAAGGAATATTCAGTGGATAGGGCTGGTCTGGGACACCACCAATCTAACTCTTACTCAGAGTGTGGACACCCGGAACAGATTTCGCCGGAAACTGTTCCTTTTTTCCACAGTCTGAATACAACCAGGAAAACGTGGGATTCCCTGATCGGCTCTCTCAACTGGATCCAATTAACTGTGAAGTTGGGCCGGTTGAAAGTAAAGAGATTAATCTTGGAAGGAAACAAAGTTTTTCCTCTCTCGCCGGAGAAGAAATTATGGCCAATACCTCCATTAATCCACAGCTATCGGTCTGGGCCAAGCCGGAAATGCTTTACTCAATAATGACATGGGTTTCTCCCCATCCTATCGTATGGATAGACACAGACGCTTCAGGGGCTCTAGGTTGGGGTTATCAGTCGAATCTAGGCCATGAAGGCCAAGGCACTTGGCCCCAAGACAACTTTTGTCATATCAACAAGCAAGAACTTTTAGTTCCTCTCTTTTTCCTACTAGATGATGGAATGTCCTTGCAAGACAGGTCAATAGCGTTCCGTATGGACAACCTCACCACAGTTCATTGTATTCAGAAGCAGGGCTCAGCGAGGTCTCGAGAGTTGCTAAAATTATCAGAGCAGATTTTTGCCCTAGCCGAATCGCTGGGCATCCATCTGCATGCAGCATATCTCCCCGGCGTGTCGAACGTCTGGGCAGACGCTCTGTCTCGGAGGCGGGGCAACCTAGTAGATGGGCTATCAAACAAACCGTCTTCGACAAGATGATTGCAAAGCCTTACCGTCCACAAGTGGATCTGTTTGCATCCGAGGAGAATCACAGACTCCCTCTCTTCCTAACTCACCGCGGGGTAACCCCGGGGGGGGGACCAGATGCATTACTGGAAGATTGGAACAAGTGGACTTCAATTTATCTTTTTCCTCCACCAGATTCTGTACTAATGTGCAGAGTGATTCACAAACTGAGGGGTTACCAGGGCTTAGTCTCGATGATTGCGCCGTTATGGCCGGCTCAGGCGTGGTACCATCAATTGTGGGAATTGTGCAAGATCCCGGTGTCGCTCCCGGTCTCTGCCTTCCACTTAGGGATGATTGGCAACCTTCAGACCTCGCTCAGTTTTGCCTTATGGACATTTACAAGGGAAAATGGTTAGCTAAATTTGGGGAAAGTGTCACAAATAAGCTTTTGAACCAGTATACTATGTTTACCAAGAGACAATACCAGTCACATTGGAAAACTTTTACGACCTGGATTGTGGAGTCAGGGCAAACAGATGCCTCGGGAGCCTTGATTTTCAAATACCTAGATTATCTATTTGAGCACAAACAATTTTTAGTAATCACGTTAAAACATCATTTGTCTGCCATCAGATCTCCCTTTTTTGATCTCACGGGCCTTTCCATACCGCAGGCGGAGGAGAAAGGTTTTATGAGGGCGTGTTTCAAGCTGCGCCCACCACCCCATTAGCTCATGCCCACCTGGTCACTTGACAAAGCCTTATCATTACTTCAGTCACGTAAATATAATCATGCGCCGCATTTTGATTCACTCTTAAAGAAGGCTGTATTCCTTATGGCTCTCGCCACTGGAAATAGGGTGTCTGAGCTGGCGGCGATGAGCAACGAACCTAACTGCCTTAGGTTTGGGAGGCTACACGATCATGTACAAATCGCGCCGTCTCCCACATTTAATGCAAAGAACGAGCATTCCAATCAGGTATTTTCTGAGTTTTCTGTTTCGGCATTGAAACGCGGACACACTCATCATATTTTATGCCCTGTGCAGGCCTTATCTAATTTTATGAGGGCTGCTCATCCCCGCCAACTAGGTGCTCTGTGGGTGAATCAGGCAGGTAATCGTGTTACGAGAAGAAAGTTGGCTTCCTTGCTTGTAGACGTTATTAACACCTTACGAGCGGCCTATGCGGTTTATTTATGTGTACCGCACAGCGGGGTGTTTTTAGCCAAAATAGGGCTGTTTACGTGATCATTTTCATGCCTAAATAAGACCCAGAACGTAAAACAAGTACCTATCCCTGAAAGGGCATAAACAGAGCTTTCGAATGACACCATAACGATCCTTGTATGATGGATAGTTTTCTTGCAATAACCGTGCAACGCGAGTGCAAAAAGCAGGTAATTCGGTACTTTCAGTACATAATTGAGTATGTAGCGAGTGAGAGAGGGAGGAGGGAGCTGAGATTTGTGTCAGTAGGTTCGCCGCGGTGGTCTGGAGCAGTCATACGCTCGCTAGTCTCCTGCCACCACTTGTCTCTCTCTCTCAGCCACATTACGTGCTGAAATTGCCACTCGAGTTATGTCGAGCGTCGCCACATAGTCCAGCTTTATTTAACTCGACTTATGTTGCTCGCCGCTAAATAAGGGTTAAAGAAAGTAACCCCGGCGTCGTGGGCAGGGCTCACGACATCAGGAAATGGGCAGTCTCCCTTAGATTCCTCCAGAATTTTTCTATAGAAGACATTGCTAATACTCAACTTTGGGCTTCCAATCATACTTTCTTAACACGTTACCTGTCGGTCGCTCTAGATAAACCAAAGCGTACCTGTGTAGCTTTACGACAACGGGCCCAGTAGGTTATGTTCTATTATGTAAGTTGTGTTTAAAAAAGGGGGGGGGGGGGTGCAGAATAGCCCATACCTCACTAAGTCCCCGTCCGCTGGAGACTGTGATAAATCACGAGCTGTGCTCAAAACTGGTTATAAAGTTAAAGATATTTTATTTTATGTTAAGATTAATTGGAAATCTAGCATAAGTTGCAACTATGCAGTTTACCAAATTGTACAAACAGATTATATTGTACAAATAGTATTAAGGTGAGAACGAAATTCTGCAGAATAATAGTTCAATCTAGGGAAACACATGCGTGTCCCCACAAAGTATCATGCATAGATCTTGAAGTGAGATCTGGTCATGAGTAAGCAGAATTTCTTGATGTCACGCACTGCTTGCAATCTTTTGTAATTTTTATAAGAAATATATTGTTTGCATACAATAAAACTTAAAGAATGTTACATGGATTTTTGTCCCCTGAGGTTAAGGATATTTTCACGAATGTCCCCCTCCAATCTTGGTATTCTGGTAATATCGTCAATGATGGAGGGGCCATTATTAAATTATAGGTTTGATTCCCGGAGGGAAGTAAAGAAAACCAAATATTTAGTAGGGCCCCATAATCATTGACGATAAACGGCCCTCCCAACCATCCCACTTCCCATCCGTTGATTTCTATAGTTTGATCTTGGTATATCAATGAAGGACGAGATGGCCGCTAGGGGGCCTGGTGTCAAGGTAGCAAAACACAAGAAATCCAAATATGGTAAGTCATATGATAACAAATATTAAGTTATTTTTTATTTTTTATTTTTTACGAAGTTTTTTCTGTAGGGTACCCATTACCCAATCATAATGACGATCCCATGAGGGAATTAAGCATGCACTTATGATGAGTCCTCCATGATACTTCCGTGCGGTAGATTCAAAATGCTGACGCGGGATGTTGAATGGAGACTATTATACTATATTATATAGGCAATATGGTCAATGATTACGGGGCCCTACTAAATATTAGGTTTTCTTTACTTCCCTCCGGGAATCAAACCTATAATTTACATGTGTACAAGTTTCTTAAAAGTAATTTCCACTGATACAATCCTTGTGAGCAAAGTCTTCTCTATATTTCACATTAACCACATTAACACAGTGTGAACAAACTTTGAGTAATATTTTCCAGAACACAGGTCGAGTATACTAATATTCTCCATAGTAAATGTCAATAAATAATCACAGTAATCCAGGGTAAGCAAAGTCTCAATAACCGTTTCCAAAGTGGAGTGAAGGCACTATTATCCTTCCAATTGGTTAGTTAAAATAGGACTTCAGAGGCTATCAACCCTATTGGATTATTTGGCCAGCACACTGTAAGTCAAGAGTAACGTCAGGACTGGAGCCTTTCTGCGAGAACTCCAGTCCCTTGTATCCTTTCAATGTCGGGAATCCAGTGTAACCCGCTGTCTCACCAAACTCTAACCCTCATATCACCTTCCTTTAGGCTCCTCAGCCAATCAGAGTTCAGATACCCTTCTACAGCCAATCAGTGTTCAGCAAACCTGAACTTTATTCTTATCATTAAGATATATTTGTATTTACCATTTTTCCCTATTATCAATATATATTAACAATGCAAATTAACGATGCAAATTTAACCATATGAACCTACTGATTCAACCTTCTGAACCACGGAGATCCATATATTTTATACATATGACTCAAATAATTCCTCTCACAAAACATAGATGGTGCTAACACGGGCAATTAGTACATTCCTGTAAACATAGATGTCTCTCTAACAGAATATTCAAACAATAAGCGAACCCATTAGTTCACTTAAGTAAGAGTTATTCGCTGAGAACATGTATAATTCATACAAATTACCACTGCTTCGTAATAATTGAATGTGCTTCAAAACATATTCATAAAAATTACTACTGCTTCATAATAATTAAATATGTTTCAATACATTAGTTATACAAATTACTAATTCTTTGTTATTATATAGTATTTCATAGTCGTCTGTGACAGTGGCGACCATCCAGATGGCTACCGCCAGCCCCTAAGAGAGACCTCACCAACCAGACCACCATGACCTTTTAGACCTCAATGCCAACAACCCAAGTATAGCAGAGAATAGACAGACTTGAGCCGCCCTGACCAAGATATCAATTATACCAGGAGTAATCCTATGTTTGGTCTAGGCAGGCTTGATGACACCAGAGACAGGCTGAATGTTGTCAGAGGTAGGATTGATGCTGCCACACCAAATTCCGCAATAGTTAGTTGCCAAACCCCAACATAGGGGAGGTGTGGCAGAGTGGTCTTGCCACTGGACTGGTAATCCAAATCCAATGGACCCGGGTTCGAATCCTATGTCAATGGGAAGATATTATTGGGATGGAATTTGTGCTATACCTAGTATCAGTGCATTGCCACAGCACACCGAAATGCCAAAAAAATACCCTCATTGTTCCCTGATTAAATAGCATTGTATGAATATTCCCATATTCAAAAATATGCTACAGGGGGGCAATGCCTAGTGAGTTTATTGCTCAATAGGTGGCGTTCTTAGAGTGAAGGTCCGAGCCTGGGGGATGAGACTGTGAAGCACAGAGGTGGAGCAGCTTCAGAGATGGAGCTGCTTTGAGCCGTGAAGCTTCACATGTCTCACTCCCTAGACTGGAGCAAGACCTCAAGGGCCTCTCCGTGTTCAGCGGTAGAGTGTAAAGGCTATCAGCCTATGCCCGAGAGGGATTTTTTTTTGTTTTTTTTTGTTTTTTAAAGAGACAATGAACGGAGGAAGGAAAAACACAGATAAAACAAAAAAGGTCCATGTGCCTAAAGGCATCCTCCAGTCATAAAATGTTTGTAACAACTGGATTTAAACTGTTGTAGATTGTAAGTTTGTGGAAAGCAATTCGAGGGAAGTGAATTCCAAAGAGTAGTAGTTCTGGGGATATATGAATTTTGATAAGAAGTTCTGCATTGTGGAGGAGAAAGTGTAAATTCATGGGCGCTCTCAGCTGCCCTAGTTCTACGGTGAAAGATTTGGAGAGGCGGCACAATTGAAGCAAGTTCCTCAGAACAATTGCTGTGAAAATATCTGTAGAATAATGCAAGGGATGCAACGTTTCTTCGTATGGATAATGTGGGGAGGTCCTGTGTGAGTGCAGGGTTATTGATTAATCTAATAGCCTTGTTTTGAATTTTGTCCAACTGCCTCAATGCAACCACTCCACTTCCACTCCACAGAGGTGAACAGTAATCCATCTGAGAACGCACATGACTTTTATATATTACGGCCAACTGCTCGTCAGTGAAGAATTCTCGAACTCTGTACAGGAGTCCCAGTTTTTTAGAGGCATTCTTAGCAATGCTTCTAACATAATGTGTCCAGCTCAGGTTAGTAGTTAATGTTACACCGAGAATATCAATACTAGGGGAAGTGGGAATATTTACATCATTAAAAAATATATGGGAGTCAGTGAATTTCTGTCGGTTAGAAAATTTAATGTATTTGGTTTTCTGTGCATTAAAGGAAACTGGATTCTTTTGTCCCCATTCATTGATTCTAGAAAGGTCCTGGTTCAGAGAAATTGCAGTGTTTATTTTTGAATTTATAAGATCGGGTTGGGTGAAAGAATTGGTAAATGTGAAGGAACTGTGGAGTGTTGAGTCATCTGCGTAGGAATGTATTGGATTATGAGTGGTAGATATGAGATCATTGATATGAATGAGGAACAGAGTTGGGGCCAACACTGATCCCTGGGGAACACCAGCATTTATTGAGTGAAATTGAGAATATAGGCCATCTACCATTACACTTATTTTTCTGTTATGAAGATAAGAAGAAATTAGTGGAACTAATGATGCAAGGCCGTAGTGTGACATCTTCGACAATAAGGATTGATGCCAGACTCTATCAAATGCCTTTGATATAATATTATCCAGTGCTATTGTATGTGTTTCACCATGTTGGTCTGTAGCTTGGTTGATTTGATGTGTAAGAAGGCAAAGAATGTCTGCAGTTGATCGACATCGTCTAAAACCATATTGCCCATCACTGATTAATTTATTATTCTCAAGATGCTTAATTATATGATTATTTAATATAATTTCAAAGACTTTACCAAGAGTGGAAGTTATAGCTATTGGTCTGTAGTTTGATGGATCTGAAGAGGCACCTTTTTTAGGAACTGCATGGATGTTTGCTTCTTTCCAGGATACTGGGAAGCATGAGGTATGAGTACACAGACGGAATAAATTTGCCAATACATGAGCGAGCACCAAGGAGCAATTCTTAAGTACTATTGGAGGGATTTCATCTGGACCATGAGCTCTATCTACTGAGAGATTCTGCAAAATAGTTTTGTCATGTCTGGTGTGGATCTTAAGTGAGGGAATTTCAGGCGAATTAAAATTAAGTACAGAGACATCTTGATTTATTTCATCTAAGGTTGAGTTGGTGGAGAAAATATCCGCAAGAAGGTTAGCTTTACCTCGTGGGTCACTTACAAGATTGTCAGTCGGAGATTTTAATGGTGGAATGGATGAAACAGTAGTGAAGTTGGATTTGAATGAGTTAAGAGTAGACCAAAATATTTTGTTATCATTTGGATTATTTAGAAATTTATTTGCCTGCTTGTGGAGAAAGTTTGATTTAGTTAGATTTAATACAATTTTGGCATGATTTCTGATGTTTCTAAAGTAATTGTTTTATTTTTATTTTGTTTTCTATGTGATTGAGGGAGGCAAAAGGCAGAATTGCCTATAGCAAGTGCCTCCCCCATAGTTGAAAGAGTGACAGGGCCAAAATCAAGGGACGATCGAGCCAAAATGCCTGGACACACGGAGTTTGAAGCAATTTAAGTCATAGGAAGAGGGAAAGACTGATTTTGGGAGAGAGTTCCAGAGCTCAGCTGTTGAGTAGAAGAAAGTTTGAGAGTAACGTTTCACTCTTGGGTTAGAGAGTTGCACAGAGTAGGGGTGGGATTGAGTTGCAAGACGGGTACCACGTGCCCTACGTAAAGGAGGTGATATGCACTGGGAAAGCTCTGAGGAACACTGATTATTATAGTAGCGATAGATAATCAGTGTTCCTCAGAGCTTTCCCAGTGCAATTAAAGGCTTCATGTATTTTTGATCTTGTGTACATTGTAGGCAATTGCTTTTTGTTCAGTTACTCTAGCACAATTATGGTCAAACCATTTAGGTGAATTAGATCTTTTACTGTACTTTTGATGAGGAATAAAAGTTTCCATTCCAATTTTTATAAAATCTTGTATGTGGCTCAAGGTGGAGTGTGCATCATTAGAAAAAAAAAAGGTCCAGGGAATATCAATAAAGAAATCTTGAAGACCCTCCCAGTCTGCCCTATCGTAATGCCATTTAGTCACCAAAACAGGTTCAGAGTGGGAAGGTGTGATAGGTGATAGACAGGTGGCCTGTATCAGACAGTGATCAGAAGATCCAAGCGGGGACCTCACTGAAACATCATAATTTTCTGATTTTTTTTGTTTTAAATAAGTCCAGTAGGTGGGAATTATGATCAGGATTATCTGGTACACGGGTGGGTTGGTTGACTAGTTGAGTGAGATTAATTGAGTCTGCAAATAGCTCACATTCAAGACCAGCATCATCAGTCCTGGCTGAATGAGTGAGCCATTTAACATTATGGACATTAAAATCACCCAACACAGTGATTTCAGAAGAAGCATTTAAGTTGAGGACACTGAGTTGAGAGGACAGAAAATCAAAAAGACTTTGCTCTGGAGGAGTATTTGGGGAACGGTAGATGCAACATATGTATTTAAATTTACCAGCCGAAATTAATTTGTATATAGAATAATCAAAATAGGGACAATTGAAACTAGTAACCTCCTCCAGGGCAATTTCAGATTTTGCGAAGCAACATACACCGCCTTTAGGTCTGAAATTTTGGAGCAGTTGATAACCTGGAAAATTAAATCTAGATGTGTCAGATGTGGATGTTGCTTGAGTCTCTGTCAAAAAAAGGAGAGTAGGGGATTCTGCTTGAAGAAATTGGTGTACAGAATTGATGTTAGAGTGAAGTCCCCTTATATTGCTAAAGAAAAAGCTGCACCGACGAGCAGCTTTGGGATGTTGCAATGCTGTTGACACAGTCACATGATGACGACCGGGAGGGCCCTGTGTCGATGACCCAACCCTGCCGGGGATGGATATCCGAGGGACCACCAGGTTTGCTCTTAACAATTGTACTGCCATGATTTATTAGGTAAAGATATGTATGGTGTAGCATGTATGATATGTAGTGGGAAGAGCAGTGTTTTATGAATAGAGGATAGCGATGTAGGGCAATTTCATGAAGTTGGATGTGTATGTTATATAAAGGGGGTTTTCCTGATACCCCTGATGTGTGAGGCAGAAAGATATGTATCCAGCTACCAAGGCCTGGGTGAGAAAATGGAATTCAAGCTATTCCCTGAGTCTCCCGAAACCTTGGCGGTAATACTTCCCTGGCCGGGGCTGCCTACCCCTACTACTCTTAAATATAGTTGGAATATAGCAAAAAAAAAAAATACGGAGAAGGTTGAGACTCTCCCAACAAGATAGAAGCTCAAAGAGAAGGTTTGAGACTCTTCCCATCATCAGCCGCTGAGAATACCAAGATCAATGACCCAAGAATACGCAAGAATATTACGCCAGAGAAGATATCCATATTAGAAGAATCTACGAGCCCTCCCCCGACAACCAGAAAATCTGTGACGATTAACATAATCAATCTCGTATGTTCAAGTCCCTTCTTGAAACTCATTAACTTTCCACATTGGAATACAAACTCTGTGTCCAGATATTTTGGCTCGAATATTCCTTGATGTTGGCCCTGTCACTCTTTCAACTCTGGGGGAGGCACTCCTCACAGGAAATTTTGCTTTTTGCCTCCCTCATCCACATAGAAAAAAATTAAGAAAAAGTATTCACTACACATATTGGCCATGGTCTCGTTAACTAACTCTTTTACATTGTCTGAAAGAATCGTTTTTGGTATAGGATATCGGCAAATTATATCTTTGACAATAACTTAACCAATTGTGTTAGCTTCTTTTTCTTCTATAGGGGATAAAATAGAGTATCCTACCTGGAGAAATGGTCAGAGGCCACAAAGAGATAGTTAATGCCACTGTTGGTTTTTGGCAATTTGAGAAGGTCAATAACAATCAACTTAAAAGGTTTGTTTGGAACAGGGTAGGTGTTAATATTAGTTGCGGGTGTGGGCTTGGGTTTAGCTCTAGCTAGTTCTAGTACAATCTTCACAGAAGCCAATGTGATTGACTATAAACTTTCGTTGTTTTCCATAAAAATGGTTTCTGAGCCATAAGCATAGCTCTCCATTTTCCCAGAAGATCAACAAATTTGGACCTATGCATGTAGGGTAATATGGTTGGGAATGTAGTCTTAGGGACAACTTGTTGTAATATTTGCCTCGCCAATTGATGTTTACCTTTAATCTCTCTAGTTCCATACAGTGAGCTATTTATTATTGTGAATTCTGATAGATTTACCTTAGCCCTTCTGATTATACCTTCGTCATTAGTTTCTAGGGCAAGAATGATCTCCTTCATGCCAGGATCACTTCTCTGGGCTGAAATCATGTCCTCATTGGATAGTGAAACGGAGTTTAAGAGGGCCACAGGTATAGGATTACGGGAAACACAGACCACATCTAAATTCTTTCGACCCTTCATATAAATTATCCTAGGAATGAACCTTTGCAATGTGTACTTCCACCGTGCTCTCCTGCCTGACAAGTTGTTATCCTCGAACACATTTATTAGAGGTTTGTGATCAGTTCACACCTCGATTTTGTAATTGAGGATCGTATCTTTAAAAGATTGGAATACCCAAATATTGCCTGCTCCTTCTATGTCGGTTACTGAGTAATTTACTTCAGCAGGTTAGTGAATCCTGCTATGCCTGTTTGCCTCTGTTATCCTTTTGCATCAAACAAGCACCAAGACCACTATTGGAAGCATCTGTATGAATTACGAAGGTGGATCAATAGTCAGGGTAAGAAAAGCAAGGTGGATTAGTTAATTCAACTTTCAATTCTGAGAATGCCTTATGTTGTGATTCCTTCCATTAAAAAATACTAGATATCTTTAGGAGTTAGAGCAAGGGACTGGCTTTCTCAGATGAATTTTGGATGAAACTCCTGTAATATCCGGCAATTCCAAGAAACTGCCTGAGTTGTGTCACATGTTCTGGTTGGGAGAAATCAATGATGGCTTTAGTGAGGCTAGGTTTGGTTTTGATACAATCGGACGATAGTTTATGTCCTAGGAATTCTACATTTAATTTCAGAAGTTCACATTTGCATAATTTGATTTTTAAACCTGCGTCTTAGATTTTATAGATACTTTTCTCCAAACTTTGAAGGTGTGAATTGATATCGGGAGACATGATAATACTGCCATCGATATAGATTTGGATATTTTTCCATAGATGGCCTGAAAAGATGTGACATGTGAGTCTTTGAAAAAAGGCTGGACTAGTTTAAAGTCCTTGGGGCAACCTATTAAATTCATAGGTATCGCTAGGTGTACTGAAGGCAGTGTATTTACGAGAATTTTCATCCAAGACAATCTGGTGAAAGTAACTCTCCAGATCAATAGTGGAGAAAATCTTATTAAGTGAATTGTGGTTGCTTATAATTTCACGGATTAAAAGGATACAGAATTGTTCATCCTCTATGACTAAATTGAGTTTGCGAAATTCTACTACAATTCTCTATTCTCTGAGATTTGTTTTAGGTACAAGCAAGATAGGACTTCGCCAGCGTGAGCCACAGGGGCTTATGATTTCTTGCTCTAATTAATATTTATTATGTTTTACGTGTTCTCTCTGAGAGTGAGGTAATCTGTTAGAAGGTCAATTGATAGGCTTGGTTTCGGCGCTATGCAAAATTATCTTGTGTTTCAGAACCTGACAACATCGCCATCTAACATGACTGTCTTTTTATATTTATGCATGAGTTCAATGAAATTGTCCTTAAGAGCTTCAAAATCCACTTGATTAATTTATGATTTGATGTTATCCAGTGTCAAGGAGTTGGGTTTATTTATTACTACATTAAAAACAAATGTATTACATGGTGTTTGTTCATTGAAGATAAAGGGGAACATGTCTGCTTCTATTATCTTATTTCCCTTAGTTATGCAAAGTGGGGAATCAGTGTAGTTTATGAGAATTGTTTCAAAATGACTGTTTACACTTTGATGGAGGGCTGTGATGGTGATTAAGCCTTTATTATTAAAGGTGTTTAGTTGGGTGATTATACTGTATTTGTGAAAGTTTGGTGGTATTTAATTTACATTAACTTTCACGTTAGCAGAGGATCTTGGATGGATGGTGATGTTTTCATTTATAATTACATCAGAAATGAGAGAGTGGTTTACAATCAGGTCTTCAATAGATACTTCCACATTATCATACTCAGGGGGAGTTAGTTGAGTACAAGTACCGGTATGAGAGAGTGGTTTACAATCAGGTCTTCAATAGATACTTCCACATTATCATACTCAGGGGGAGTTAGTTGAGTACAAGTACTGGTATGAGAGAGTGGGTTACAATCAGGTCTTCAATAGATACTTCCACATTATCATACTCAGGGGGAGTTAGTTGAGTACAAGTACCGGTATGAGAGAGTGGTTTACAATCAGGTCTTCAATAGATACTTCCACATTATCATACTCAGGGGGAGTTAGTTGAGTACAAGTACTGGTATGAGAGAGTGGGTTACAATCAGGTCTTCAATAGATACTTCCACATTATCATACTCAGGGGGAGTTAGTTGAGTACAAGTACTGGTATGAGAGAGTGGGTTACAATCAGGTCTTCAATAGATACTTCCACATTATCATACTCAGGGGGAGTTAGTTGAGTACAAGTACCGGTATGAGAGAGTGGTTTACAATCAGGTCTTCAATAGATACTTCCACATTATCATACTCAGGGGGAGTTAGTTGAGTACAAGTACTGGTATGAGAGAGTGGGTTACAATCAGGTCTTCAATAGATACTTCCACATTATCATACTCAGGGGGAGTTAGTTGAGTACAAGTACTGGTATGAGAGAGTGGTTTACAATCAGGTCTTCAATAGATACTTCCACATTATCATACTCAGGGGGAGTTAGTTGAGTACAAGTACTGGTATGAGAGAGTGGGTTACAATCAGGTCTTCAATAGATACTTCCACATTATCATACTCAGGGGGAGTTAGTTGAGTACAAGTACCGGTATGAGAGAGTGGTTTACAATCAGGTCTTCAATAGATACTTCCACATTATCATACTCAGGGGGAGTTAGTTGAGTACAAGTACTGGTATGAGAGAGTGGGTTACAATCAGGTCTTCAATAGATACTTCCACATTATCATACTCAGGGGGAGTTAGTTGAGTACAAGTACTGGTATGAGAGAGTGGGTTACAATCAGGTCTTCAATAGATACTTCCACATTATCATACTCAGGGGGAGTTAGTTGAGTACAAGTACCGGTATGAGAGAGTGGTTTACAATCAGGTCTTCAATAGATACTTCCACATTATCATACTCAGGGGGAGTTAGTTGAGTACAAGTACTGGTATGAGAGAGTGGGTTACAATCAGGTCTTCAATAGATACTTCCACATTATCGTACTCAGGGGGAGTTAGTTGAGTACAAGTACCGGTATCCTGAACTACATTAAAAGGGGGGTCAACTGATTGTTTTCTCTTTCTCTCCTTTTCTCTCTTTCTCTGACTTGAATCCATTCGGCCCCATTTATCCAACTATTTTAAGACGTTTATCCCCGTCCAGGTGTCGATTTCATCCTGGCGAGCGATAGCGAGTCAGCATTCTATGGAGAAATCCGGCTTCGCCGGAGAAATTTGTCTATCAAGAAATTTACAAATTTAGCTAGCTGTCAAAACAAAAATTATATAAATTCTGGCTCGCTACCGCTCGCCAGGAAAATATTAACACCTGGATGGGGGTAAATGTCTTAAAACAGTAGGCTGAATGGGGCCGAATGGATGCAAGCCAAAGAGAGAGGGAGAGAAAGATGAAAACAAGTTAGGTGGGCTCCCTTAAAGTACCTGAGTTCTTTCTCTGTATACCTGTATATGAACCTTATGGTGATGGTTAGTTTGGGAGTTCTTTCTCTGTATACCTGTATATGAACCTTATGGTGATGGTTAGATTGGGAGTTCTTTCTCTGTATACCTGTATATGAACCTTATGGTGATGGTTAGTTTGGGAGTTCTTTCTCTGTATACCTGTATATGAACCTTATGGTGATGGTTAGTTTGGGAGTTCTTTCTCTGTTTACCTGTATATGAACCTTATGGTGATGGTTAGTTTGGGAGTTCTTTCTCTGTATACCTGTATATGAACCTTATGGTGATGGTTAGTTTGGGAGTTCTTTCTCTGTATACCTGTATATGAACCTTATGGTGATGGTTAGTTTGGGAGTTCTTTCTCTGTCTGTATATATGAACCTTTATGGTGATGGTTAGTTTGGGAGTTCTTTCTCTGTATACCTGTATATGAACCTTATGGTGATGGTTAGTTTGGGAGTTCTTTCTCTGTATACCTGTATATGAACCTTATGGTGATGGTTAGTTTGGGAGTCTTTCTCTGTATACCTGTATATGAACCTTATGGTGATGGTTAGTTTGGGAGTTCTTTCTCTGTATACCTGTATATGAACCTTATGGTGATGGTTAGTTTGGGAGTTCTTTCTCTGTATACCTGTATATGAACCTTATGGTGATGGTTAGTTTGGGAGTTCTTTCTCTGTATACCTGTATATGAACCTTATGGTGATGGTTAGTTTGGGAGTTCTTTCTCTGTATACCTGTATATGAACCTTATGGTGATGGTTAGTTTGGGAGTTCTTTCTCTGTATACCTGTATATGAACCTTATGGTGATGGTTAGTTTGGGAGTTCTTTCTCTGTATACCTGTATATGAACCTTATGGTGATGGTTAGTTTGGGAGTTCTTTCTCTGTATACCTGTATATGAACCTTATGGTGATGGTTAGTTTGGGAGTTCTTTCTCTGTATACCTGTATATGAACCTTATGGTGATGGGTAGTTTGGGAGTTCTTTCTCTGTATACCTGTATATGAACCTTATGGTGATGGTTAGTTTGGGAGTTCTTTCTCTGTATACCTGTATATGAACCTTATGGTGATGGTTAGTTTGGGAGTTCTTTCTCTGTATACCTGTATATGAACCTTATGGTGATGGTTAGTTTGGGAGTTCTTTCTCTGTATACCTGTATATGAACCTTATGGTGATGGTTAGTTTGGGAGTTCTTTCTCTGTATACCTGTATATGAACCTTATGGTGATGGTTAGTTTGGGAGTTCTTTCTCTGTATACCTGTATATGAACCTTATGGTGATGGTTAGTTTGGGAGTTCTTTCTCTGTATACCTGTATATGAACCTTATGGTGATGGTTAGTTTGGGAGTTCTTTCTCTGTATACCTGTATATGAACCTTATGGTGATGGTTAGTTTGGGAGTTCTTTCTCTGTATACCTGTATATGAACCTTATGGTGATGGTTAGTTTGGGAGTTCTTTCTCTGTATACCTGTATATGAACCTTATGGTGATGGTTAGTTTGGAAGGTCTTTCTCTGTATACCTGTATATGAACCTTATGGTGATGGTTAGTTTGGGAGTTCTTTCTCTGTATACCTGTATATGAACCGTTTTTCTGGTCCCCTTTCTCCCTCGTGTTAAGGCCCATTTGTGTTGAGATTATAAGACGTTCGGCCCATTTCGTTGTCAATTTTAAGACCTTTCGTGCCATTAGGTGTCGATTATATCCTGGCGAGCGATAGCGAGCCTGAAATTTTAAGAGGAACCAGAAGGCCAGGTCATTTTTCTACCAAAAAATGTACAAATTTATCTGGAAGGTGGGTCTAGAGGGTCTTTTTCTAAGTTTGATGGAGGTCTACTGAGGAAACTAAGAAATACATGAATACATGAATTAATAGACACAACAACAACAAAATATCTATCCCCCCTTAGGTTTGAATCTGGTCTGACTGGTGGTACTATGAGTGGCTGTATCTTGAGCACGTGTATACTTTATGATATAACCTTTCTCTCCACCAATCAGAACCTGATTTATGTGTGTGAGAATGATCATTTTTAATTCAGTCATAGATTGAAACCCTAAAAGGATGTCAGAATAAATGGGTAGTTGGGCGATAACATAGAATGGCTGACATGTTACCGATTTTTCAGTGAGTTTTATTAGCAGATTTACTTTACATTAAGTTTGTAATGAGTCACTGCTTACAGATATTATTTGCATATCAGGGCAGGACTCAATGAAGTTTTGAATAAGCTCCTTGAATTTGTTTAGACGTATGGTTTATGGGAGAATCAGTGTCCAAGAAAAAAATCTATGTTATGGTCTCCACATTTAACAGGCAAAAGCAAGGTGGATTCATTATGTCTGCCTGTCATTAACGTTTTCAATTCTTGCGTTTGAGTTACAACATTGCTGTGCCCAGAGTAGGATGAATGTGGGTATACTTTATTGCCTTGGCCACTTATTCTTCCACCGAATTAGCGGTTGTAGTGGAAGAATGATCAGCATTAGCTGTGTTCGTTTTACTATACCTCAAACTTTCGATGGTTTCATGTGAGTATAGAATCTGGTCCAATGACCCTTCATTTTACAGTAACGGCAGAATGGCTCTTTTCCAGCTGCTATCTCAATTTCCCCATTTTCTTTGATGAAGCATTGTTGGGGTTTATGCCCTTGATACCCACAGAAATGTCACGTGAATTATGGTTAATATTTGGGATTGCTTTGAGATTTGTCTGTGTTCCCAGATCTTGGGTTTTGAGAAGAGAAATGAAAGGGTTTGGGTTTGCACTGGGTGTGGTTTTAGGTTTTTGTTAGAGTGGTTGGGGTATTTTTTTGGGTTAGAATGGTTTTATACTGCTGCAACTGTTGTGGCAGAAGTTGTATCAGGCTTAGCTACAGTTGTATCCTTGACAATGAACGTTTGGGGTCAATAGCTCTCTATATGCACATTTTGTTAAGCCTTTCAGATAAATCCACAAAAGTGTCATTAGGTGTGAAGGGGATAGACTGAAACAGTCCTTGGACATTTTCAGGTAAGAGGTTTGACACAAACATGTACCCAAATGGAGTAGTTGCTTGATCAACATGTATTCCCTGTGATCAATGGAGTGAGTAGTTGCTTGATCAACATGTATTCCCTGTGATCAATGGAGTAGTTGCTTGATCAACATGTATTCCCTGTGATCAATGCTCTTAATCCATGAACTGTGTTTAAGCTCGTTTCTCATGTTTTGGGCTAGTGTTGAGGCCTTAGCAACAGGTCCATCGACTGACAAACTTGTGTAAGAGTGGTGATTCTCTAGTTCATTAGAACAATTATGGACTGCAGTGAAGAATTTGGCAGTTTTAGTGCCGAGTCAAGTTATGACAATTTGCTTGAGAGTTTCATATGGGGTGCATTTCATGCATTGTGTTTCCAGCAAGTAGATATCCTGCCGGATATTCACCTTTGAAAATCCTTGACCTGAAAATGTCTATCTTGCTTTTGTCATTATTTCAATGCCATTTAGCAATCTCACCTTCTACATCAGCAACTAGAGTGTAAACCGAATAGTTAATTTCATATCCAGTGAAAGGTTTGTATCGATTTTGGTGTATGACCGCCATAATAGGTGCATGAACAACTTGAGGTTGGTTTTGGTATAAAGGAGTATATTGGGTGTGACTATACAGTATATATTGGGTGTGACTATACAGTATATATTGGGTGTGATTATACAGTATATATTTGGGGACATATTCGGGTAACCCTGTGAGTGGCTAGGCTTAAGATTATGTGGTTGAGTTTGGTTAGGCCAAGGTTGTCTTGGAGGTAGGAAAGGGCTTTGTGGTTTGGGGCGATAAGGTTGTCTTGGTTCATCAGGGATGCTCATGTACGATGAGATAGTGGCTTTGAGAGATTACACAGTTCTTGTGTATTCACATTATACTGGGTAGGTGGTTGGGGTGATTTGGTAGGGTATTTGTTATTCGCTTGAGGAGTGAGTGTGTTAGCTTGGGGTGTGGTAGGTGCGATCCCATCAGTATTCACTTGACCTGGGCTAAGTTGATAATTATTTTGGTTATTCTGTGTTTTGATAATAACACTTGATAGATGTTACAAGGTTTGATGTTAGAGTACATATTTCGTGTATTAAGGGAGAAAGAAGCTATATCAAACCAGATAGTACTTACATATTTCGTCTGTATATAATATTGCTGGTGGGTTGGCTTGACCAATCGCAGCGGACGACAGGTGTAGAAATATCACATTGATGTGACATCATGGTCAACCACAAGAGGCAGGGGTGGTGATGACGATGTTAATGGACGAGATGACCAATCACAGCAGCCTGCAGGCGTAGGGATATCACAGCTCTGATGACGTCACAGCCAATCACAGAGCAGCATAGCGATGGTGATGATGAAAAGGGGTGGGGATTGACGCTATGGGTGGCCAGCTTTGATGAATTCTAGCCAACCTGTTGGTCTCATGTGTGTTGCAAATCATTGTGCAATGATATCATGATTAGGTATATTTATCACAATTACATTTGAAAAGCGTCAACAATGTGAGCACGAATCTGATCTGTGACTGGTGGCTGGAGGAAAAGGGCCTTCTCATTGTTCAACCGGTGGTTTCTTCCAGCATCCATGTTTTCCTCTAATTCCTTGTCATACAAGATCTGGTACCACTCTCTCAAGTCCTTCTCTGTCTCATCGTCAAAGGTAAAGTGAATCAATCTCTTCTTCTGTCTAGCCGCTAGCTGCTCCAGCGTCGGCATGGGCTTATCTGTAGGTGATTCCGTGTTTGGGATTATCTTGTTGATATCCCAGTCAAGCTGCTACTCCAAGAGTACTTCTGTCGCCTCGGTCTGGCTTTCTTGGGTTTCCACTTGGATACCCAGTCTTGTGTCTCCTCTTCATTGTCGGGAAAATGGGGATGCAAGAAGACTTTCCTGCTGGGAAAGGATTTCTTGAAACGTGGCATGGTGAGCGGGAGAGTAGACTACAGGCTCGGGTGTCGGGGCAGTCCACATATGGCAGTCAGTGGTATGTGGTATGTGGTAACTGTGGCACACAGCAATTGCCAACACTTGCCACATCGCTGCCACCTCCTGGCGGGTTATTGCCAACTCATAGCTACTCATAGCGCATACATGGGTACTCGTCGCAAATGTGTGGCGACTTGTGGATGTGTTTCATGACCACTCTTGACTTACTCGTGGCACACTAGATGCTCTGTCTTGAAATTTCATAGCACCTAATCATAGACATTCGTGGCTATTATTAGCGACTCACAGCTAAGTCATCAACATGCGTAGATAGTCTTGATATACGTGAAATTCACCGAGTATCTACGACTACCGAATAATTATGAGACTGTATCTGTTGTAGACGTTTGGATGTAGTCGGTAAAATTACAATAATATTTTGAGTTGGAATAAATCTTATCTATGACTTCATCAAGGGTTTGTGGGGTTTTCTACGGTGATATTCTGGATTAGCCTTTCCTATATCTTTTGAGATATAATAGGTTGCAGTAGACATGATTATAGTGGGAGAAAACTATTCATGAATGAACATTTTGGATTCGGGAGCCGTACGCAAAATCGCAATTATAAGGCTTAACCCTTACTGTACCAGCGACGACGAATTATAAGGCTTAACCCTTACTGTACCAGCGACGACGAATTATAAGGCTTAACCCTTACTGTACCAGCGACGACGAATCGCCGTCAGTAATAAAGTAACTCGTCAGTACCAGCGACGGAAGATCGCCGTCAGTACTATGCGGTCCTTGTAACTGGCCGTATCAAGCGGTACCACGTACTATGAGTTTTACGCACTGTTTTGAGACTTGGGCAACACTGCTCAGCTTATATTCAAGGTCTCACAGCCTAGCTGGCTCAGTATTCCACCAACTTTTGAGGTGGAAGGGTATTCTCTTTCGACTCTGAAGCCATTTTGGCCCCATTGCCTGGTACTGCGGGGTACATTTATGTTAATACCCTCTTGTACAGGAGGGGTTAAGATTATATTCATATAAATGAAAAACAAATTACGTTAAACAAATTCTGATAACTCTGTTAGGAATCCAGTGAAAAATTCTTATTATTTCATGTACAAAAAAGTATTCCTCAACATACAACGCAATTGTGATGAGTTGAATGCCAAATAAAGATGATATTTCATTTAGTTTCAAACAAATTTCAACATGAATTAACAAAGTGATTCCTAGTTAAATGTATTCATATTGTAGTGTGGGCTTTCCTCTTTCTTGTCATGTATAACTCCTTACAGTAGATGCAATTGTTGTGGATTTAACCCATACCCTTCCAGCGTTGGATGATGTCCGACAGCACAAAATGTGCACCAAAGTACCAGGGTCGGACATTGTCCAACGGCTTATTAGACAAGCTGTAAATATGGTGAGAGCTTGTATACCACTAAATTAAGCAAAGACCTAGCTCAAGTCGTTGGCAACACTGTCTGGATTGTGAATAGTGTGATGCAAGGCCATATGTGGCCCGCAGTCAGTCGCCCTTCAGAATTCATGAAGTACAGTCACACCACACCACTCCCCTGATTGAAGGTTAGCTGTTTTGCACAATCTTCTGGGAGGGTAGGAGTTACACAGACCGATATTTAATTGTTTCCTTGCACGCCATCCATTGGGAAACTGATAAAACAAAGAGACCTCGTACCATTTACTTTAAGTTAATTGTGCATCTAAAAGGGTTAACTTAAATTGGCAGTATCATATATTGATTAAATTAACATGAAGCTAAAGCTCAGATTTGCTGAATGTTGAATCTGAATTTGGGAATAATTAATTGTGAGTGCATGTGGAGTGTGTTAGTGTGCATGAATGTGTGAGTGTGTGTGTGTGTGTGTGAGTGTGTGTGTGTGTGTATGCTGTTTGTGTATGTATGTGTATTTGTTGTATAAACCCCAAAGGACCTTAGTATACTGTACACGCAACGCATTATTAGCCCGACCCAACTATCGTAGGGAAAGTTTCAACTTTACCCAATTTTCCTCCAAACTTTATAAACGTGTCCTTGTACCGCAGTAAACGCCAGCTTTGTGTTGGACTTTTAATCAGGTTATAGTCTTCAGGGGAGGTGTACTGGAGTGGTCATGCCACTGGACTGGTAATCCAATGGTCACGGGTTCGAATCTCGATGTATCAATGGGAAGATAATATTGGGATGGAATTAGTGCTGTACCTAGTATCAGTGCATTACCACAAAGCCCACCAAAACGCCAAATAAATATCCTCATTGTTTCCTGATTAAACAGCACTGTATGAATACTCCCATATTCAAAATATGCTACAGCGGGACAATGCCTAGTGAGTTCATAATTCAATAGGTGGCGTTCTGAGAGTGAGGGTCCGAGTCTAGGAGCTGAGACAGTGAACCACTGGAGCGATGCGACTTCAGAGATGGGGCTGCTTTGAGCCATGAGTGAGCAACTAAGCCCAATGCATCCTGCAAAGGCAAGATGGCAGGGGCTGGTTGCAGCTAAAAGTGCTTCACATGTCTCACCCCCTAGACTGGAACGAGACCTCGCTGGCTTCACCGTTGACTGTACAACGGTTGAATATACAGGCTCTCAGCCTATGCCCGAGAGGGCGAGGGCTGGGTTTTGGGGTATTTATCTATACAATCATTCCCTAAGCCCCCTTTCAAGATAAATTAGTACATTTTACGGTAGAAAAATTTCCCGGCCCAAGGCCGCTTCCTCCTAGAATTATAGGCTCGCTATAGTTCGCCAAGAAAAAATCGACACCTACATGGCACGAAAGGTCTTTATATTGAAGAACAAAATGGGGTAAATGGTCTTAAAATTGCCAAACTAATGGAATTAATGTCTTAAAATCTCAAAGCTAAAGGGGCTAAACATGAGGGAGAAAACAACAACTGCCTCCCCCTTACCACCAACAACTGCCTCCCCCTTACCACCAACAACTGCCTCCCCCTTACCACCAACAACTGCCTCCCCCTTACCACCAACAACTGCCTCCCCCTTACCACCAACAACTGCCTCCCCCTTACCACCAACAACTGCCTCCCCCTTACCACCAACACTGCCTACCACACAACTGCTCCCCCTTACCACCAACAACTGCCTCCCCTACCACCAACAACTGCCTCCCCCTTACCACAACAACTGCCTCCCCCTTACCACCAACAACTGGTTACCACCTCCAACAACTGTCTCCCCCTTACCACCACCAACAACTGCCTTCCCCTTACCACCAACAACTGCCTCCCCCTTACCACCACCAACTGCTCCCCCTTACCACCAAGCCTCCCCTTACCACAACAACTGCTCCCCCTACCACCAACACTGCCTCCCCTTACCACCAACAACTCCCCCTTACCAAAACACTGCCTCCCCCTTACCACCACAACTGCCTCCCCTACCACCAACAACTGCCTCCCCTTACCACCAACAACTGCCTCCCCTTACCACCAACAACTGCCTCCCCCTTACCACCAACAACTGCCTCCCCCTTACCACCACAACTGCCTCCCCCTTACCACCAACAACTGCCTCCCCTTACCACCAACAACTGCCTCCCCCTTACCACCACCAACAACTGCCTCCTTACCACCAACAACTGCCTCCCCTTACCACCAACAACTGCCTCCCTTACCACCAACAACTGCCTCCCCCTTACCACCAACAACTGCCTCCCCCTTACCACCAACAACTGCCTCCCCTTACCACCAACTGCCTCCCCCTTACCACCAACAACTGCCTCACACACTGCCTCCCCCTTACCACCAACAACTGCCTCCCCCTTACCACACAACAACTGCCTCCCCTACCACCACAACTGCTCCCCCTTACCACCAACAACTGCCTTCCCCTTACCACCAACAACTGCCTCCCCCTTACCACCAACAACTGCCTCCCCCTTACCACCAACAAACGCCTCCCCCTTACCACCAACAATCCCCCTTACCACCAACACCCTCCCCCTTACCACCAACAACTGCGCCCCCTTACCACCAACAAATGCCTCCCCCTCACCACCACCAACTGCCTCCCCCTTACCACCAACAACTGCCTCCCCCTTACCACCAACAACTGCCTCCCCCTTACCACCAACAACTGCCTCCCCCTTACCACCAACAACTGCCTCCCCCTTACCACCAACAACTGCCTCCCCCTTACCACCAACAACTGCCTCCCCCTTACCACCAACAACTGCCTCCCCCTTACCACCACAACTGCCTCCCCTTACCACCAACAACTGCCTCCCCTTACCACCAACAACTGCCTCCCCTTACCACCAACAACTGCCTCCCCCCCACCACCAACAACTGCCTCCCCCTTACCACCAACACCGGCCTCCCTCTTACCACCAACTACTACCGCCCCCTTACCACCACAACTGCCTCCCCCTTACCACCACAACAACTGCCTCCCCCTACCACCACCAACAACTGCCTCCCCCTTACCACCAACAACTGCCTCCCCTACCACCAACAACTGCTCCCCCTTACCACCAACAACTGCCTCCCCCTTACCACCACCAACAACTGCCTCCCCCTTACCACCAACAACTGCCCCCCCCTTACACCACCAAACTGCCTCCCCCTTACCACCAACAACTGCCTCCCCTTACACCAACAACTGCCCCCCCCTTACCACCAACAACTGCCTCCCCTTACCACCAACAACTGCCTCCCCTTACCACCAAAACTGCTCCCCCTTACCACCAACAACTGCCCCCTTACCACCAACAACTGCCTTCCCCTTACCACCAACAACTGCCTCCCCCTTACCACCAACAACTGCCTCCCCCTTACCACCAACAACTGCCTCCCCCTTACCACCAACAACTGCCTTCCCCTTACCACCACCAACTGCCTTCCCCTTACCACCACCAACTGCCTTCCCCTTACCACCAACAACTTCCTCCCCCTTACCACCAACAACTGCCTCCCCCTTACCACCAACAACTGCCTCCCCCTTACCACCAACAACTGCCTCCCCCTTACCACCAACAACTGCCTCCCCCTTACCACCAACAACTGCCTCCCCCTTACCACCAACAACTGCCTCCCCCTTACCACCACCAACTGCCTTCCCCTTACCACCAACAACTGCCTTCCCCTTACCACCAACAACTGCCTCCCCCTTACCACCAACAACTGCCTCCCCCTTACCACCAACAACTGCCTCCCCCTTACCACCACCAACAACTGGCCCCCCCTTACCATCCCAAAATGCCTCCCCTCTACCACCAACAACTGCCTCCCCCTTACCACCACCAACTGCCTTCCCCTTACCACCAACAACTGCCTCCCCCTTACCACCACCAACTGCCTTCCCCTTACCACCACCAACCCGCCTTCCCCTTACCACCAACAACTGCCTCCCCCTTACCACCAACAACTGCCTCCCCCTTACCACCAACAACTGCCTCCCCCTTACCACCACCAACAACTGCCTCCCCCTTACCACCAACAACTGCCTCCCCCTTACCACCACCAACTGCCTTCCCCTTACCACCAACAACTGCCTCCCCCTTACCACCAACAACTGCCTCCCCCTTACCACCAACAACTGCCTCCCCCTTACCACCAACAACTGCCTCCCCCTTACCACCAACAACTGCCTCCCCCTTACCACCAACAACTGCCTCCCCCTTACCACCAACAACTGCCTCCCCCTTACCCACCACAACCGCCTTCCCCTTTCCCCCAACAACTGCCTCCCCCTTACCACCAACAACTGCCTCCCCCTTACCACCAACAACTGCTTCCCCCTTACCACCAACAACTGCCTCCCCCTTACCACCAACAACTGCCTCCCCCTTACCACCAACAACTGCCTCCCCCTTACCACCAACAACTGCCTCCCCCTTACCACCAACAACTGCCTCCCCCTTACCACCACCAACAACTGCCTCCCCCTTACCACCAACAACTGCCTCCCCCTTACCACCAACAACTGCCTCCCCTTTACCACCAACAACTGCCTCCCCCTTACCACCACCAACAACTGCCTCCCCCTTACCACCAACAACTGCCTCCCCCTTACCACCAACAACTGCCTCCCCCTTACCACCAACAACTGCCTCCCCCTTACCACCAACAACTGCCTCCCCTTACCACCAACAACTGCCTCCCCCTTACCACCAACAACTGCCTCCCCCTTACCACCAACAACTGCCTTCCCCTTACCACCAACAACTGCCTCCCCCTTACCACCAACAACTGCCTTCCCCTTACCACCAACAACTGCCACCCCCTTACCACCACCAACAACTGCCTCCCCCTTACCACCAACAACTGCCTCCCCCTTACCACCAACAACTGCCTCCCCCTTACCACCAACAACTGCCTCCCCCTTACCACCAACAACTGCCTTCCCTTACCACCAACAACTGCCTCCCCCTTACCACCCACAACTGCCTCCCCCTTACCACCAACAACTGCCTCCCCCTTACCACCAACAACTGCCTCCCCCTTACCACCAACAACTGCCTCCCCCTTACCACCAACAACTGCCTCCCCCTTACCACCACCAACAACTGCCTCCCCCTTACCACCAACAACTGCCTCCCCCTTACCACCAACAACTGCCTCCCCCTTACCACCAACAACTGCCTCCCCCTTACCACCAACAACTGCCTCCCCCTTACCACCAACAACTGCCTCCCCCTTACCACCAACAACTGCCTCCCCCTTACCACCAACAACTGCCTCCCCCTTACCACCAACAACTGCCTCCCCCTTACCACCAACAACTGCCTCCCCCTTACCACCAACAACTGCCTTCCCCTTTACCACCAACACAACTGCCTCCCCCTTACCACCAACAACTGCCTCCCCCTTACCACCAACAACTGCCTCCCCCTTACCACCACCAACAACTGCCTCCCCCTTACCACCAACAACTGCCTCCCCTTACCACCATCAACTGCCTCCCCCTTACCACCACCAACTGCCTTCCCCTTACCACCAACAACTGCCTCCCCCTTACCACCAACAACTGCCTCCCCCTTACCACCACCAACAACTGCCTCCCCCTTACCACCAACAACTGCCTCCCCCTTACCACCAACAACTGCCTCCCCCTTACCACCAACAACTGCCTCCCCCTTACCACCAACAACTGCCTTCCCCTTACCACCAACAACTGCCTCCCCCTTACCACCAACAACTGCCTCCCCCTTACCACCAACAACTGCCTTCCCCTTACCACCAACAACTGCCTCCCCCTTACCACCACCAACAACTGCCTCCCCCTTACCACCACCAACAACTGCCTTCCCCTTACCACCAACAACTGCCTCCCCCTTACCACCAACAACTGCCTCCCCCTTACCACCAACAACTGCCTCCCCCTTACCACCAACAACTGCCTCCCCCTTACCACCACCAACAACTGCCTCCCCCTTACCACCAACAACTCCCTCCCCCTTACCACCAACAACTGCCTCCCCCTTACCACCAACAACTGCCTCCCCCTTACCACCAACAACTGCCTCCCCCTTACCACCACCAACAACTGCCTCCCCCTTACCACCACCAACAACTGCCTTCCCCTTACCACCAACAACTGCCTCCCCCTTACCACCAACAACTGCCTTCCCCTTACCACCAACAACTGCCTCCCCCTTACCACCAACAACTGCCTCCCCCTTACCACCACCAACAACTGCCTCCCCCTTACCACCAACAACTGCCTTCCCCTTACCACCAACAACTGCCTCCCCCTTACCACCAACAACTGCCTCCCCCTTACCACCAACAACTGCCTCCCCCTTACCACCACCAACAACTGCCTCCCCCTTACCACCAACAACTGCCTCCCCCTTACCACCAACAACTGCCTTCCCCTTACCACCAACAACTGCCTCCCCCTTACCACCACCAACAACTGCCTCCCCCTTACCACCAACAACTGCCTCCCCCTTACCACCAACAACTGCCTCCCCCTTACCACCAACAACTGCCTCCCCCTTACCACCAACAACTGCCTCCCCCTTACCACCAACAACTGCCTCCCCCTTACCACCAACAACTGCCTCCCCCTTACCACCAACAACTGCCTCCCCCTTACCACCAACAACTGCCTCCCCCTTACCACCAACAACTGCCTCCCCCTTACCACCAACAACTGCCTCCCCCCTCCCACCAACAACTGCCTCCCCCCTACCAACAACAACAGCCTCCCCCTTACCACCAACAACTGCCTCCCCCTTACCACACCAACAACTGCCTCCCCCTTACCACCAACAACTGCCTCCCCCTTACCACCAACAACTGCCTCCCCTTACCACCACAACTGCCTCCCCCTTACCACCAACAACTGCCTCCCCCTTACCACCAACAACTGCCTCCCCCTTACCACCAACAACTGCCTCCCCCTTACCACCAACAACTGCCTCCCCCTTACCACCAACAACTGCCTCCCCCTTACCACCAACAACTGCCTCCCCCTTACCACCACCAACAACTGCCTCCCCCTTACCACCAACAACTGCCTCCCCCTTACCACCAACAACTGCCTCCCCCTTACCACCAACAACTGCCTCCCCTTACCACCAACAACTGCCTCCCCCTTACCACCACCAACAACTGCCTCCCCCTACCACCAACAACTGGCTCCCCACCACCAACAACTGCCTCCCTTACCACCAACAACTGCCTCCCCCTTACCACCAACAACTGCCTCCCCCTTACCACCAACAACTGCCTCCCCCTTACCACCACCAACAACTGCCTCCCCCTTACCACCAACAACTGCCTCCCCCTTACCACCAACAACTGCCTCCCCCTTACCACCAACAACTGCCTTCCCCTTACCACCAACAACTGCCCCCCCCCTACCCCCAACAACTGCCTCCCCCTTACCACCAACAACCGCCCCCCCCCCACCCCCAACCACTCCCTCCCCTACCACCAACAACTGCCTCCCCCCTACCACCAACAACTGCCTTCCCCTTACCACGCACACTGCCTCCCCCTTACCACCAACAACTGCCTCCCTTACCACCAACAACTGCCTCCCCTTACCACCAACAACTGCCTCCCCCTTACCACCACCAACAACTGCCTCCCCCTTACCACCAACAAACTGCCTCCCCTTACCACCAACAAACTGCCTCCCCCTTACCACCAACAACTCCCTCCCCCTTACCACCACCAACAACTGCCTCCCCCTTACCAAACAACTGCCTCCCCCTTACCACCAACAACTGCCTCCCCCTTACCACCACAACTGCCTCCCCTTACCACCAACACTGCCTCTCCCTTACCACCAACAACTGCCTCCCCCTTACCACCACCAACAACTGCCTCCCCCTTACCACCAACAACTGCCTCCCCCTTACCACCAACAACTGCCTCCCCTACCACCAACAACTTCATTCCCCTTACCACCAACAACTGCCTCCCCCTTACCACCAACAACTGCCTCCCCCTTACCACCAACAACTGCCTCCCCCTTACCACCAACAACTGCCTCCCTTACACCAACAACTGCCTCCCCCTTACCACCAACAACTGCCTCCCCTTACCACCAACTGCCTTCCCCTTACCACCACCAACTGCCTTCCCCTTACCACCACCAACTGCCTTCCCCTTACCACCACCAACTGCCTTCCCCTTACCACCATCAACTGCCTCCCCCTTACCACCAACAACTGCCTCTCCCCCTACCAACAACTGCCTCCCCCTTACCACCAACAACTGCCTCCCCCTTACCACCAACAACTGCCTCCCCCTTACCACCAACAACTGCCTCCCCCTTACCACCACCAACTGCCTCCCCCTTACCACCAACAACTGCCTCCCCCTTACCACCAACAACTGCCTCCCCTACCACCAACAACTGCCTCACCCTTACACCACAACTGCCTCCCCCTTACCACCAACAACTGCCTCCCCGTACCACCACCAACTACCTCCCCCTTACCACCAACAACTGCCTCCCCTTACCACCAACAAGAATCCTCCCCTTACCACCAACAACTGCCTCCCCCTTACCACCAACAACTGCCTCCCCCTTGCCACCAACAGTTTTCAAGGATGCTCGTCTCTCTGTTATTATGGCTACCGATAGAAGAACTTATTGAGCTTAACCCCTTCAGTACCAGCACCGTTCTTTTGAATTTGTGCTGTCTACTATTAGACTATTGTATTCAGTTTAAGAAGGGCCTCCAGCAATGAACAGGCTTCGAACTATCCCAAGTAACTCTTTATATTACCATAGATCCTTCCTTAGCTGCACGAAATAGTCTAAATATAACCAATATATATTTAATAAAGACGTCACCAGTACAGAAGGGAGTTAAAATGGAAAATTAAAAGTCGAAGAATTTACAGATAAATATATATACTTGACCCCTTTTATTCCCAGAGAGCCTTCCAAAGCTGAGTAAAATCGTCTAATATGTGTAATTGTGCTTCTTGACTTAAAAGTAGGTTATGTTCTGCCGATGGAGGATAGGCTACACATAATATAACATCGGATATAAAACCATTACATAATACTATTTATGGGGACCCACTTCGTTTTTTTTTTTCTCTCTCTCTCTCACTCTCACTGGGTTGTATTCATTCGGCATCATTCAGCCTACTGTTATAAGACGTTTATCCCCATCTATGTGTATTTTTTTTCCTGGCGAATGGTAGCGGGCCAGAATATTTAACCCTTTCCCTGCGGGTGACGTTCTGGAACATCCTGGCAATTTGCAGCAATTTCCAGGCTTTAAAAGCCTGTAAAAACCGTAAAACTCGAGTGTCAGTGGGCGGGAGCGTGAGGGGCCCACCTCCGACCCTCAGAGCAGCCAGCGGCCCACTGAGGTAGACTGTGTCTCGCGCGGGTCTCTCACTGCCTCTCACAACAGTGTTGCCAAGCGAGCGAGTGCTAACAAATAGCGGGTTTCCTGCGTTTCTATGGCACCGCTGCGGGTGAACCAGGCCACGTACGAGGCCCGTTCTGGTCTCATTTTGAAGCTATTTTCGCCTAGTTTTCGGCAGAATACAGTTCATTTAATGCAGATGCTTGATAAATCATTCAGAGTGCCTGAATATGCCCTAAATAGCCCAAAACACACCGCAGAGAAAGTGTTAAAAGCCAAAAATTGTCAGCAGGCTAAATTTGTAAATTTTTTATAGAAGAATGTCTCCGGCGAAGCCGGATTTGTTCATACAATCAACACCTGGATGGGGATAAACGTTTTAAAACAGTAGGTGAAGGGGGAAGAATGGATACAACCCAGAGAGAGAGGGAGAGAGAGAAAAAAAAAAACGAGGTGGGCCCCCTCAAGTAGTAAAAAACGTCACCGGTACAGAAGGGGTTAAGGGGAATTGTTTGTGTTTTTCTGAAACCCCTTCTTCGTGATTAGCCCCATTAGTTTCAAAACTTAAGACTTTCGCCCATTTTGTTGTCAATATTAAGATCTTTGGTGCCATTTAGGTGTCGATTGTTTTCCTTGCGAACGATAGCGAGCCTATAATTTAGGAGGAATCGGCAGCTTCGGCCGGGACATTTTTCTACCAAAAAGTGTACAAATTTACCTCGTAGGGGGTCTTTGGGATGTTGTTTTTTAAGCTTAATGGAGGTCTAGGGAACACACTAAAACAAATAATTATATACACTAGTAATAATTATATACACTAGTAATAATTATATACACTAGTAATAATTATACACACTAGATTATATACACTAGTAATAATTATATACACTAGTAATAATTATATACACTAGTAATAATTATATACACTAGTAATAATTATACACACTAGTAATAATTATATACACTAGTAATAATTATACACACTAGTAATAATTATATACACTAGTAATAATTATATACACTAGTAATAATTATATACACTAGTAATAATTATATACACTAGTAATAATTATATACACTAGTAATAATTATACACACTAGTAATAATTATATACACTAGTAATAATTATATACACTAGTAATAATTATATACACTAGTAATAATTATATACACTAGTAATAATTATACACACTAGTAATAATTATATACACTAGTAATAATTATATACACTAGTAATAATATATACACTAGTAATAATTATATACACTAGTAATAATTATATACACTAGTAATAATTATATACACTAGTAATAATTATATACACTAGTAATAATTATATACACTAGTAATAATTATATATACACACTAGTAATAATTATATACACTAGTAATAATTATACACACTAGTAATAATTATATACACTAGTAATAATTATATACACTAGTAATAATTATATACACTAGTAATAATTATATACACTAGTAATAATTATATACGCTAGTAATAATTATATACACTAGTAATAATTATATACACTAGTAATAATTATATACACTAGTAATAATTATACACTAGTAATAATTATATACACTAGTAATAATTATATACACTAGTAATAATTATATACACTAGTAATAATTATATACACTAGTAATAATTATATACACTAGTAATAATTATATACACTAGTAATAATTATACACACTAGTAATAATTATATACACTAGTAATAATTATATACACTAGTAATAATTATATACACTAGTAATAATGACAAATATAATAACGTCCCCGGCCTTAACTGTAGTTAGACCAAGGCTGATCTTTTTAGAATCACCTTTCTTCACCATAATTATTAGTTTGGCGATTTTAAGATGTTTTGCACCATTACTTTGGTAAGTACAGTACATGACGTAATTACATCTTTTTTCTTGGCGCTATTAAATCTCTGAGCGAAGGCTAGAGAGAAAATGGCGTTTGATAAAAGACCTGAACAATATTATTCTTGGCGAGTTATAGCGATCTTGCAATTTAGGAACAATCGGCCTTCGGCCGGGACATCTACCGAAAACATTTAAATGTATCTTGACATGGGGTTTGTTGTTTGGTTGTCTTTTAGCTTGAAGGAGTAGATATATCTAAGAAGCAAATTTAATAACATATCCGACAATTGAAAACAAACAAAACTCAAAATTCTCGGTAATAATAACATAGTGTTTTTCAGCGCAGACCTAAAACCTCACAGACATTCCTGTACATCTGCTCTGAATAATTACTGGGCATATATTTATTTTAATCTTCGCCAAATTAAGGGGGAGATTATGTAATCGTCGCTATCTACCTGTATGTTTCTTTTTTCGTCTGTCTGTCTCTTTGTAGCAGGATATACATGAAACTTGGTCAGTACTTTCGCTTGGTACTAGAAAAGAAAACATTATTGTTGTCACCAGCGCAAGGAGGAGGCTGTAGGCACCAGCCGAACAGGGTGGTACTCCCAGGGATTGCTATACTGTAGGTGGGTGTTAAGGAAAACTGGTACTCCTGTATCACCACCTGGCCTCTCTTGCTGATCCTTTCCGTACCTCACCTAAACAGAGGGCAGGCCCAGTTTTTTTTTTAGGGGGGGGGGAAGAAATACCCCTAATGGTTTGGCCCCTGGCGATGACCCATCACAATGCTCTGGACCACTACCTTCTACTCTTACTATCAATTTCTGCAAAATTCGTGGCCTTTCCTCTATCTTCCACTCTGTGGAAAACCACCTCTCCTCTGCCAACCCTGATTTTCTCTTTCTTACCGAAACCCAGTTGTCTGGGACTACTAACAGCAAATCCTTCTCTGTATCCTCGTGCTATCTCTATCCTACATTCAAAGCCAAAGGTGGATGTTGTGTGTACGTAGGCAACAATTTTTCTCGTTTCCCAGAAGCTGGGTGTGCTCAACCGCCTCCGGGTTTTGTTAACCCTGCCACAGCCTCTTCCTCAGTACAGGGGCACAGTGCATCCATGTGTGTACAGGGGCACAGTGCATCCATGTATTGAGTATTGTTCACACGTGTGAGGAGGATCCTCTCACACACCACTTCTAGACAAACTAGAAAAGAAAATCTTCCATCTCATTAAGTCAAGTCCACTCACCAATTCTCTGCAGTCTCTCTCTCTTCACCGCAATGTTGCATCTCTTACACTATTCTACCGCTATTACAATAATCAGTGTTTCTCAGAGCTCTCTCAGTGTATACCACCCCCTCTTCATAGAGCACGTAGCACCCGTCTTGCAACGCAATCGCACCCCTCAAACGTTATTCTCAATCTTTCTTCTATTCAAAAGCTGAGCTCTGGAACTCTCCCAGAATCAGTCTTTCCCTCATCCTTTGACTTAAACGGTTTCAAACTCTGTGTGTCCAGGCATTTTGGCTCGAACGTCCCTTGATTTTGGCCCTTTCACTCTTTCAACTCTGGGGCAGGTACTCGTCACAGGCACTTCTGCCTTTTGTCTCCCTCACTCACATTGAAAAAAATAACAAAAATGCCCAAGAGGATAACCTTGGTAATGCGTTCAGCACTCTCCGAGGGTCCCAAGCCACGGAAGCACTACGAGTCATTCCATGGGAAATCAAAGAAGTACTGCCGAAGAGCCTCCCAGTCGGCAGCGGCAAAGTGCCACAAGCGTTGCCGGTTGGGAGGATCAGGTGGCCGTACTGGATATATAGGACAGGTGACAGAGATACGTTTATGGTCGGAGGAGCCCAAAGGAGAGAAAAGATTTACAGTATAAGTAGAAGGGTTAGAGGTTAGAAATAAGTCAAGAATGTTAGGCTGATCTCCGAAGCGATCCGGGATACGGGTGGGTTGCTGGACTCTAGGTCATTTAAGATAGAAAAGATGTAGGCTTGTTCACCAGGTTGGTCAGTGGAAACAGAGGAGAGCCATTGGTGGTGGTGAACATTGAAATCTCCTAAGATGGAGAATTCTGCGAAGGGAGAGATGGATAGAATGTGTTCCACTTTAGAAGTTAGAGTGTCAAAGAATGTTGGATAATCAATAAAATTAGGGGAGAGATAAACAGTGCAGAAATATTTAGCTTGTGAATGACAAGAAAGCTTCAGCCAGAGAGTTGAGAATTCAGACAAATCAAAGTTGGGAACACGAGAGGAAATAAGATTGTTGCATACATAGACGCAACTTGCTTAAGCAAGTGCCAGAATGAAATTAAATGTCCGCAGCAAAAACTAAACTAGAAGAAAAGAGCTTTTAAATGACACCAGAACAAGCTCTGTAGCTTTCGGGGTTCATCCGCAGCATTGCTACAGACGTCGGCAATATTCGCTAATAATTAGCAATGTTGGGCTACATTTGCCTTTAGCAACACTGAATATATCTCGCAAGACCCCACCACAGACCCTCAGTTTAGCGACAGATGTGCCGGAGAATGGTTGGGGGCCTGCCGCGCTCCTGATTACTCGCTCTCGTCTCCACAAGCTTTAACCCCTACAGTACCAGCGACGTGATTTTCATTATATTCTGGGAACTATTAGATAATTTTAATCAAATATACATCACTGGTACTGGAAGAGTTAATGGACTTAAATTGCAGGATATTGCCAGGACATGCCTGTACGGCCTCCGCAGTGCAAGGGTTAATGCACCCTTCTCTTATCTGTTTCGTCATAAGCCCGGAAGAAATCTTCATATCACCATTTTCCTATAAATTTTGTGAGAAAACTGAATTAGTTACTAACAAATTCTAGTTTAAATGTTTCCATTCTACATGTTAGTATAGGTATTTGTTTCCATTCTACATGTTAGTATAGGTATTTGTTTCCATTCTACATGTTAGTATAGGTATTTGTTTCCATTCTACATGTTAGTATAGGTATTTGTTTCCATTCTACATGTTAGTATAGGTATTTGTTTCCATTCTACATGTTAGTATAGGTATTTGTTTCCATTCTACATGTTAGTATAGGTATTTGTTTTGATCTAACTCTCAATAGAGGTTATATCTAGTGTAATAGCGCATTTTGAGCGACTGTACACTCTAGGGTAACTCATATAATCACTTGTATATCTCACACCCTTATAACAGTTATTCACTTACTTAAGCATACAACTGTACATTCTAATTGGGCATGATCTCCCCTATAGAAGATCACCCCACCTATAAAGGCCTTAGTACAATTCTTGCAAGCTAAGCAGGGGTTCTCACGCTCCCTTCAGAGAATTGCAGCAACACCAAGATGATTGCTTTCAACTAGTAACGTGTGACACCACTCTAGTAAGAAGCCGGCGCCCACAGTGGGAAGGCTTACAGCCAGTAGCAGATCTCAAGTCCAGCCATAAGGAGGGTCGAACCCTTGAGCGGCCGTGGTAATTAATACAGTGCCATTACAGTGACAGTGCGATACTGTGCAATTAGTGTGTGTACCGTTTACCTATTTTTGCTATATCTTAATTCATCTATTCTTTACAAGAAGGAATTACAGATTACAGGAATAATAACTCAATCTAGTTGTTAGCCAGCTTACTGCTTTTAATTAGGTAGATACTTCCCTGCTGGGCAATACAGTATCTACACAGACCTTATAACTATTTACAACCCGCATAGTTCTATATTTTGTGTTAAATAAATATATATAGAAAAGCCAACAGTGTCTTTGCTTCAAATCAATTACCTCTATGATTTACCTTTCAACATGTTTTTACAGTGTTAACCTGGACTACAAGCATTACAAGGAAAATCAAGGTAAGAGGCAAAAAGGTATCAAAACAGTTTAATCCCCGATACATAAGTGGTGGCAGCGGTGGGATACGTGTTCCTTAATACAACACAGAAAAGACCTCCGAAGAGCAATAATATTACCAAACATTAATGAGCTAAATGGAAAGAAAAACATCGATGAATGATAAAGACATAGAAGTGGATTCAGAGTGAGGTGGTACTATGTCACAGTGCCTAGCACATCAGCGCTGACCTCAGCATTCCCTTCACTGAGCCAATGAGTCACGGTGAGCCCGTGCGCCAGCAACTCGCCCCAGCAACTCAGCCAGAGACTCACACACGCACGCACACACACCACACCCAGGCAAGGGTATGACGTGTCTGTGAACTGTGACGTCACAGGAATTGGTGATGACATCAGGAGAAGCAACCAACTCTAAGGGATCACCACTTCAAACTTCATTCTACAACAGCTGACTGGAAGACTTCAAACATCACAGCATTAATTCAGTTTTGTATCGGTTAGTCAAAAATAACAATACAAACTAAATATACTAGTAACTAGTGCTAGTAACAATCCTGTCAACATAAACACAGCAAATGCCAGTGCCTTCTTTAAATTTTCTTTAGTAAATTCAAGTCTTGCTTTAAGAACTTTTATTCTCGCACTAAGAAACTTATATTTACTTCCTTTTAATTCTAATTTCTCTCATTGAATTAACATTTTAGGCCTACAGTAAATATTAGTTTACCAGCACAAATTTCTCAAGAAATTTATTTTTAGCAGAGTGGATCATTGTTCTATTGAGATAGCATATCTAATGAAACAAGCCGCACACCCAGGTGTGTAGAAAAGACTAAACCAAACCAACTCACCGTACTGTTAACGTCCCACATCTAACAGAGCAGGCCGCTCACCCAAGTACATCCTACTGGGCGAGTGAAGTATTCAATTAGTACAAATTTCTAATAGAATATTGTTCTTTCGTCAGAGAAAGATGATCTGGTTAGTGAAAACACTTCTACTACTTGGAACACTAATAGTGGCTGATGCAGCATCACCTTCGTTGCTGAAGCCCGGCGCCCTTGTTGCCCAAGTACGGAGAGTGCTAATTGCGGAAGATGTAGTAGCAGTTCAGTATGATTTCGGAGACCTCTTTGACATTCCCCGTAGTGTTGAGACGCTCCAACGTCGCGTAGACAAATTACACTCTACATTTACCTTCCTACTGACTAATCAGACACTGCCCCGTGACTTACGACTTACAGTAATACTCCAACGCTCACGTGTAGCTCGTATGAATCGTAATTTACGGAAGATCCAATTGGTCCTGCCTGAAGACCCTATCCAGATAGCCAAACACGCTCACTCACGGCGTACAAAGAGAGGACTTTTCAATTTTGTTGGCTTGATCTCCCATGAGCTCTTTGGAACAGCCCGAGCTTCTGATGTTGAAAAGCTGGGAAAGAGACTTAATGTACTGGAGACATCAGCAAGACCCATGAATAGAGTCTTGAAGTAAGACTCAATAGCAATGACGGATGTATTCACGACAGTTAACTCGGTAATTACGACTATTAATAACTTGACACAAGTAGTTAATTCTCTAGTTTCTGATGGACATTCCACAGATAAAGTAATTTACTTGTCCGAGATCTTGCAAGCTACTGAGGATGATGTTAGCGATTTACTTCAGGGTACGAAGAGGGTTCTAGCAAATCTCGTTGATGCTGCCCTAAGCCGAGTCACCAGTGACCTAGTACCTGTAGAACATCTCAGTACGGCAATAGAGATAGCGAAAGATCAGTATTCCCTGATGCCGCTATTTGATGCAGGTGAATGCGAGTTCTACTACCCTCTACTGGAAGCAGTTCTTACGCACTCATCCATTTTAGTCCACATTCCGTTCAAGTCCTCACATATGTTCAATGCTTGGAGAATTATTCCGTTCTCGTTTCTCTTAGACGGAAGATTACTAACCGTGACTGACACAGCGGACAGGATGCTCGTCTCCGACGACCTTCAACTTGTGACTGTGACTGACAATGACGCACTTAACTTATGTCGGTCCTCGTATCTTCATCTATATGTGTGTCCAGCGTATGTGTTTTCCTTTACGTCCCCGGACAAAACTGCATGCGAACTTACTTTGACTCAAGCCACTGTGACTGACACTGGAGCTATGAAAGACTGTTCTTACGCCCCAGCTCCTGAGCTCCCCGTGTTTCATAAACACTTGCTAGATATTCAGTTCTTTTACTTCCCTAACCAGACCCAGGTGTCTCTCATTTGTCAAGATTCTAGAAATGTATTTCATGCACAAGGGATGTATCAGGCACCTGATCACTGTGAGGTAAGGAGTTCACTCATTCACACTCTACCTTCTCATCAGCACCAAGCCCTGATTACTAACCTCTCTTCTGAGTTCATCCCTCTTAACATTTCTATCACAGGCAACTCCTCAGACCTAATCATCAAGTCACGTAGCATTAAATTGTTGAATGCATTGAATTCTTCTGAGTTTACTAATCTACTTAGTTTATCTCTCCCCATGTCCATCAGCCCGGACGTTATCTATCCTACAGTACTAACCCCCGCTTTGGCTCTCTCAGTAATAATTCTAATCCTTGTAGGCCTCTTCTTTCACCTAAATTTCAGGGTTAATCGCCTGACTCGTAGACGTAAGGCTAAGCTGGCAACTGCCGAGGCGACTGTGTAAGTTAGTCCTTACCCTTTCATACCTTCTTTGGCATTGCTATACACTGGGAATAGGGTTATGTAAGTCATAGGGATGATAGGGATAATATGTATGTTCGGTGGGCCTCACTTTACGTGGCCGAGCGGTGTAACACCGCATTTTGAGCGACTGTACACTCTAGGGTAACTCATATAATCACTTGTATAACTCACACCCTTATAACAGTTATTCACTTACTTAAGTATACTACTGTACATTCTAATTGGGCATGAACTCCCCTATAGATGATCACTCCACCAGGTTAGCAAAATTCATGGTGGATCCAACGTTTCACAAGTAAATTTCTTGCATCTTCAGGGAATGATTAGAATAGGGACAAAGCATCATATTTATACAAAATTTGAGGATCAAGAATAGGGAGGTGGGCGGAGCTACTGGGTGTGTGGTGGCTGTTCATTGGTGGAAGGCAGTCTATTCGCGAGACGGGCACTAAATCTTATCGGTGGTTGGTTGTTGGCTGTGGGTGGCTGTGATTGGTTGGTGTTGTCAGTTGTGTGCTGAGCGCGGAAGCGTACGGGAGGGGGGCACAGGGCGAGAGGAAGGGGGGCAGTATGCCTGTAGCGCTTGCCTGAAGGAAGAATTTGAAGGTCTTGTGTTTGGTTGTTGATGCTGGGGTTGAGTGTTTGGATGTATAGAGCTTCTAAAATAGCTAGTCTTCTGGGGTCTGATTCTTTGTCGAGTATGGTGGTTTGTTTGTCTAGGTCGGCGCGAGTTAGGGCAAGATGGTGGGGGGCTTGATAGTGATCTTTTATAGCGCCAGATTGAAGGTAGAGGGTTAGTCGACGGGAAAGGCGACAACAAACACCACTTCAAAGCCGCTAAACAACTTAAAAAGAACCCCAACATCATCATCCGACGAGCTGATAAGGCCTCCTGCCTTGTGATACACGGAAAAGAAGAATACCTACGGAAAATGGACGACATTCTTAGTGATAAAAACAAATTCAAAAGATTCACTCGCAACCCTACTGACGAAATAAAAAGGAAAGCCAACACCACCATCACTGCTATCAACGCCAAAGCCGATGGCGTACACCTGAAGAAACTCATCAGCGAATTCACCCCAGGTTATGCTTACGGTACTATAAAAACCCACAAACCCGGGAACCCCCTCCGCCCCATCATATCACAGATCCCTACTGCTACCTACCAGACCGCCAAGGCCCTGAACAAACTCCTCACCCCTTTTGTTCCTCGGCAATACAACCTCAACTCTGCTTATGACTTCCTAGAAATTCTACGAGATGCCCCCCCAGCTAACGACCACATCATCGCCTCCCTCGACGTAGAGAGTTTGTTTACCAACGTGCCCGTTGACAAGACCATAGATTTTATCCTACGTCGAGTTTACCACTGCCCTAATACGCCCCCCCTGGACATCCCGGAGAAGGCCCTGAAGACGCTCTTGGAACTATGTACCAAGGAGTCCCCTTTCCTCTGCCCCCGCGGGGATATGTACCAGCAAATCGACGGTGTAGCGATGGGAAGCCCCCCGGGGTCCTGTTCGCCAATTTCGTGAAGGACCTGGGCGAACTCAGGGACCTCCAGCAGCGCTTCATGGCCGCCTCCGGAGTCAACTTCACATACGAAGAAACCATCGATGGACATCTACCTTTCCTCGACCTCCTTGTCTCCCTCCACGACCACGGCTTCAAAACTACAGTGTACACCAAACCTACTAACAATGGCCAATGTCTTAATGTGAATGCCCTAAACGATACCATCAGTCCACCATCGCCGCCTATGTCAGGAGAGCCCTCACCCATTGCACCACCTGGAATGACACACACAATGAACTGTAAAGCCTCACCCAGGTCCTAGTCAACAATTGGTATTCCAACACTGACGTCACCAATGCCATCAACCACCACCTAGAAAAATGGTACAAACAAGACCCCCCTAGCACCAACCCGGCCAATAACATTACATTTTTCTACAGCAACTACATGTCTTCCGCCCACACAACAGACGAATCCATTATGAAAGAAATAATTCACAAAAACGTCCTCCCCACCAACCCTGACAATAAAATAAAACTCATTATTTACTACAAATCTCCTAAGACCTCCAACCTTGTCCTCCGTAACCGCCCCATTTCCACCAACCAACCGAAAGACGATCATGTGATATACCAGCATATTTGCACCTCTGGGGACTGTGGACCCCTATCCTATGTTGGAATGACACAGACTCGCCTTTCCCGTCGACTAACCCTCCACCTTCAATCTGGCGCTATAAAAGATCACTATCAAGCCCCACCATATTGCCCTAACTCGCGCCGACCTAGACAAACAAACCACCATACTCGACAAAGAATCAGACCCCAGAAGACTAGCTATTTTAGAAGCTCTATACATCCAAACACTCAACCCCAGCATCAACAACCAAACACAAGACCTTCAAATTCTTCCTTCAGGCAAGCGCTACAGGCATACTTCCCCCTTCCTCTCGCCCTGTGCCCCCCTCCCGTACGCTTCCGCGCTCAGCACACAACTGACAACACCAACCAATCACAGCCACCCACAGCCAACAACCAACCACCGATAAGATTTAGTGCCCGTCTCGCGAATAGACTGCCTTCCACCAATGAACAGCCACCACACACCCAGTAGCTCCGCCCACCTCCCTATTCTTGATCCTCGAATTTTGTATAAATATGATGCTTTGTCCCTATTCTAACATTGCTCTCCACCACCACCACTCCTGCAACACCAGCTGAGACCCTCTAGAAGATTGTAGAGTCTCTTCCATAGGAGTATGGAGAGGCTGAGGCTGGTGGAGGAGCTTTGAAGATGGGTGGGTGATGCTGATATTGGGGACTTGGGCATTTCCACCGGGGTCCCACACAGAATTTCGTGTGCCCTCCTTTTGCCTGAGCCCCCGGAACACCATCAGCGGACCTCACCTTCAACAGAGTACCTCTTCCGTCACCTCAGTGGCAGTCCATCGCCAGTCGAGCAGAACACCGCCTCCAGAAAACACCAGAACATCAACCAGCCAAGCAAAACACCGCTGACTGTCACCACCACACACCATAACCTGGGACACTGCAGAACAACAACAACAAGTACCTGGGACACGGCAGAACACCTGGGGGATCCTCACACACATCATGGACCCCCCTGAACACCGCCAGAATCCCCGAATTCCACCATCATCATCTATCACCATCAACAAGTTCCTGACCAAACATCGCCAGGAACACATGAACTAAAATGATTTGACAAAAAATAAACAAATGAATAAATAAAAAAAAAAAATACATAAATAAACATCCCTCAACAACAGCAAGGTGGACGGCCCACTAACTTTTTTCTTCCACTGTATTTCATCTTTCCTACTTTCTCTTCCCGCCACCCACTCTGTGGTGCCTCTCTTCACCCCCCTACCTTCTAATCATTCCCTGAAGATGCAAGATGTTTACTTGTGAAACGTTGGATCCACCATGAATTTTGCTAACCTGTTGTACCTCATCTCTGAACCCCAGAGGAAAATTGTTAGAACTATTGAAAGCTATAACAATAAAATCCTGAATGCTGAAACTTGAGATGGTTCGGCCATATGGAACGTATGGAAAGCGAGAGAATGACTAAGAGGGTGTACGAGAGCGAGGTGGAGGGACAGAGGGGGAGAGGTAGACCGAATATGAGGTGGAAGGATGGAGTGAGGAACTACATGAACGAAGGCGGTGCTGGTTGGGGGGAGGGGCGTCGACTGACTGGGGACAGAGGTGCATGGGGGCGGTTCGTTCGTGGCCACCCCTTCGGGGATCACGGCGTCAGGCAATAGATAGATAGATAGATATATATATATATATATATATATATATATATATACAATATATATATATATATATATATATATATAATATATATATATTTAGTTATTTATTTATATATATATTGTATTGAAGGTGTTTAGCAAGAGGAATGTATGTTAGTTTATCATTTATGGTGTCATACTCTGCACAGGAATAACCATAATAGGAAATAGACATTCTTTACAAACGCTGTACTAATTTACGGGGGTCCAAATCCATTGAAAGTCAAACAAAGCCCCATAGGATTTTTTTGACAGGAAATTAATTACCTCTATAATTTTGCCAAATTCGTGGTTCATTCAATGGATGCACACACACACACACACACACACACACACACACCACACACACACACACGCACATATATGGACAAACATGTATTCATAGAGGATACGTAAATGATATCTGCCCTTCCTCAATAGATCATAGTTACCAAAACTTACTTTGCAAACATAAATTAATAATTGTGTCTCACTTGCAAACACAGACTCTCACTTTCTCTCTCTTTCTCCATACCTCGTCTTCATCCAGCTATTTCCTTATCAATATAATCATCAGGTTTCCTTTGACTTCCCCCTTTCGTTTCTCGCTCCACTTCCCTCCCTTCTCTCTCTCTCTCTCTCTCTCTCTCTCTCTCTCTCTCTCTCTCTCTCTCTCTCTCTCTCTCTCTCTCTCTCTCTCTCTCTCTCTCTCTCTCTCTCTCTCTCTCTCCAATATGTTGAGGAAGGGCAGATATGCAGTACAAATTGGGAGTTTGGAAGGTGAACTACAAGAGAGGAGGACGGTTGTAGGAACATTGAAAGCAGTGACACAGAATAGATAGGTGATCATGGAAGTTAATATATCGCTGAATGATAGTGTGGTGATCCCAGTATAGTATAGTATAGTATCCCAGTATAGTAGTGACATATGGGAGTAATGATAGTGTGGTGATCCCAGTATAGTATAGTATAGTATCCCAGTATAGTAGTGACATATGGGAGTAATGATAGTGTGGTGATCCCAGTATAGTAGTGACATATGGGAGTAATGATAGTGTGGTGATCCCAGTATAGTAGTGACAAATCCAGTATAGTAGTGACATATGGGAGTAATGATAGTGTGGTGATCCCAGTATAGTAGTAGTGACATATGGGAGTAATGATAGTGTGGTGATCCCAGTATAGTATAGTATAGTATCCCAGTATAGAGTAATGATAGTGTGGTGATCCCAGTATAGTAGTGACATATGGGAGTAATGATAGTGTGGTGATCCCAGTATAGTATAGTATAGTATCCCAGTATAGTAGTGACATATGGGAGTAATGATAGTGTGGTGATCCCAGTATAGTATAGTATAAGTGTGGTGATCCCAGTATAGTAGTGACATATGGGAGTATCCCAGTATAGTAGTGACATATGGGAGTAATGATAGTGTGGTGATCCCAGTATAGTATAGTATAGTATCCCAGTATAGTAGTGACATATGGGAGTAATGATAGTGTGGTGATCCCAGTATAGTATAGTATAGTATCCCAGTATAGTAGTGACATATGGGAGTAATGATAGTGTGGTGATCCCAGTAGTATAGTGATCCCAGTATAGTAGTGACATATGGTATCCCCAGTATAGTATAGTATAGTATCCCAGTATATGGGAGTAATGATAGTGTGGTGATCCCAGTATAGTATAGTATAGTATCCCAGGGTGATCCCAGTATAGTATAGTAGTATAGTATCCCAGTATAGGTATAGTAGTGACATATGGGAGTAATGATAGTGTGGTGATCCCAGTATAGTATAGTATAGTATGCCAGTATAGTAGTGACATATGGGAGTAATGATAGTGTGGTGATCCCAATATAGTATAGTATAGTATCCCAGTATAGTAGTGACATATGGGAGTAATGATAGTGTGGTGATCCAGTATAGTAATAGTAGTGACATATGGGAGTAATGATAGTGTGGTGATCCCAGTATAGTATAGTATAGTATCGCAGTATAGTAGTGACATATGAGAGTAATGATAGTGTGGTGATCCCAGTATAGTATAGTGACAGTATAGTAGTGACATGGGGAGTAATGATAGTGTGGTGACCCCAGATAATGATGGGAGTAATGAATGTGGTGGAGTCCCAGTATAGTATGCCAGTATAGTATAGTAAGACCCCCAGTATGTAGTGACATATGGATAGTAGATAGTGTGGTGATATTGCGTATAGTGTGGAGCGTATGGAGTAATGATAGTGTGGGAGTAATGTATATAAGTGTGGTGATCGTGCATATGGAGTAATGATAGTGTGGTAGTTTAGTAGTGATAGTGGAAGCAGTATAGTGACATATGGATCCAGTTGTTATACATAGTGACAATGGGAGTAATGATAGTGTGGTGATCCAGTAGTATATAGTAGTGACCAGTATAATGATAGTGTGGTATCCCCATGATGGTGATTATAGTAGTAGTGACATATGGGAGTAATGATAGTGTGGTGATCCCAGTAGTAGTGACATATGGAGTAAGATAGGTGGTGATCCCAGTAGTATAGTAGTGACATATGGGAGTAATGATAGTGTGGTGATCCCAGTATAGTATAGTATAGTATCCCAGTATAGTAGTGACATATGGAGTAATGATAGTGTGGTGATCCCAGTATAGTAGTGACATATGGGAGTAATGATAGTGTGGTGATCCCAGTATAGTAGTGACATATGGGAGTAATGATAGTGTGGTGATTATAGTATGCCCAGTATAGTAGTGACATATGGGAGTAATGATAGTGTGGTGATCCCAGTATAGTATAGGACATATAGTATGGACATATGGGAGTAATGATAGCCCAGTATAGTAGTGACATATGGGAGTATGAGTGGTGATCCCAGTAGTAGTGTGAATGATAGTGGTGATGTATAGTATAGTATAGTATCCCAGTATAGTAGTGACATATGGGAGTAATGATAGTGTGTGTATCCCATATAGTATGGAAATATGGTCATATGGGAGTAATGATAGTGTGGTGATCCCAGTATAGTATAGTATAGTATCCCAGTATAGTAGTGACATATGGGAGTAATGATAGTGTGGTGATCCCAGTATAGTATAGTATAGTATCCCAGTATATGACATATACTGAATATAGTGTGGTGATCCCAGCATAGTAGTGACATATGGGAGTAATGATAGTGTGGTGATCCCAGTATAGTAGTGACATATGGGAGTAATGATATTGTGGTGATCCCAGTATAGAATAGTAGTATCCCAGTATAGACATATGGGAGTATGATAGTGTGGTGATCCCAGTATAGTTAATAGTATAGTATCCCAGTATAGTAGTGACATATGGGAGTAATGATAGTGTGGTGATCCCAGTATAGTAGTGACATATGGGAGTAATGATAGTGTGGTGATCCCAGTATAGTGAGTAATGATAGAGTATAGTATAGTATAGTATCCCAGTATAGTAGTGACATATGGGAGTAATGATAGTGTGTTGATCCCAGTATAGTATAGTATAGTGATCCCAGTATAGTAGTGACATATGGGAGTAATGATAGTGTGGTGATCCCAGTATAGTAGTGACATATGGGAGTATGATACATGTGGTGATATTGGTGATTAGAGTGCTCCAGTCAGTATAGTATGGGACATATCCTGATAGTAAATAGTATCCCATGTAAGTAGAGTAATATAGTAATGATAGTGTGTGGTAGTTCGCATCGGGGAGTATTATATATCCAGTATGGGAGTACATATAGTATACATGTGTATATGATCCCAGTATAGTGACATATGGGAGTAATGATAGTGTGGTGATCCCAGTATAGTATAGTATAGTATCCCAGTATAGTAGTGACATATGGGAGTAATGATAGTGTGGTGATCCCAGTAAGTATAGTAGTGACATATGGGAGTAATGATAGTGTGGTGATCCCAGTATAGTATAGTATAGTATCCCAGTATAGTAGTGACATATGGGAGTAATGATAGTGTGGTGATCCCAGTATAGTATAGTATAGTATCCCAGTATAGTAGTGACATATGGGAGTAATGATAGTGTGGTGATCCCAGTATAGTATAGTATAGTATCCCAGTATAGTAGTGACATATGGGAGTAATGATAGTGTGGTGATCCCAGTATAGTATAGTATAGTATCCCAGTATAGTAGTGACATATGGGAGTAATGATAGTGTGGTGATCCAGTATAGTAGTGACATATGGGACATGTGGGAGTAATGATAGTGTGGTGATCCCAGTATAGTAGTGACATATGGGAGTAATGATAGTGTGGTGATCCCAGTATAGTATAGTATAGTATCCCAGTATAGTAGTGACATATGGGAGTAATGATAGTGTGGTGATCCAAGTATAGTATATAGTATCCCAGTATAGTAGTGACATGTGGGAGTAATGATAGTGTGGTGATCCCAGTATAGATCCAGTATAGTAGTGACATATGGGAGTAATGATAGTGTGGTGATCCCAGTATAGTAGTGACATATGGGAGTAATGATAGTGTGGTGATCCCAGTATAGTATAGTATAGTATCCCAGTATAGTAGTGACATATGGGAGTAATGATAGTGTGGTGATCCCAGTATAGTATAGTATAGTATCCCAGTATAGTAGTGACATATGGGAGTAATGATAGTGTGGTGATCCCAGTATAGTAGTGACATATGGGAGTAATGATAGTGTGGTGATCCCAGTATAGTAGTGACATATTGGAGTAATGATAGTGTGGTGATCCCAGTATAGTAGTGACATATGGGAGTAATGATACTGTGGTGATCCCAGTATAGTAGTGACATATGGGAGTAATGATAGTGTGGTGATCCCAGTATAGTAGTGACATATGGGAGTAATGATAGTGTGGTGATCCCAGTATAGTATAGTATAGTATCCCAGTATAGTAGTGACATATGGGAGTAATGATAGTGTGGTGATCCCAGTATAGTAGTGACATATGGGAGTAATGATAGTGTGGTGATCCCAGTATAGTATAGTATAGTATCCCAGTATAGTAGTGACATATGGGAGTAATGATAGTGTGGTGATCCCAGTATAGTAGTGACATATGGGAGTAATGATAGTGTGGTGATCCCAGTATAGTATAGTATAGTATCCCAGTATAGTAGTGACATATGGGAGTAATGATAGTGTGGTGATCCCAGAATAGTAGTGACATATGGGAGTAATGATAGTGTGGTGATCCCAGTATAGTAGTGACATATGGGAGTAATGATAGTGTGGTGATCCCAGTATAGTAGTGACATATAGGGAGTAATGATAGTGTGGTGATCCCAGTATAGTATAGTATAGTATCCCAGTATAGTAGTGACATATGGGAGTATGATAGTGTGGTGATCCCAGTATAGTAGTGACATATGGGAGTAATGATAGTGTGGTGATCCCAGTATAGTATAGTATAGTATCCCAGTATAGTAGTGACATATGGGAGTAATGATAGTGTGGTGATCCCAGTATAGTAGTGACATATGGGAGTAATGATAGTGTGGTGATCCAGTATAGTATAGTATAGTATCCCAGTATAGTAGTGACATATGGGAGTAATGATAGTGTGGTGATCCCAGTATAGTATAGTATAGTATCCCAGTATAGTAGTGACATATGGGAGTAATGATAGTGTGGTGATCCCAGCATAGTAGTGACATATGGGAGTAATGATAGTGTGGTGATCCCAGTATAGTATAGTATAGTATCCCAGTATAGTAGTGACATATGGGAGTAATGATAGTGTGGTGATCCCAGTATAGTAGTGACATATGGGAGTAATGATAGTGTGGTGATCCCAGTATAGTATAGTATAGTATCCCAGTATAGTAGTGACATATGGGAGTAATGATAGTGTGGTGATCCCAGTATAGTAGTGACATATGGGAGTAATGATAGTGTGGTGATCCCAGTATAGTAGTGACATATGGGAGTAATGATAGTGTGGTGATCCCAGTATAGTAGTGACATATGGGAGTAATGATAGTGTGGTGATCCCAGTATAGTATAGTATAGTATCCCAGTATAGTAGTGACATATGGGAGTAATGATAGTGTGGTGATCCCAGTATAGTAGTGACATATGGGAGTAATGATAGTGTGGTGATCCCAGTATAGTATAGTATAGTATCCCAGTATAGTAGTGACATATGGGAGTAATGATAGTGTGGTGATCCCAGTATAGCAGTGACATATGGGAGTAATGATAGTGTGGTGATCCCAGTATAGTAGTGACATATGGGAGTATGTTGCCCTCTGACCCCTGACCTGTGCGGACGTCCCCAGTGACCGCTAGTGAACCGGTTTACCCTTAGTGAGGTCCTAGTGAACTTTCTTAGTGATGGCTGTTGTTGATGAGTCTGCTGTCTCCTCCCATACTCTCCAGCTTTGTCTTGCTTTGCAAGAAAGACTGGAGAGTGTGGAGCAGGAGATTCAGTGTCTCAAAGATGAAAATTTGGCCTTGAGACTAGCTATGGCGGAAAAGAAGTGTGAGGCTACCGGAAGTGTTCCCAGGGATCGTGAAGCCCCTTGGAAAGTAGTGTCAACCAGTGCAACGGCCTGCAAGCTGAAAAGGCAGCCACTCAAGACCCACAACAACTTCAGCACCTTGGCTGATGAGAGTGATGGCGAGGAAGTGGCGATCATCGAGGCAGTGAGAGGGGAGGGGGGAAGTCTGCTGCTATTGCTGCTACAACTCCTGCTACACGCCGACAACAGAAAACAGCTAAGTCTATTTTAATTGTAGGGGATTCAATGATTAAATACCTTGGTAGGGCTACTAACACACATGTTGGTAAAGTTGTCTGTCTGCCTGGTGCCGGAGTCGAGAAGGTGGCAGAAAAGCTAGATGGTGTCATGGAAGCGAGTGGAGAGGACCCCATCATCTTCCTCAACGCAGGGAGCAACGACATTTGGAAATGCAGGACTGAGGAGTTGCTCACCACGTACCAGGAAATGTTGGAGAGGATCAAGGAGAAGGGTGGAGTTTCCTGTGGTACACAGTATCCTACCAAGAAGAGGGGTAAGGAAGGAATGGTCCTCCAGGGCTATTGGTGTAAATAGCCGGCTGGAGAAGTATTGCAAGGCAAATACTATTCCATTCCTGGATAACTGGACCCTCTTCTACGGTAAGGATGAACTGTATGCCCAGGATGGAGTACATCTCTCTCGACTAGGAGTTTCGACCTTAGCCAGCTCACTCGACAAGTTTGTTGCGGGGTTTGGTTAATAAACCATAGGTGTGTAAGTAAAATAGAATCCCAGCCACATCAAATTGATAGTAATAACGAACATTCTGATAGCGTAGATTTTCCGTCTAGGTCCAGTAGTTCAACAGGTAAAAATAAATTAGTTAAAAACAATAGAAAAATAGTTGCAAATACAAGTAATAGTTTGAGTGTTTATTATACAAATTGCAGGAGTTTATGTAACAAAATGAACGAACTTAGAGCACTGGTATAGACATAATAGCGCTAACTGAAACATGGATTAATACAGAAACCAGGCATTTTTTAGCAGAGTTTGATATACCAGGATATAGTTTGTTTAAATATGACCGAACAAGTAAGAGGGGTGGCGGTATAGCAGTGTTTGTCAGGAGTTCATTAAAAAGCTGTACTAAATCAGGTATTAGAGTAAATAATGAAAATGAAAGTGTTTGGGTAGAAGTTAACGAAGGTAGTGAGACTTTAGTTATTGGAGTTATGTATAGACCGCCAAATATGAGTAGAAATGACGGAACATCATTATGGGAGGAAATTAAAATAGCATCAAGGCTTAGCAACGTGTGCATTATGGGGGATTTTAATTTCCCTAATATAGATTGGCAGCAACAAATAGGGGACTCTGATTCAAAGGAGTTTATTGAGGTAGTACAAGATAGTTTTTTATCTAATTCATAGAGATACGCCGACTAGAGGTGATAATATTCTCGATTTAGTTTTCAGTAACAATGAACATATGATAATAGTGTAGAAATCGGGGACCACCTTGGAAATAGTGATCACAATTTGTGTATTTTAATATACAATGGAAAGGTAATATCAGAGAGAATACAACATTAATACCTGACTTCAGAAAAGCCAATTATGGTGGGTTAAGAGAAGCCCTGTTAGCGGACCCTATGGTCAAAAAATTAAGTCGATCCAGGTGTCCAAATGAGTGTATCCTTTCTCAGGCACCTGTCATCTTAAGTCAGGAGGAGACGTCAAACTTGGTAGATACATACGATAATTTTATCAAGTCAGTATTCAATGCGCAAAATAAATATATCCCCAAAAGAAAATTTAGATCAACACAGAACCAACCCAAACGGATGAATAATAGACTATTAGATCTTCTAGGAAAAAAGAGAGGAATATATAGAAAAATTAAAAAAGGCGAAATTCACCTACTTGCTTACTATCAGAATCTATCACGACAGGTAAAAAAGGATATTAGTAAAGAAAAAAGAAATTATGAAATTAAGGTTGCCAATGATTCAAAAAATAATCCTAAAGCTTTTTACCAACTATATAAATCCAAGGTTAGAGATGTAATTGGTCCCCTTAAAACTTCGATAGGAAAATTGACAGAAAGTGATTTAGAAATGTGCAGTACATTAAATAGTCAATTTCTTTCCGTTTTCACTAATGAAAATTTGGCACAGTTTCCAGAAGTCCGTAAGGTATACAGCGATAGTATAGAAAATAGGTTAAGTACGGTTACTATAAGTAGAAATGATGTGGTTAAGGAAATTGACAGACTGAAACCTCATAAATCGCCTGGTCCTGATGAGGTATATGCTAGAGTATTAAAAGAATGCAGAGATGAGTTAAGTTATCCATTAACATTTCTATTTAACAAGTCATTAGAAACAGGTATAGTTCCAGAAGCTTGGAAGCTTGCAAATGTAGTTCCGATCTTCAAAAAAGGTGATAAATCAATAGCATCCAATTACCGTCCCATTAGTCTCACTTCAATCATAGGAAAACTACTAGAGTCAATTATTGCTAGGAAAATGAGAAACCACTTAGAAACATTTAACTTAATCAATTCTTCTCAGCATGGATTCACTCAGGGACGGTCTTGCCTTACTAATTTGCTTAGTTTTTTCTCAGAGGTATATGAAGCAGTAGATAATGACAAGTCATATGATATTATATATTTAGATTTCAGTAAAGCTTTCGACAGAGTCCCTCATGAGAGATTGATGAGAAAGGTTGAGGCATATGGAATAGGTGGGGCGTTGTTAGGATGGATTAGGTCATGGCTAATTGGTAGGAAGCAGAGAGTCAGCATAAATGGTACCAAGTCAGAATGGGGAGCAGTCAAAAGTGGTGTCCCCCAGGGATCGGTATTAGGTCCCCTGTTGTTTCTTATATACATAAATGACCTAGATTTAGGTATAACTAGTAGGATAAGTAAATTCGCAGACGATACTAAAATAGGGAGATCAATTGATTCAGATAGCGATATAGAGTGCCTCCAAAGGGATCTAGATACCTTACATGAAATGGTCAGTAAATTGGCAGATGAAATTTAACATTGACAAATGCAAGGTATTAAAGATAGGGAAGATGCAAACAAATGTTAAATATAAACTAGCTAATTTAGAATTAGAAAATTCGACCTGCGAGAAAGATCTAGGTGTGTTTGTTAGCAATGATTTGAAGCCTAGAAAACAGTGTATAAGCGTTCGTAATAAGGCAAACAGGATTCTCGGGTTCATCTCTAGGAGTGTGAGTAACAGAACTGCTGATGTTATCTTAAAACTTTACTTGTCATTAGTGAGACCCCATATGGATTATGCTGTCCAATTTTGGTGTCCTTATTACAGAATGGACATAGATTCATTGGAGAGAGTACAGCGTAGAATGACAAAAATTATCCATAATATTAGAAATCTTTCGTATGAAGAAAGGTTGAAGAAATTAGGTTTACATTCGTTAGAGAGACGCAGAGTTAGAGGGGATATGATAGAGGTGTTCAAGTGGGTTAGTGGGATTAACAAAGGGGACATGGCAAATGTACTAAAGCTCAGTGATAGCGAAAGAACTCGTACCAATGGTTTCAAATTAGATAAATTTCGTTTCAGAAAAGATATAGGCAAGTATTGGTTTGGTAACAGAGTTGTAGACGGGTGGAATGGACTACCAAGTGCTATAGTGGGATCTAAAACTGTAGGGAGCTTTAAGATAAAATTGGATAAGCATATGGACGAGAAGGGTTGGGTGTGAAGGGAGATCAGCCGGGTTGGGCCAATCAGCGCTCTGCAGACCTCCATAATCCTGCGTTAATCTCTAACCGTTTTGGTAAGATGATCCTCAGGGTATTAGAGTGTGAAGCCTATAATTGGGCTTTGTAATGAATTGGGGTTGTGTGGGACAGGGATCTGCCTTGCTTAGGCCAATCGGCTTTCTGCAGACTCCCATTTTCTTATGTTCTTATGTTCTAATGATAGTGTGGTGATCCCAGTATAGTATAGTATAGTATCCCAGTATAGTAGTGACATATGGGAGTAATGATAGTGTGGTGATCCCAGTATAGTATAGTGACATACATGTAGTATGATATGTGGTTGATCCCAGTATAGTATAGTATAGTATCCCAGTATAGTAGTGACATATGGGAGTAATGATAGTGTGGTGATCCCAGTATAGTAGTGACATATGGGAGTAATGATAGTGTGGTGATCCCAGTATAGTAGTGACCAGTATAGTAGGGGAGTAATGATAGTGTGGTGATCCCAGTATAGTATAGTATAGTATCCCAGTATAGTAGTGACATATGGGAGTAATGATAGTGTGGTGATCCCAGTATAGTATGTATAGTATAGTATCCCAGTATAGTAGTGACATATGGGAGTAATGATAGTGTGGTGATCCCAGTATAGTAGTGACATATGGGAGTAATGATAGTGTGGTGATCCCAGTATAGTAGTGACATATGGGAGTAATGATAGTGTGGTGATCCCAGTATAGTATAGTATAGTATCCCAGTATAGTAGTGACATATGGGAGTAATGATAGTGTGGTGATCCCAGTATAGTATAGTATAGTATCCCAGTATAGTAGTGACATATGGGAGTAATGATAGTGTGGTGATCCCAGTATAGTAGAGACATATGGGAGTAATGATAGTGTGGTGATCCCAGTATAGTAGTGACATATGGGAGTAATGATAGTGTGGTGATCCCAGTATAGTATAGTATAGTATCCCAGTATAGTAGTGACATATGGGAGTAATGATAGTGTGGTGATCCGAGTATAGTAGTGACATATGGGAGTAATGATAGTGGTGATCCCAGTATAGGAGTGACATATGGGAGTAATGATAGTGTGGTGATCCCAGTATAGTATAGTATAGTATCCCAGTATAGTAGTGACATATGGGAGTAATGATAGTGTGGTGATATAGTATAGTATAGTATCCCAGTATAGTAGTGACATATGGGAGTAATGATAGTGTGGTGATCCCAGTATAGTAGTGACATATGGGAGTAATGATAGTGTGGTGATCCCAGTATAGTATAGTATAGTATCCCAGTATAGTAGTGACATATGGGAGTAATGATAGTGTGGTGATCCCAGTATAGTATAGTATAGTATCCCAGTATAGTAGTGACATATGGGAGTAATGATAGTGTGGTGATCCCAGTAAAGTAGTGACATATGGGAGTAATGATAGTGTGGTGATCCCAGTATAGTAGTGACATATGGGAGTAATGATAGTGTGGTGATCCCAGTATAGTATAGTATAGTATCCCAGTATAGTAGTGACATATGGGAGTAATGATAGTGTGGTGATCCCAGTATAGTAGTGACATATGGGAGTAATGATAGTGTGGTGATCCCAGTATAGTATAGTATAGTATCCCAGTATAGTAGTGACATATGGGAGTAATGATAGTGTGGTGATCCCAGTATAGTATAGTATAGTATCCCAGTATAGTAGTGACATATGGGAGTAATGATAGTGTGGTGATCCCAGTATAGTATAGTATAGTATCCCAGTATAGTAGTGACATATGGGAGTAATGATAGTGTGGTGATCCCAGTATAGTATAGTATAGTATCCCAGTATAGTAGTGACATATGGGAGTACTGATAGTGTGGTGATAGTGTGTGGTGATCCAGTATAGTAGTAGTAGTGACATATGGGAGTAATGATAGTGTGGTGATCCCAGTATAGTAGTGACATATGGGAGTAATGATAGTGTGGTGATCCCAGTATAGTAGTGACATATGGGAGTAATGATAGTGTGGTGATCCCAGTATAGTATAGTATAGTATCCCAGTATAGTAGTGACATATGGGAGTAATGATAGTGTGGTGATCCCAGTATAGTATAGTATAGTATCCCAGTATAGTAGTGACATATGGGAGTAATGATAGTGTGGTGATCCCAGTATAGTATAGTATAGTATCCCAGTATAGTAGTGACATATGGGAGTAATGATAGTGTGGTGATCCCAGTATAGTAGTGACATATGGGAGTAATGATAGTGTGGTGATCCCAGTATAGTATAGTATAGTATCCCAGTATAGTAGTGACATATGGGAGTAATGATAGTGTGGTGATCCCAGTATAGTAGTGACATATGGGAGTAATGATAGTGTGGTGATCCCAGTATAGTAGTGACATATGGGAGTAATGATAGTGTGGTGATCCCAGTATAGTATAGTATAGTATCCCAGTATAGTAGTGACATATGGGAGTAATGATAGTGTGGTGATCCCAGTAGTATAGTAGTGACATATGGGAGTAATGATAGTGTGGTGATCCCAGTATAGTATAGTATAGTATCCCAGTATAGTAGTGACATATGGGAGTAATGATAGTGTGGTGATCCCAGTATAGTAGTGACATATGGGAGTAATGATAGTGTGGTGATCCCAGTATAGTAGTGACATATGGGAGTAATGATAGTGTGGTGATCCCAGTATAGTAGTGACATATGGGAGTAATGATAGTGTGGTGATCCCAGTATAGTATAGTATAGTATCCCAGTATAGTAGTGACATATGGGAGTAATGATAGTGTGGTGATCCCAGTATAGTATAGTATAGTATCCCAGTATAGTAGTGACATATGGGAGTAATGATAGTGTGGTGATCCCATATAGTAGTGACATATGGGAGTAATGATAGTGTGGTGATCCCAGTATAGTAGTGACATATGGGAGTAATGATAGTGTGGTGATCCCAGTATAGTAGTGACATATGGGAGTAATGATAGTGTGGTGATCCCAGTATAGTATAGTATAGTATCCCAGTATAGTAGTGACATATGGGAGTAATGATAGTGTGGTGATCCCAGTATAGTAGTGACATATGGGAGTAATGATAGTGTGGTGATCCCAGTATAGTAGTGACATATGGGAGTAATGATAGTGTGGTGATCCCAGTATAGTATAGTATAGTATCCCAGTATAGTAGTGACATATGGGAGTAATGATAGTGTGGTGATCCCAGTATAGTAGTGACATATGGGAGTAATGATAGTGTGGTGATCCCAGTATAGTATAGTAGTGACATATGGGAGTAATGATAGTGTGGTGATCCCAGTATAGTATAGTATAGTATCCCAGTATAGTAGTGACATATGGGAGTAATGATAGTGTGGTGATCCCAGTATAGTAGTGACATATGGGAGTAATGATAGTGTGGTGATCCCAGTATAGTATAGTATAGTATCCCAGTATAGTAGTGACATATGGGAGTAATGATAGTGTGGTGATCCCAGTATAGTAGTGACATATGGGAGTAATGATAGTGTGGTGATCCCAGTATAGTATAGTATAGTATCCCAGTATAGTAGTGACATATGGGAGTAATGATAGTGTGGTGATCCCAGTATAGTAGTGACATATGGGAGTAATGATAGTGTGGTGATCCCAGTATAGTATAGTATAGTATCCCAGTATAGTAGTGACATATGGGAGTAATGATAGTGTGGTGATCCAGTATAGTAGTGACATATGGGAGTAATGATAGTGTGGTGATCCCAGTATAGTATAGTATAGTATCCCAGTATAGTAGTGACATATGGGAGTAATGATAGTGTGGTGATCCCAGTATAGTAGTGACATATGGGAGTAATGATAGTGTGGTGATCCCGTATAGTAGTGACATATGGGAGTAATGATAGTGTGGTGATCCCAGTATAGTATAGTTGGACATATGGGAGTAATGATAGTGTGGTGATCCCAGTATAGTATAGTGGTATCCCAGTATAGTAGTGACATATGGGAGTAATGATAGTGTGGTGATCCCAGTATAGTATAGTATAGTATCCCAGTATAGTAGTGACATATGGGAGTAATGATAGTGTGGTGATCCCAGTATAGTATAGTATAGTATCCCAGTATAGTAGTGACATATGGGAGTAATGATAGTGTGGTGATCCTAGTATAGTATAGTATAGTATCCCAGTATAGTAGTGACATATGGGAGTAATGATAGTGTGGTGATCCCAGTATAGTAGTGACATATGGGAGTAATGATAGTGTGGTGATCCCAGTATAGTAGTGACATATGGGAGTAATGATAGTGTGGTGATCCCAGTATAGTAGTGACATATGGGAGTAATGATAGTGTGGTGATCCCAGTATAGTATAGTATAGTATCCCAGTATAGTAGTGACATATGGGAGTAATGATAGTGTGGTGATCCCAGTATAGTAGTGACATATGGGAGTAATGATAGTGTGGTGATCCCAGTATAGTAATAGTATAGTATCCCAGTATAGTAGTGACATATGGGAGTAATGATAGTGTGGTGATCCCAGTATAGTATAGTATCCCAGTATAGTAGTGACATATGGGAGTAATGATAGTGTGGTGATCCCAGTATAGTATAGTATAGTATCCCAGTATAGTAGTGACATATGGGAGTAATGATAGTGTGGTGATCCCAGTATAGTAGTGACATATGGGAGTAATGATAGTGTGGTGATCCCAGTATAGTATAGTATAGTATCCCAGTATAGTAGTGACATATGGGAGTAATGATAGTGTGGTGATCCCAGTATAGTATAGTATAGTATCCCAGTATAGTAGTGACATATGGGAGTAATGATAGTGTGGTGATCCCAGTATAGTATAGTATAGTATCCCAGTATAGTAGTGACATATGGGAGTAATGATAGTGTGGTGATCCCAGTATAGTAGTGACATATGGGAGTAATGATAGTGTGGTGATCCCAGTATAGTATAGTAATGATAGTGATCCCAGTATAGTAGTGACATATGGGAGTAATGATAGTGTGGTGATCCCAGTATAGTAGTGACATATGGGAGTAATGATAGTGTGGTGATCCCAGTATAGTAGTGACATATGGGAGTAATGATAGTGTGGTGATCCCAGTATAGTATAGTATAGTATCCCAGTATAGTAGTGACATATGGGAGTAATGATAGTGTGGTGATCCCAGTATAGTAGTGACATATGGGAGTAATGATAGTGTGGTGATCCCAGTATAGTATAGTATAGTATCCCAGTATAGTAGTGACATATGGGAGTAATGATAGTGTGGTGATCCCAGTATAGTAGTGACATATGGGAGTAATGATAGTGTGGTGATCCCAGTATAGTATAGTATAGTATCCCAGTATAGTAGTGACATATGGGAGTAATGATAGTGTGGTGATCCCAGTATAGTAGTGGCATATGGGAGTAATGATAGTGTGGTGATCCCAGTATAGTAGTGACATATGGGAGTAATGATAGTGTGGTGATCCCAGTATAGTATAGTATAGTATCCCAGTATAGTAGTGACATATGGGAGTAATGATAGTGTGGTGATCCCAGTATAGTAGTGACATATGGGAGTAATGATAGTGTGGTGATCCCAGTATAGTATAGTATAGTATCCCAGTATAGTAGTGACATATGGGAGTAATGATAGTGTGGTGATCCCAGTATAGTAGTGACATATGGGAGTAATGATAGTGTGGTGATCCCAGTATAGTAGTGACATATGGGAGTAATGATAGCAGTGTGGTGATCCCAGTATAGTATAGTATAGTATCCCAGTATAGTAGTGACATATGGGGAGTAATGATAGTGTGGTTGATCCCAGTATAGTAGTGACATATGGGAGTAATGATAGTGTGGTGATCCCAGTATAGTATAGTATAGTATCCCAGTATAGTAGTGACATATGGGAGTAATGATAGTGTGGTGATCCCAGTATAGTAGTGACATATGGGAGTAATGATAGTGTGGTGATCCCAGTATAGTATAGTAGTATCCCAGTATAGTAGTGACATATGGGAGTAATGATAGTGTGGTGATCCCAGTATAGTATAGTATAGTATCCCAGTATAGTAGTGACATATGGGAGTAATGATAGTGTGGTGATCCCAGTATAGTAGTGACATATGGGAGTAATGATAGTGTGGTGATCCCAGTATAGTAGTGACATATGGGAGTAATGATAGTGTGGTGATCCCAGTATAGTATAGTATAGTATCCCAGTATAGTAGTGACATATGGGAGTAATGATAGTGTGGTGATCCCAGTATAGTATAGTATAGTATCCCAGTATAGTAGTGACATATGGGAGTAATGATAGTGTGGTGATCCCAGTATAGTAGTGACATATGGGAGTAATGATAGTGTGGTGATCCCAGTATAGTATAGTATAGTATCCCAGTATAGTAGTGACATATGGGAGTAATGATAGTGTGGTGATCCCAGTATAGTATAGTATAGTATCCCAGTATAGTATGACATATGGGAGTAATGATAGTGTGGTGATCCCAGTATAGTAGTGACATATGGGAGTAATGATAGTGTGGTGATCCCAGTATAGTATAGTATAGTATCCAGTATAGTAGTGACATATGGGAGTAATGATAGTGTGGTGATCCCAGTATAGTAGTGACATATGGGAGTAATGATAGTGTGGTGATCCCAGTATAGTAGTGACATATGGGAGTAATGATAGTGTGGTGATCCCAGTATAGTATAGTATAGTATCCCAGTATAGTAGTGACATATGGGAGTAATGATAGTGTGGTGATCCCAGTATAGTATAGTATAGTATCCCAGTATAGTAGTGACATATGGGAGTAATGATAGTGTGGTGATCCCAGTATAGTATAGAAGTGACATATGGGAGTAATGATAGTGTGGTGATCCCAGTATAGTATAGTATAGTATCCCAGTATAGTAGTGACATATGGGAGTAATGATAGTGTGGTGATCCCAGTATAGTATAGTATAGTATCCCAGTATAGTAGTGACATATGGGAGTAATGATAGTGTGGTGATCCCAGTATAGTAGTGACATATGGGAGTAATGATAGTGTGGTGATCCCAGTATAGTATAGTATAGTATCCCAGTATAGTAGTGACATATGGGAGTAATGATAGTGTGGTGATCCCAGTATAGTAGTGACATATGGGAGTAATGATAGTGTGGTGATCCCAGTATAGTAGTGACATATGGGAGTAATGATAGTGTGGTGATCCCAGTATAGTATAGTATAGTATCCCAGTATAGTAGTGACATATGGGAGTAATGATAGTGTGGTGATCCCAGTATAGTATAGTATAGTATCCCAGTATAGTAGTGACATATGGGAGTAATGATAGTGTGGTGATCCCAGTATAGTAGTGACATATTAGTAATGATAGTTGTGGTGATCCCAGTATGGGAGTATAGTATAGTATCCCAGTATAGTAGTGACATATGGGAGTAATGATAGTGTGGTGATCCCAGTATAGTATAGTATAGTATCCCAGTATAGTAGTGACATATGGGAGTAATGATAGTGTGGTGATCCCAGTATAGTAGTGACATATGGGAGTAATGATAGTGTGGTGATCCCAGTATAGTAGTGACATATGGGAGTAATGATAGTGTGGTGATCCCAGTATAGTAGTGATAGTATATGATAGTGTGGTGATCCCAGTATAGTAGTGACATATGGGAGTAATGATAGTGTGGTGATCCCAGTATAGTATAGTATAGTATCCCAGTATAGTAGTGACATATGGGAGTAATGATAGTGTGGTGATCCCAGTATAGTAGTGACACAGTGACATACGAGTAATGATAGTGTGGTGATCCCAGTATAGTAGACATATGGAGTATAATGATAGTGTGGTGATCCCAGTATAATCTAGTATAGTATTTAAATAGTGTGGCAAATCTTATTATATGAGAGTGTTGTGATTTTTATCCCGTTTATTCCATATGACTAATTCCTAGTTAGTTAGTAGTCCCCCTATGAATTATACTGTGGGTGATCCCAGGGTAGTGACAGTATATAGTGTGTGATCCAGTATAGTAGTGACATATGGGAGTAATGATAGTGTGGTGATCCCAGTATAGTATAGTATAGTATCCCAGTATAGTAGTGACATATGGGAGTAATGATAGTGTGGTGATCCCAGTATAGTAGTGACATATGGGAGTAATGATAGTGTGGTGATCCCAGTATAGTATAGTATAGTATCCCAGTATAGTAGTGACATATGGGAGTAATGATAGTGTGGTGATCCCAGTATAGTAGTGACATATGGGAGTAATGATAGTGTGGTGATCCCAGTATAGTAGTGACATATGGGAGTAATGATAGTGGTGATCCCAGTATAGTAGTGACATATGGGAGTAATGATAGTGTGGTGATCCCAGTATAGTAGTGACATATGGGAGTAATGATAGTGTGGTGATCCCAGTATAGTAGTGACATATGGGAGTAATGATAGTGTGGTGATCCCAGTATAGTATAGTATAGTATCCCAGTATAGTAGTGACATATGGGAGTAATGATAGTGTGGTGATCCCAGTATAGTAGTGACATATGGGAGTAATGATAGTGTGGTGATCCCAGTATAGTAGTGACATATGGGAGTAATGATAGTGTGGTGATCCCAGTATAGTAGTGACATATGGGAGTAATGATAGTGTGGTGATCCCAGTATAGTATAGTATAGTATCCCAGTATAGTAGTGACATATGGGAGTAATGATAGTGTGGTGATCCCAGTATAGTATAGTATAGTATCCCAGTATAGTAGTGACATATGGGAGTAATGATAGTGTGGTGATCCCAGTATAGTAGTGACATATGGGAGTAATGATAGTGTGGTGATCCCAGTATAGTAGTGACATATGGGAGTAATGATAGTGTGGTGATCCCAGTATAGTAGTGACATATGGGAGTAATGATAGTGTGGTGATCCCAGTATAGTAGTGACATATGGGAGTAATGATAGTGTGGTGATCCCAGTATAGTATAGTATAGTATCCCAGTATAGTAGTGACATATGGGAGTAATGATAGTGTGGTGATCCCAGTATAGTAGTGACATATGGGAGTAATGATAGTGTGGTGATCCCAGTATAGTAGTGACATATGGGAGTAATGATAGTGTGGTGATCCCAGTATAGTAGTGACATATGGGAGTAATGATAGTGTGGTGATCCCAGTATAGTATAGTATAGTATCCCAGTATAGTAGTGACATATGGGAGTAATGATAGTGTGGTGATCCCAGTATAGTAGTGACATATGGGAGTAATGATAGTGTGGTGATCCCAGTATAGTATAGTATAGTATCCCAGTATAGTAGTGACATATGGGAGTAATGATAGTGTGGTGATCCCAGTAATAGTAGTGACATATGGGAGTATAGTGTGGTGATCCCAGTATAGTAGTGACATATGGGAGTAATGATAGTGTGGTGATCCCATTATAGTAGTGACATATGGGAGTATAGTGATCCCATTATAGTAGTGACATATGGGAGTAATGATAGTGTGGTGATCCCAGTATAGTAGTGACATATGGGAGTAATGATAGTGTGGTGATCCCAGTATAGTAGTGACATATGGGAGTAATGATAGTGTGGTGATCCCAGTATAGTAGTGACATATGGGAGTAATGATAGTGTGGTGATCCCAGTATAGTATAGTATAGTATCCCAGTATAGTAGTGACATATGGGAGTAATGATAGTGTGGTGATCCCAGTATAGTATAGTATAGTATCCCAGTATAGTAGTGACATATGGGAGTAATGATAGTGTGGTGATCCCAGTATAGTATAGTATAGTATCCCAGTATAGTAGTGACATATGGGAGTAATGATAGTGTGGTGATCCCAGTATAGTAGTGACATATGGGAGTAATGATAGTGTGGTGATCCCAGTATAGTAGTGACATATGGGAGTAATGATAGTGTGGTGATCCCAGTATAGTAGTGACATATGGGAGTAATGATAGTGTGGTGATCCCAGTATAGTATAGTATAGTATCCCAGTATAGTAGTGACATATGGGAGTAATGATAGTGTGGTGATCCCAGTATAGTAGTGACATATGGGAGTAAAACATAGACTTTAGTTTAGAGACAGAGAGGGATAAGGCAGGAAATGAATTACTTGCACGTGGAGTCACATGGAGAGACAGACAGACAATGAGGAAGAACAAGAGTGATGTGGTGTGGACAGTGGAAGTAGATGTGCTGGAGAACACCTTGAGTTAATTAATTCATGTGAAGCGTATGGAGAATGAAAGAATGGCTACAAAAAATGCATACAAGTGAGGTGGACGGGCAGACTGAGAATGAGATAAAAGAATGGAGTTAAGAAGTTAATGACTAAACTTGGTTTTGGGTGGGATGAATGTCGCCGGCAGATGGATGGCAGTGAAGCATGTATAAGCGTTTCATTCCTGGGGGATCAAATCATCTGGCAATAGCTAGATATGACACTGATCGCCAAGAGAACCTGCTATTGACCATACTAATACTTAAATTTCAAATACAACCGCACTAATTATTTATGTGAAAAATATAACAATGATAACGATTATATACTGTATAATTCATACAGTACGGTATACACATATGCCTACAACGTTCTTATTATCCTAAGAACGGCGAAGCTATGGTATTTCAAAGGTCCCACCAGGCAAAGGTATTTGCTTCAAATCTGACGAACATTGTCATATTTACCATAGCCTATATAACATAATTACTTCTTCATATGCACCTATGTTACTTTTAATATGAACATATTATAAACATTGAAAAGCAATACAATAAGTGGTAACAGCAATTGGCTGGTGAAAAACATATATCTTAGCCCCGCGGTCATATTATGCCCCAGACCTGCGAGAGACATACATCCTCACTCTCTCACGTGTCTCCTATGCTGCTCAGAGACTAGGAGATGTCTCAGACTGGCTCTGAGGGTCAGAGAAAGACTCCCCCATCCTCCCCCCTCTCTCCCAGCCGTACTCGCGGAAAGATACTCAATAAATATCGTTAATAATAGGGAAAATACCGGATAATTGAGGAGGGGAGAAGAGGGGGAAAAGGTGGGAGGAAGGGGGGGGGCACATGTGGAGGAGTGATAGGTGGTATGGAGGGCAATTATCTCACCTAATCACATATTGCTTTGTTTTGAGTGCCAGTGGGGTGTTTTGAAAGTTTTTTTTTATGCCTTGGTTCTTAACCCCTCTTTAGTGGGGCCAGACTTAAGTCGGTCTAGAGAACCAAGGACTATGTGGCGGGGACCGACTTAAGGCGGTGTGCAATTTTGGGCAACAATTGGCTCTGAGAGAGAGACGAGCGGTGGGAGGAGCGTAGATCGGCTCTGACCGTTCAGCACGGTTCCCGCGCAGCAACTGCTCTCCCCTCCACACACATCCACACCCACTACCTCGCTACACAGGGAATTATGTAAGGAAATTACCGTATCTTAGGGATTTTTCCTTCGTGTTGCACGATCGTTGCAAGAGAACACGTGGTCGTAGAAGGATGGTTCTGGTGTCATTGGAAAGCTCAATTATCGCCCTTTCAGGGATACATAATTGTAGTACGCTCTGGCTCTTGTTTATGTATGAAAAAGAGCATGGAAATAAGGTAATTTAGGGTAAAACCACCCGCTGGGCGGGTAGTAGAAGTTACTGACGGGCCCGCTCGTAGGGCGTTAAGAGGACCCTCGCCTTTGTCCACAAACCCTCTTATGAGGACCCTGCCTTTCCCGTGTTAACCTTCAAGCTTGTGATTACGGTACGCATTCATTAATTTCCAACTAATAAGCATTCTAAGTACAGTTCCCAAAGACAGGTTAAAATATGACTAGATTTAAATGTAACATCAGGGTCCGCCACTCGGAGTGTACCACAGGCTCTTAGTGTCACCCACTGGGATATTGGAATGACGGAAAAATGAAGACAATCAAAAGAACCATGAGTATGTATGTGTGTGTGTGTGAGAGAGAGAGCGAGAGAGAAAAAGAGATAGAGAGATTAATGATGACCGGATAGCTCAACCAGTAGATTTCAACCAGTGTCCATTGGGTTGGTTAGGTCAGGATAGGTTAGGTTAGGATTTTAAGCTGGTATTAGTATACTGTAGGTTAGTTGGCTCTGGTTCAGTTGACAACGGTTAAGATTCAATGGCTTAAATGGTCTATTGATGGAAGGACCTCAAGGAATAACAGCTATCTCCATTAACTCTCTGACTACAATCAATCCATCCGATGCTGAATACAATCGTCTAACATATGCCTAAATATATTAGAAATTGCACCTTATTGACAGTGTTAAAATAGGGGGGGGGGGGGTTGACAATTTGAAAGCTGGTTAAACGGATAAGGTACCGTATACCTTTTAAAACGATATTTTAACAATTATCCATCAAATATTTAAATTATGACAAACAGAGATATACTATTTATAATAACAGACATATTTGATGTAGAATAGCACATGCTCAAATGTTGACATAGCTATCAGACCTTTGAAATCGGCAATGGGCTGATCTGATCCTAACAAAATGGGGTTGAGCCTCCCAGAGCTCGATCTCTCTTTATTTCATACTAGATCTCTTTCTCTCAATATTATTTCATACTAGATCTCTTTCTCTCAATATTATTTCATACTAGATCTCTTTCTCTCAATATTATTTCATACTAGATCTCTTTATCTCAATATTATTTCATACTAGATCTTTCTCTCAATAATATTTCATACTAGATCTCTTTCTCTCAATATTATTTCATACTAGATCTCTTTCTCTCAATATTATTTCATACTAGATCTCTTTCTCTCAATATTATTTCATACTAGATCTCTTTCTCTCAATATTATTTCATACTAGATCTCTTTCTCTCAATATTATTTCATACTAGATCTCTTTCTCTCAATAATATTTCATACTAGATCTCTTTCTCTCAATATTATTTCATACTAGATCTCTTTCTCTCAATATTATTTTTAACATACCCGATCCTTGATTATTGATGACGAAATGCGACTGCACCTATTTATTGACTGCCCGGCGTACCACATTTCTCTTAGTACTACACAAACACACCAGGTATTATGGAGATACCCGGTTCGCCACAGCTGCAACAGAAAACCGGTTATGGTGAGTGGCTGTGGCCTGATGAAATCAATCCGCCTCTGTATTTTACCTTGGGACGTGTGTTTGACTACTTCTATATATTCTTCATAAATATAATTTACTGTATATCCTAGTTTTCCTAACCTCAACAGTTACTCTGTTCACATGTGTGTATGTTTAAGTGTGTATGTGTATTTATGGATAGAAAAAGATACGTATTCAGTCAGACAGTTAGCCATAATATTCAGTATTGTCTATACATTATTCATCCACATTAGCTCCGGACCTCTGGATAGATAGAGTGTTGCGCAGGTATTATTAAGGCGTTTTACAATGGGTACTTGACTGGGAATAAGAACATTAATAATGCACACTATTTGAGTATATTTATTTCTACACAAGATTATCAGGAATGAAAGACAGTTTATAGTATACATTAGGGTCTCAGACACAAGCGAATCATATGATTAAGACAACAGCATCACAGATAAGGCCACAGGGTACAAAGGAGTACAAAGGAAATCAAGCAACAACAGGTCTAGTGACCCCTCTAGGCTGCTTGTCCTCCAAAACACTGAGGATCAAATGTCCAAACAGTGGTTTAGAGTGGGTGAGGGAAAATTGGAAAGGGAACTACTGCCCTGGAACTAATGTCCGTGGCAGGATTAGGAAGTTAGTAGGGGACAGATGGGTTAGTAAAATAATCTATATTTTATTAATTCCACCACAACACCAAACACCCCCAATGAAATTAAATAAAGTATATATGATCCACCGGGATTCGAACCCGGGTTATCACACACAGATTTTTGCCACCTTAACCATTACACCACCAGGACGGTTAAAGGTTTATGCACATGCCTACGACTTATTATCCATTCTCGAATACTGGATATTAATCTAATCATGTTCATATTCCCAACCGCGCTATGGTAGCCTACTGTTTAAGTGAGTTATAAGTCATCTTTCGTATATCTGGGAAAAAGAGAATAACGTCTTAGTAATATATATTTGCAATAATCCTTGATGAATCTGAGGGGGGAATAAAAATAAAGTTATTCATTTACAAACGCAGTCAGTCGGGGGTTTTATGCAAGATATTTGTCTAGGCGAAGTTTAAAAGAATCAACGGTACTTCAGTCAATAACGTCTCGGGGAAGCCCATTCCACAAGTTGACAATTCGATTGAAGAAGAAATTCTTAGATTCGTGTGAGTTAAAAGATTTACCAATAATCTTGCAACCCTTTCCCCACGTGTAATTAGATTGGTCGATAGTGAAGTACTTACTACAGTTCATATTGTCGATGCCTTTGATGATTTTCAACACTTGAATTAAGTCGCCTCTCAATCTGCGCTGGGTTAAAGAAATAGATTTAATTCTCTAAGATGCTCCTCGTATGGTTTGTTCTTTAGGCTAGGTATCATTTTGGTAACTCTACGTTGAACTCGTTCTAGCTTGTCTATATCTTTTTGGTAATAAGGGCACAAGGATTGAACGCAGTATTCCAGAAGAGGGCGGACTAAGGAATTGCAAAGAGTTAGGATAACTTCTTTGGATTTATGCTCAAATGACCTGCCTATAAAGCCAATTATTTTGTTTGCCTTCTTAACGACTTCTGAACATTGTTGACTCGGTTTTAGGTTACTCGATATTGTTACTCCCAGGTTTCTCTGTCTACAGTCTTAAGCTGAGTGCCATTCATCGAATAGTTTGCTTTCTCATTTCGGTATCCAATATGTAGTACTTTACATTTATCCGCATTGAAACTCATTTGCCAAATTTGGGCCTAACATGACAACTTATCTAGATTGTGTTGCATATCGTCAACTTGTTCTTTTGAGAGTACGATATTTGAAAAAAAATTATCGTCAGCAAACTTTAAGATTGTACAGTTGAGACCCTCATCTATGTTGTTGATGTAAATTAGAAAGATAATTGGTCCTAGTACCGATCCCTGGAGTACCCTGCTACTTACATTGGTCCATTCAGATGCCTTACCGTTTATGACTACTCTTTGCTTTCTGTCGCGGAGCAAATTTTGTATCCATTTCAACACACCGTCTTGTATTCCATGCGCTTTTAGTTTAACCCATAACTATCGGCGCGCAACATAAGTCGAGTATAATAAATCTGGACTATCTGGCGGCGCTCGACATAGGTCGTGTGGCAATTTCAGCACGTAATGTTGCTGAGAGAGAGAGACAAGAGGTGGCAGGAGAGTAGCGAGCGTATGACTGCTCCAGACCACCGCGGCGAACCTACTGACACGAATCCCACCTCCTCCCTCCCTCTCTCACTCGCTACATACGGAATTGTATGGGGAAAGTGTCGAATTACATGCTTTTTGCACTCGCGTTGCGCGGTTGTTGCAAGAAAACTAGCCATCATAAAAGGATCGTTATGGTGTCATTGGAAAGCTCTGTTTAGGCCCTTTCAGGGATAGATACTTGTTTTACGCTCTGGGTCTTATTTAGGCATGAAAATGATCACGTAAACAGCCCTATTTTGGGTAAAAACACCCCGCTGGTGGCTACATATTATATACCGCCTAGGCCGCTCGTATGGTGTTAAGCAGTAAACGTTTGTGAGGAACTTTATCAAAGGCCTTTTGAAAATCAATGTATATAATATCTACAGCTTTACTCTCATCGTGGAAGAAGTCTAAGAGTTTTTTTAAGCAAGAACCTTTGTTACGAAAGCCGTGTTGAGTATTTTTAGGTATGTTATATTCCTCTAAGTGATTTACGAGTCTGTCTCTTATGAGCGTTTCTAGCATTTTACATACAACTGAGGTTAAGCTAATTGGACGATATATACTGGGTAGGGATTTGCTGCTTTTTATTAAAAATCGGTGTTACGTTAGCTAGCTTCCACTAATCAGGCATAGTTCCAGACTGCAAGGATTTATTGAATAGCAATGTCAGTGGTTTGGAGAGCTCATCCTTAGCTTCCTTTAGAACTCTAGGTGAGATTGTATCAGGTCCGGGCCTTTTATTTACCTTGAGTTTATCTAAGCATTTCAGTACTTCTCTCTCTCTAATGGTGATATTGCTTAGAACATCATAATTATACATCTGAATCGGCGATGCTGTAGGGATATCAATGAGGTCTGCTGTTGTAAAAAACAGATGCAAAGAAGGTATTGAGGGCATTACTCATTTGTACTTCGTCTTTGGTATGTTCTCCATTTTCATCGACTAACGGTCCGGACCAACAGTTGAAGTAACTACTCTCTTCTTTCTGATGTAACTATAGAATTCTTTTGGGTTTGTTTTACTTTGATTCGCAACATGTAACTCCAGGGTCTTTTTACTTTGCTTAATTAACTTTTTGGCTTTGCGTCATAGTTCTACAAATTTCACCCGTTCTTCGTCATTTTGTGAGGATTTTAATCTATCATTAACAAACTTTTTAGCAAGCAGACAGTTTTAAATATCTTTATTCCACCATTTGGGCTTATCATTATGGCCTGTATGCCATATGTTTTATTGTATGCAGTCTTGCACTGCTTTTAGGTAAGTGTTTGCGAATGATTCCCAAGATGTATTTATGTCGTTATTGTTAATTAGAAAGCTCCAGTCAGTTCCTTTAAACATTGCTCTAAGTTTACGCAAGTTTGCTTGCTTGAAATTATGGACTTTCTCGATGCTGCTATTTGGTTCGTTACTAGTAAACTTTAAACTGAAAGTTATCGTACGATGGTCGCTGTTACTGAATTCATCACCGACATTCAAATTTTCTATCAATTCTTCTTTTGTTGAAAGTACAAGGTCAAGGACATTATTTACACGGGTTGGAGATCTAACAAATTGATATAGCGAACTATCTTGCAAGTTTGCATTCAGGTCTTGTCCAGAGTGTGAAGTAATTCTATCTCCCCACTTGGTCACAGGTAAATTGAAGTCGCCAAAAGTTACGGTATCTTGTGAGTTACTTAAGTCTTCAATTTGCTCATAAATTTCTCGGTCAGTTTGCATTGATTGAGCTGGAGGTCTGTATATTAGTGCAAGTATTATTTTTGTACCTTTATTATTCTTTATTAGCACAAAGGATGTGCCGACGTTCACAATTTGAGGTTTTGACATGAGGGTCGGGTTAAGACTTTCTTTGATAAAAAATAGAATTCCACCTCCATTTCTATTAATTCGGCTTTTCTCAAACATTACATAACCGGGAAGTGAATATTCTGCTAAAAAGTCTCTGTCTTCTGTATTGAGCCAAGATTCTGTTATGCCAATAACATTGTAATTTTCTGTAAACACTAGTTCCTCTAAATCTGAAAATTTATTGCATATGCTACGAGTTTTGGATTTGGAATTCACGGAACGCTCTTTATTCAAATTATTTTTTGTTTTTTTTTTGTTTTTTTTTAAACGTATGTTTTTGTGTTGGGGCAAGTGGTGTATTTTATTTATGTTTGCTGTTTGGTAGCTAGCTAAGGAACTAAGGTGTGATTGTTATTATTATTATATATACATATACATATATATATATATATACATATACACACACGTACATATACATACATATAGATACATTTTTTTTTTTTTTTTTTTTTTTTTTTTTTTAATAAATTGGCTGCGGTTCTTCTTCTGTGTTTATTTTATTTAGACTGCTTTTAAACCAGTTGTTGAATCTTAAATTTGGTTGTTGTGCATAATTTTCCTTAATTTTCTCTAGAGTTGGGTCTTGTGATAGTTCTAGTTTATGCCATATTTGTGTTGCTTGTCTATGAAGTCTGACATTTAATGGTAGTGTGTTTGTGTATTCGTTGTGTCGTCATTGTATAGGGGTATCTTTGGTTTGTGGCGAATCTTAGGGCTTTGTTTTGTATTTTTTGTAAGCGTGTGATTTGGTTTTTGCTCATGGTGTGTGTGGGAATAGGGGGGTATTCTAATATTGGGATTACATAAGCTTTTACAAGGTGAGTTTTTATTTGTGTGTTCATATCTCTGAATCTGAATAGTTTGCCCAGAGCTGCTATGGCTAGGCCTTTTCTTTCTGTGATGTTTTGAATATAGCCTTGAGTAGTTATGTGTAACCCGAGTATTTTTCCTTTCTGTGCATCTTCGATTCTGTTGTTATTCACATATATAGGTGTTTTGTTTGTTGCTCCTAGTTGTAGTATTGTGAATTTGTTTATGTTGGTTTTTATTTTCCATTCTTCTTCATATGTATTGATTGCTTCTGCTTCTCTTCCTGTTTTTCTGGCTATGATTCCCTTTGAGGGGCCTTCATAACCAATGATTTGTGTGATGTCGTCTGCATATGTGATGTTTGTGCCTGTTTGTGATGATGGTATATCATGTGTGTATATTGTGAATAGGCTTGGGGAGAGGACTGATCCTTGTGGGACACCGCAGCTTATTGTGATGTTGTTACTCAAGACTGTCTTTATTTTTATTTTTGCTGTTCTGTTATCCAGGAAATTGCATAACAGTCTTTCTGTGAGAGGCGGTTAGCTTATATTGAGTAGTTTGTATTTTAGTCCTGAGTGCCATACCTTATCAAAGGCCTTGGATATATCCCTCAGGGACTATGTGGCATTGTCCTTTGTTGGCTTTGTTTTTGGCTATTATTTCTGCTGTCAGAGCTAGTGCCTCCCTTGTTCCTCTCCCTTCCCTGAACCCGTATTGTGTTGTGTTGTATACGTTTTTTGTGTTTAGGAATAGTCTTAATCTTTCGTTTATTATTCTTTCATATATCTTTCCTGGCACTTCTAATAATGATATTGGTCTTTGATTCTCGGTGTAGTGTGGGTTTTTATTGGGTTTAGGAATCAGTCTGATGATGGCTTCTTTAAATTTATTTGGGAAGTGTCCTGTACAGAGTGAGGCATTTAATATGTTTGTTAATTTAGTTACTGCAGAGTCAGGGAGATTTGTCATGATTGTTTTATTTATTCCGCTTTTTCCTGGGCTTGTTTTCTTTAGCTTCTTTATTTTTTGTGTACTTCTTCTGTTGTTATTTTCCTTATTAGGGGAGTGTCATTGTTTAGTCTGTTTATGTCTATGTTCTGGTGAGGTGTTAACCTGTGTCTGTTTTCTTGCAAAAAGTTTCTTATGTGATCATGTCTGGGTAGGTCTGGGTCATTATCGTTAAGAATATTTTCCCAGTGTTGTTTGTGTATGTTGGCTTGCTCTTGTATGCTGTGTATTTTGTTGCCTTGTGCGTCGAATTTTGTATGTGGGTTCGTTTGTGTCTTGTCCTTGCATAAGCTTGATTTTTCTCCAGAATACTTCTGGGTCTTTATATGTGTTTGAGGTTTCTATTAATTTGTTTGTCCATGCTTCTGTGTTGTCTTCATTTAGTATTATTCTGAGTCTGTGTTGTAGTTGTTTATGTAGTCTGTAATGATTATAGTCCCAGCCATGTGTGTTGTTGCATGCTGTCTTAATCTGTTATGTTGTACTATAATTTCTTTTGCTTGTTGGCTTAATTTTAAGTTATCTATTTTTATGTGTTGTGTGGTGGGTATGTGTTTTCTTGTGTTGTTTAAAATTATGTTGTACCATTTTTCTAGTGTGGTTTCTATGTCTTGTGTGTTACCTTCAGTTAGATTGTTTATTTCTGACATTTGTGTGTCTATATCTGTTTTGAATTGATCCCAGTTGGCGGCTTGGAATTTTAGTCTTGGTGGGGATGGTATAAGTATGGGTTGTGTGGATATTGTGGCTATTATTGGGATATGGTCACTTGTGGTGATGGGTCCGGGGGTTAGGTGTATGTTGTGATAGGCTTTGTTGTTAGTTAATGCTATGTCGGGTGTTGTGGCTGAGTTGTGACTATAATAAGTCGGGAAGTAAGGGCCTATGTGTCTTATTAGTCCGTCTACTATGAGTCGTCCTAATTGTCTTCCAACAATGTTTTGTGTTGTAGTGTTTATAGTTTGGTGTTTTGCATTCAGGTCCCCTATTAAGTACACAGGAATATTGTGTCTGAGAGTCTATAAAAGTCGGGTGTGGGTAGATATGGTCTGCTGGGGGTAAGTACTGTAGCTATTATTATTGGGCCTGTATCCGTTTGTATCTCTACTGCAAGTAGGTCTGATATGAAATCATCATATAGTTTATGTGTGATGTTGTTTTTTATTGCTATGGCTGTTCCGTCTACGTGTCTGTTGTTGTTGTTTTTCTTGTGTGTTCTGTATCCTGTTTTTTTGTTTCTTTCTTTTTCTGGTATGCCATGGCTGTTAATTAGTATTATATGTGGGTTTATGCTTGAGTATGTGTTGCTTAGTGAGTAATTTCGACCGCTCCAGTTAAGTACATTATGTTGTAATATTTTAAGAGTCATTTTGTTTCATTGTGTTTCTGTTTCTGAGAGTGTGGTGTGAGTGGGGAGCTGTTTGGTTATTTGGTTTCTTTGTTTTGTCTTTGATTTGCAGAAATATATAGTTTTTGTTGTCGTTCCTTGCATATTTTGCAAATAGCTTTCCTGCTATCTTAGGTTCTAGAGGGGTTTCATTAGTGCTGGCTTTGATTTTATTGTTGCGGATGTTGTCTCTGAGTTCCTCAGTTTTACTACTACTATAGATGAAGGGGTTATAGTATTTCAATTGGCTCTCATTTTCGAACGTGATTGTGAGGGGGGCCAGGGGTATAGTTTCATTTTCTTCTAGGGTTTGGTAAGATGTTGCTGATTCTTCTGTTTCGTCTGTTGTATCTGTGTCGTTCCCATCATCTGAGATTGCTGTTGTTTCAGTTGTGTTTGGGGGAGTTTGATTGTGTTCGAGTTGGGTTTCTTCTGTATGTGTGTCTTCATTTTGGTTTCCTTGGATCTGGTTGTGGGTGGGGTTTAGTTTATTGAACAGTTTCAGTATTTTTGCTGAATCCTCTTTGGAGTACTGGCAAGGTTTGTATGTGGGAAGGTTGTTGTTGGTGATACATTGCTCAAAGGTTGTTGACAAATCTCTAATATTTGCTGCATTGTTTGTGTGTGCTTCAAAGAGAGCGGTAATGTATAGCGAGCTGTTGATTGGGTTTTGGGGTGGGGGAGGTGGGTTCTGGGGGGAGTGGTGGTTGGTGTTAGTTGCTGAGGCATTGGCATATGTTTGGGATTTTGCTTCTTTGTTTTTTTTTCCTTTTTTCCTTTACTATTTCTTTCCTCTTGCCACATTTCATGGCAAGAGTGCTATTGCAATTGATGCATGTTTTGGTGTTGCTAGAGTTTTCGCATTTCTTCCAGCTATGACCCTGGGTCCCACATTCCGAGCAGATTAGGTAGTGTTCATTTTTGGGGCATTTTGAGGTGACATGTTCTTCTATGGCATAGCACCTCATGCATGTGATGATTGGGATATATTCATCAGCCTCTATATTCCATTTAGGAATGGATAAGTTGAATAGCCTCAGGCCTTCTAAGGCCTTTTTTGCCATGGACACATCTAAGAATTCAACCTTCACAAAGTGAGTTCCGAATTTGAAAACCTGATTTATTTTGGCAAATCCGTTCTTTTCTTCTATTTCTTCCTTTATTTGTTCAGGTGAGTATTCCAGTATTAATTAATGGGTCCACCTTTGAGCATATTATACTCCTTTTTGATCTGATGTTGGGGGGGAGGATTGGGGTGAAGCCTTCTTGCTCGAGAGTTTCAACTGTGGGGCTTGTGAGGAGTTTGTCAGAGTCATTGTCGCTTTGAGTATTAACTATTAGGAAGTCATTGATTTTCTTTACTGCACATATTAGTACCTCAGCAGAAGCAACAGCATTGAGAAATCTCTCTTTTGGCTGAGCTTTTTCAGGTTCCTTGAGTTTGATCTTTATCCTAGTCATTTTGATGTCATACTGGCTCTCTACCTTCCTAGAAACCTGGAGTTGTAAGCCTATGGGCCTCAGGTTGCCTTCCTCACCGTCTACACAAGTGTCGGAGGTCCTTGGCTACTTCAGGTTTCCCTATTCCTGTCAGAGTTTTTGCCACCCTTGCTCTTCTCCTCTCCACCCTTCTAAAGGGCCCCCTTGTGCATATAGCCGCAGGGTTCGGTTTAGAGAATTGAGCAGGGACACTAGGCGAGCCAGATTTAATTAACAAAAGGTGTTATGAGATGTGTTTTAGGTTAGGATGGGGTATATTTATTAGTTAATTCAGTCATAATCCTTGACTGATAATTTGGGAACAAATTATTGTTTCTGCTCGGATCTACATTTATGTACCTGTCTGTCCTCAGTCCTCGATCCTCGTTCCTGGTTGTCCTCGGTCCTCGGTGTCCTCGATCATTGTCCCTAGTGGCCCTCGGTCCTCGCTGTCATCGATCATTGTCTCTGGTGGTCCTCCGTTCTCGCTGTCCTCGATACTTACATATACAGTTTATTATACAATTGAATAGGATTAATGAAAGCCACCATATTTATACATTTGTAAAAAGAATCCTTCAAATACTGTGTTAGTGCCGGGAAATGTCTCAAAATTGGATGCCACAAAGAAAGTAGTAGTAACTCCCAATATGACATCCTCCACTCCTCCCTCCTTTATACCCCAACACCCCTCCCTCCCTCAACGTGACCTTTTATTTTGTCCATTTATTAACAGTCCATGGGTTAAAAGGCCAAATACCTGGCGTTCTTTCAGGCTACATGCAGTACGTAGAATAACCTTTAAGGGTGCGATGTGTCTCATGT
>CM064489.1:32210181-32292292 GCA_032716605.1 Paralithodes platypus | reverse complement strand
CTGCAAGGATTTATTGAATAGCAAGGTCAGTGGTTTGTGTGAGAGCTCATCCTTTACTTCCTTTAGAACTCTAGAGTGAGATTGTATCAGGTCCGGGCCTAGTTATTTACCATTGAGTTTATCTAAGCCTTTCATTACTGTTCCTCTCCCCCCTCGGCTAATGGTGATATTGCTTATAACATCAGAATTAGTACCTCTGAATCGGCCGAATGCTGTAGGAGAGATCATGAGGTCTGCTGTTGTAGAAACACAGATGCAAAGAAGGTGATTGAGGGCATTACTCTGTTTGTACTTCGTTCTTTGGTAGTTCTCCAGTTTCATCGACTAACGGTCCAGGACAACAGTTGAAGTAACTACTCTCTGTCCCCTGTGTGTTTTTTCTGATGTAACCTATAGAATTCTTTGGGTTTGTTTTACTTTGATTCGCAACATGTACCTCCAGGGTCTTTTACTTTGCTTAATGAACTTTTTGGCTTGGCGTCATAGTTTTCTACAAATTTCACCCCTTCTTCGTCATTTTGTGAGGATTTTAATCTAGCATTAACAAACTTTTTAGCAAGCAGACAGTCTGAAATCTCTTTATTCCATCATTTGGGCTTATCATTATGGCCTGTATGCCGTATTTTCGATGTTATGCAGTCTTGCACTTCTTTTAGGTAAGTGGTTGCGAATAATTCCCAAATGTATTTATGTTGTTATTGTTAATTAGAAAGCTCCAGTCAGGTTCTTTAAACATTGCTCTAAGTTTACGCAAGTTTGCTTGCTTGAAATTAGGGACTTTCTCGATGCTGCTATTTGGTTCGTTACTAGCAAACTTTAAACTGAAAGTTATCGTATGATTGTTGCTGTTACTGAATTCATCACCAACATTCAAATTCTCTATTAATTCTTCTTTTGTTGAAAGTACGGGGTCAAGGACATTATTACAACGGGTTGGAGATCTAACAAATTGATATAGCGAACATCTTGCAAGTTTGCATACAGGTCTTGTCCAGAGTGTGAAGTAATTCGAATCTCCCCACTTGGTCACAGGTAAGTTGAAGTCGCCAAAGTTACGGTATCTTGTGAGTTACTTAAGTCTTCAATTTGCTCATAAATTTCATCGGTCAGTTTGCATTGATTGAGCTGGAGGTCTGTATATTAGTGCAAGTTTATTTTTGTACCTTTATTATTCTTTATTAGCACAAAGGAGGTGCCGACGTTCACAATTTGAGGTTTTGACAAGAGGGTCTGGTTAAGACTTTCTTTGATAAAAAATAGAACACCTCCATTTCTATTAATTCGGCTTTTCTCAAACATTACATAACCGGGAAGTCAATACTCTGCTAAAAAGTCTCTGTCTTCTGTATTGAGCCAAGATTCTGTTATGCCAATAACATTGTAATTTTCTGTAAACACTAGTTCCTCTAAATCTGAAAATTTATTGCATATGCTACGAGTTTTGGATTTGGAATTCACGGAACGCTCTTTATTCAAATTATTTTTTGTTTTTTTTTTGTTTTTTTTTAAACGTATGTTTTTGTGTTGGGGCAAGTGGTGTATTTTATTTATGTTTGCTGTTTGGTAGCTAGCTAAGGAACTAAGGTGTGATTGTTATTATTATTATATATACATATACATATACATATATATACATATACACACACGTATATATACATACATATAGATACATTTTTTTTTTTTTTTTTTTTTTTTTTTTTTTTTTAATAAATTGGCTGCGGTTCTTCTTCTGTGTTTATTTTATTTAGACTGCTTTTAAACCAGTTGTTGAATCTTAAATTTGGTTGTTGTGCATAATTTTCCTTAATTTTCTCTAGAGTTGGGTCTTGTGATAGTTCTAGTTTATGCCATATTTGTGTTGCTTGTCTATGAAGTCTGACATTTAATGGTAGTGTGTTTGTGTATTCGTGTATTTGTTGTGTCGTCATTGTATAGGGGTATCTTTGGTTTGTGGCGAATCTTAGGGCTTTGTTTTGTATTTTTTGTTAAGCGTGTGATTTGGTTTTTGCTCATGGTGTGTGTGGGAATAGGGGGGTATTCTAATATTGGGATTACATAAGCTTTTACAAGGTGAGTTTTTATTTGTGTGTTCATATCTCTGAATCTGAATAGTTTGCCCAGAGCTGGCTATGGCTAGGCCTTTTCTTTCTGTGATGTTTTGAATATAGCCTTGAGTAGTTATGTGTAACCCGAGTATTTTTCCTTTCTGTGCATCTTCGATTCTGTTGTTATTCACATATATAGGTGTTTTGTTTTTTGCTCCTAGTTGTAGTATTGTGAATTTGTTTATGTTGGTTTTTATTTTCCATTCTTCTTCATATGTATTGATTGCTTCTGCTTCTCTTCCTGTTTTTCTGGCTATGATTCCCTTTGAGGGGCCTTCATAACCAATGATTTGTGTGATGTCGTCTGCATATGTGATGTTTGTGCCTGTTTGTGATGATGGTATATCATGTGTGTATATTGTGAATAGGCTTGGGGAGAGGACTGATCCTTGTGGGACACCGCAGCTTATTGTGATGTTGTTACTCAAGACTGTCTTTATTTTTATTTTTGCTGTTCTGTTATCCAGGAAATTGCATAACAGTCTTTCTGTGAGAGGCGGTTAGCTTATATTGAGTAGTTTGTATTTTAGTCCTGAGTGCCATACCTTATCAAAGGCCTTGGATATATCCCTCAGGACTATGTGGCATTGTCCTTTGTTGGCTTTGTTTTTGGCTATTATTTCTGCTGTCAGAGCTAGTGCCTCCCTTGTTCCTCTCCCTTCCCTGAACCCGTATTGTGTTGTGTTGTATACGTTTTTTGTGTTTAGGAATAGTCTTAATCTTTCGTTTATTATTCTTTCATATATCTTTCCTGGCACTTCTAATAATGATATTGGTCTTTGATTCTCGTGTAGTGTGGGTTTTTATTGGGTTTAGGAATCAGTCTGATGATGGCTTCTTTAAATTTATTTGGGAAGTGTCCTGTACAGAGTGAGGCATTTAATATGTTTGTTAATTTAGTTACTGCAGAGTCAGGGAGATTTGTCATGATTGTTTTATTTATTCCGCTTTTTCCTGGGCTTGTTTTCTTTAGCTTCTTTATTTTTGTGTGTACTTCTTCTGTTGTTATTTTCCTTATTAGGGGAGTGTCATTGTTTAGTCTGTTTATGTCTATGTTCTGGTGAGGTGTTAACCTGTGTCTGTTTTCTTGCAAAAGTTTCTTATGTGATCATGTCTGGGTAGGTCTGGGTCATTATCGTTAAGAATATTTTCCCAGTGTTGTTTGTGTATGTTGGCTTGCTCTTGTATGCTGTGTATTTTGTTGCCTTGTGCGTCGAATTTGTATGTGGGTTCGTTTGTGTCTTGTCCTTGCATAAGCTTGATTTTTCTCCAGAATACTTCTGGGTCTTTATATGTGTTTGAGGTTTCTATTAATTTGTTTGTCCATGCTTCTGTGTTGTCTTCATTTAGTATTATTCTGAGTCTGTGTTGTAGTTGTTTATGTAGTCTGTAATGATTATAGTCCCAGCCATGTGTTGTTGCATGCTGTCTTAATCTGTTATGTTGTACTATAATTTCTTTTGCTTGTTGGCTTAATTTTAAGTTATCTATTTTTATGTGTTGTGTGGTGGGTATGTGTTTTCTTGTGTTGTTTAAAATTATGTTGTACCATTTTTCTAGTGTGGTTTCTATGTCTTGTGTGTTACCTTCAGTTAGATTGTTTATTTCTGACATTTGTGTGTCTATATCTGTTTTGAATTGATCCCAGTTGGCGGCTTGGAATTTTAGTCTTGGTGGGGATGGTATAAGTATGGGTTGTGTGGATATTGTGGCTATTATTGGGATATGGTCACTTGTGGTGATGGGTCCTGGGGTTAGGTGTATGTTGTGATAGGCTTTGTTGTTAGTTAATGCTATGTCGGGTGTTGTGGCTGAGTTGTGACTATAATAAGTCGGGAAGTAAGGGCCTATGTGTCTTATTAGTCCGTCTACTATGAGTCGTCCTAATTGTCTTCCAACAATGTTTTGTGTTGTAGTGTTTATAGTTTGGTGTTTTGCATTCAGGTCCCCTATTAAGTACACAGGAATATTGTGTCTGAAGAGTCTATAAAAGTCGGGTGTGGGTAGATATGGTCTGCTGGGGGGTAAGTAAACTGTAGCTATTATTATTGGGCCTGTATCCGTTTGTATCTCTACTGCAAGTAGGTCTGATATGAAATCATCATATAGTTTATGTGTGATGTTGTTTTTTATTGCTATGGCTGTTCCGTCTACGTGTCTGTTGTTGTTGTTTTTCTTGTGTGTTCTGTATCCTGTTATTTTTAATGATTCATTTTCTGGTATGCCATGGCTGTTAATTAGTATTATATGTGGGTTTATGCTTGAGTATGTGTTGCTTAGTGAGTAATTTCGACCGCTCCAGTTAAGTACATTATGTTGTAATATTTTAAGAGTCATTTTGTTTCATTGTGTTTCTGTTTCTGAGAGTGTGGTGTGAGTGGGGAGCTGTTTGGTTATTTGGTTTCTTTGTTTTGTCTTTGATTTGCAGAAATATATAGTTTTTGTTGTCGTTCCTTGCATATTTTGCAAATAGCTTTCCTGCTATCTTAGGTTCTAGAGGGGTTTCATTAGTGCTGGCTTTGATTTTATTGTTGCGGATGTTGTCTCTGAGTTCCTCAGTTTTACTACTACTATAGATGAAGGGGTTATAGTATTTCAATTGGCTCTCATTTTCGAACGTGATTATGAGGGGGGCCAGGGGTATAGTTTCATTTTCTTCTAGGGTTTGGTAAGATGTTGCTGATTCTTCTGTTTCGTCTGTTGTATCTGTGTCGTTCCCATCCTCTGAGATTGCTGTTGTTTCAGTTGTGTTTGGGGGAGTTTGATTGTGTTCTAGTTGGGTTTCTTCTGTATGTGTGTCTTCATTTTGGTTTCCTTGGATCTGGTTGTGGGTGGGGTTTAGGTTATTGAACAGTTTCAGTATTTTTGCTGAATCCTCTTTGGAGTACTGGCAAGGTTTGTATGTGGGAAGGTTGTTGTTGGTGATACATTGCTCAAAGGTTGTTGAAAAATCTCTAATATTTGCTGCATTGTTTGTGTGTGCTTCAAAGAGAGCGGTAATGTATAGCGAGCTGTTGATTGGGTTTTGGGGTGGGGGAGGTGGGTTCTGGGGGGAGTGGTGGTTGGTGTTAGTTGCTGAGGCATTGGCATATGTTTGGGATTTTGCTTCTTTGGTTTTTTTTTCCTTGTTTCCTTTACTATTTCTTTCCTCTTGTCACATTTCATGGCAAGAGTGCTATGGTTGCCTGTGCAATTGATGCATGTTTTGGTGTTGCTAGAGTTTTCGCATTTCTTCCAGCTATGACCCTGGGTCCCACATTCCGAGCAGATTAGGTAGTGTTCATTTTTGGGGCATTTTGAGGTGACATGTTCTTCTATGGCATAGCACCTCATGCATGTGATGATTGGGATATATTCATCAGCCTCTATATTCCATTTAGGAATGGATAAGTTGAATAGCCTCAGCCTTCTAAGGCCTTTTTTGCCATGGACACATCTAAGAATTCAACCTTCACAAAGTGAGTTCCGAATTTGAAAACCTGATTTATTTTGGCAAATCCGTTCTTTTCTTCTATTTCTTCCTTTATTTGTTCAGGTGAGTATTCCAGTATTAATGGGTCCACCTTTGAGCATATTATACTCCTTTTTGATCTGATGTTGGGGGGGAGGATTGGGGTGAAGCCTTCTTGCTCGAGAGTTTCAACTGTGGGGCTTGTGAGGAGTTTGTCAGAGTCATTGTCGCTTTGAGTATTAACTATTAGGAAGTCATTGATTTTCTTTACTGCACATATTAGTACCTCAGCAGAAGCAACAGCATTGAGAAATCTCTCTTTTGGCTGAGCTTTTTCAGGTTCCTTGAGTTTGATCTTTATCCTAGTCATTTTGATGTCATACTGGCTCTCTACCTTCCTAGAAACCTGGAGTTGTAAGCCTATGGCCTCAGGTTGCCTTCCTCACCGTCTACACAAGTGTCGGAGGTCCCTTGGCTACTTCAGGTTTCCCTATTCCTGTCAGAGTTTTTGCCACCCTTGCTCTTCTCCTCTCCACCCTTCTAAAGGGCCCCCTTGTGCATATAGCCGCAGGGTTCGGTTTAGAGAATTGAGCAGGGACACTAGGCGAGCCAGATTTAATTAACAAAAGGTGTTATGAGATGTGTTTTAGGTTAGGATGGGGTATATTTATTAGTTAATTCAGTCATAATCCTTGACTGATAATTTGGGAACAAATTATTGTTTCTGCTCGGATCTACATTTATGTACCTGTCTGTCCTCAGTCCTCGATCCTCGTTCCTGGTTGTCCTCGGTCCTCGGTGTCCTCGATCATTGTCCCTAGTGGCCCTCGGTCCTCGCTGTCATCGATCATTGTCTCTGGTGGTCCTCCGTTCTCGCTGTCCTCGATACTTACATATACAGTTTATTATACAATTGAATAGGATTAATGAAAGCCACCATATTTATACATTTGTAAAAAGAATCCTTCAAATACTGTGCTAGTGCCGGGAAATGTCTCAAAATTGGATGCCACAAAGAAAGTAGTAGTAACTCCCAATATCACATCCTCCACTCCTCCCTCCTTTATACCCCAACACCCCTCCCTCCCTCAACGTGACCTTTTATTTTGTCCATTTATTAGCAGTCCATGGGTTAAAAGGCCAAATACCTGGCGTTCTTTCAGGCTACATGCAGTACGTAGAATAACCTTTAAGGGTGCGATGTGTCTCATGTTAACAGGGAGACTAAAGACTAAAACAGCATGCATGGTCACGGTGTATAGGGTTCTATTTATTAGTTATAAATGAGGGCAAACATAATGTAAGTGATGTTTCTTATACAAGGAACAATATTACTAAAGGTTTGAGGTTAAGCGTATAATACAAAATACAGACATGGGGAACCTGGAAGAGAAAAGGACATGTATATGAAAGGGGGAACGAACCAAGGATATAACTAGAGTGTTGTGAAAAGGAGTGGTTTTGTATTTATCTGATGTAAAGAAAGATATATTTTTATACTTAGTAATATAGACAAAGACATCTATGGAACATATACTACATAAATATATTCTTTGTTAAATCAAAGAATAGAGTGTGGATTGCTCAAGTACTATTATTGAGATGCGATGAGAAGAATTGCCAAAATCTCATCGCCAGAGATTCACATCACCAGCTGCAACATCAGAAACCCCGACCCGGATTGCTACCATTTAGGAGTGCAACACGGGAAACTCCACCAAGCAGCATAATGGCGGCCACCCGACCCAGGAAACGAGCACGTCCAAAGAAAACATACCAGGCGGGAGAGACTATTTCATTCTGGGCGAAACAAAGAACATCAACATCCGTAAAAGCCTTGCCACAACCACCACGACCCTTGCACCAGCCAAATCGGCACCATACTCCGGCCACACCACAAACCGAAGAACGTGCACCAAAGGAAACACCAAAGAACAAGGTCTACCACCTCGCTCACCACAATAAATGTGTAAGAGTCGTGCCCACGTGGACGTAGCCACACCTGACGACTCAACACTTCCCCCTCTGCCTGGCGAGACTTGACAAACCCCACTCCAGCCAAACAGCAACCCCATCAATGACTCAATGGCGTGCACCTGGGAAAAATACCTAGCAACAGCTCCAACACCTAAATTACCAAATCAAAACTCTCTGAATAATCTTGTTCCTGCCCTACTTTGCCTAGTACTAACGACAAAGTTGAGCAAGTGTGTGATAGTTCACCAGTCGCCACTAAGCAAACTAACTTACCTCCTACTCCTGGAAAGACTTTGGTTAATCCTGTAGTAGGGGAGAAGTCAGAAACTTCCCACAGGTACAGTGTGAGTGAGTGTAGGAGGACCAGCCGTAAGCTAAAGAGGAGAAGGACATTGCCATACGATTATAGAAGTTGTTCGGGCCAGATCCTAGCCCGTGAGTGTGAGATATTTTATTCAGTTAGCAATTTACAGAGTTGGTACCACATAGTATGTTACAAATATGACATGTACCAGCCTTGCATAATTCCAACTAAGGATAGCCCAATAAGGCCGTTAGGCGTATTTCCATTGGGGTCCTTGTGGGATTAGGTTAGCTGGGGAAAATGGGGAGGATAAAGAAATAGATACTTTAGAGAAAGTATTTCTAGGGGGTTATTTTAAGATACCTTACATCCTATAGTAAATATCAGTAATCCGTAATCAGTAATCATTTCAGTTTGGTTTGTCTATCTCTTATGTCGCATTTAGTAGTAGACATAAGCTTGGTGCTCCCTTCTCGCAGCTGTCCGGTTCAGGTGTTCCTTCAGGCTACGTCTGAAGGAATACAGTGTTCTCTTTTCACGGACTGACTGGGGTAGGTCGTTCCAGTCTTTGATGGCGGTGAAGAAGAATGTTTGCTTACCCTGTCCTTGGATTCTCGGGACCTTAAAATTAAACATTAAAAATTAAACAGAGGGACCTAAGTGCCACGAGTCCCTGTCCCAGAGCTTGACGTTACGCCAGTGTAGTCCGTGATGCTAGAATCCCTCGATGCAACTTCAAACCAGTGTTTGTCGTTCTCTCAGTGCTCTCCTCTATCAGACTCCTTTATGTACCGTTCTAGTTTCGTAGTGGTAACAGTAATTGTCGTGAGGGTCTAGCCCCAGATATGCCAAATTTCTCATTATAAATGATTGAAGAAGTGCTTTGCTTCTTCCCTTCAGTTTGCTTTTCGCACTTCCGTTTGTTGGGAAACATATACGCCTATCCGACACCGTGCATCTATATGCACACTTCCTTGAATCCCACGATTCGTTGAATAGGAGATATAAATATAAGATCACCTTATTATATCATACATAACATTCACACATCAGCCGAGAATACTTGCCGCAGATCTGAGTTTATTCGTTCCTTATCACTGGGGCTTATATCAAAATAGTGAAGTCTCGTTGCAGAGTTAACCCTTTGAGTACCAGCGATGTGTGTTATATTTTGTTCTAGCTATATTTAAGCGATATTATGCAGCTTAAAAAAGATCTGTGATAGCTAAAAGGGTTGGTTGAGATCATTTGAAGCCTTATTATGGCTAGAGGTCTGTCTTAAGCCGAAAAAAATCGTCTCATAGTGGACAGAATATAACAAAAAGGACGTCCCAGGTACTGAACGGCTTAAATGATTTTCAGTCACTTGATCTAAACTGTGTGTTGTAATTAATGAAGTTTATAATCCTTTAATAGCGATTGTGTTCGATTGGTGCTCATATGCATATCCAGTTTGAGTATTATTCAATGTGTTTACTTTAGATCGTCCTTCATATTATTCTCGATAATTATTATTCTAGTGTCACTGATTATCATTCAAATTTAGTATCCAATTATAGATATTCTTGTGCATACTCTGCCATATTTTAAGGATGATTTACTTGTGTGGAGACCTATTGTCTCTATCTTATTTGATCTAACCAATCCTTATATACGATTCTGTTGATCATTTATGAGACTGTTTTGATATTTATGTTCCCTAGTTGGTTAAGAATAAAAAACCTTTGTAATCTTTCCTTGTGTTTTATGTCTATTGCCTGCTATTTGTGTGGTGATTGGGAAAATAAGGTCAGTCCTCGCCCAGTCGAGAGTTATCTTAGTTGAAGATAACTGCACATTCCCAGTCCGGGAATAGCAATCAGAGTATATCGCATTTCGTAGAAATGTGGCATAACAATAATGATAAGGGATCTCATATACCAACAACATTTTACTTCTGCTCCTATCTTGGAAAGATAGATTTTTCAGGGGTCTCAGATATGGAAGGAACCAGGCTTCTCTTCTTCTTCGTCTGGTTCTTTTTTGGGTGTACAGCTAGGCGGTCTTTGAGGCGTCTTCTCGTTATTCACAGACGTTCTCTGGTGGTACTGTCGGTGTAAGAGGAACTGTACCATGCATAGGAATATGCCCTGGTTCCTTGCTAGGCGAGTATACTGGTGAGGAACTCGGTGGATGCAATTCACAGGAGCTCAGCATACCCAACTCCTTGTGGATACTCAGCGGATGCAGTACTCGACAACCATTTGCGGGACTCAATGGTTCTTCAGTCGGCGGATGCACCGGTACCTTGCTTGGCGGATGCAGTAAGTTAGCTTTCGAAGTAGAACTTTGCAAAGAATGAGCTAGTAGTGTCGAACAATCAATCCATCTTGGCCTGTACCCTTTCTGATGTCTCCCACTGGGGGTAGGTTTACGGGAGAAAAAGGGCTACAAGTATACACTGGTGATTAGAATCTGCTATACTCATCCAGTCGTCCAGATATCATAAATTTGTCAGCTCTTCTTCTAGTAAGGGTAGAAGGGCTTGTCGGACCAGCTTTGTGAAGACCCTGGGTGCTAAGTTTAGGCCGAAGGTCAGACGTTGAAACAAAAGGGCCTGATCATTGTATTTAATAGCTAGATACTTTTGGAATCTTTTGCTTATTGCGACATGCCAGTACGCTTCCGATAGATCGATTGTAATCATCCAGGCCATGGGTCAGAGAATTAACTTAGCCGTACATACGTTACGTTACGGTAAACATCCTGAACCGTTCAATGTGGATGAACTTTTTCAGAGCCGATAGGTTTATGACCGGCCACATTTTTGGACTGTCCCTTTTTGGTGCTAGAAAAAGTTGGGAAATAAACACATTTTGATTGGGCTTTGCCAGTATTAGAACTTGTTTGTCTAGCATCTCTTTGATTAATGACTCCACTTCCAAAGAAACAGTTTGTGGTTTGAGAGGTAAACGTAGTGGAGGAATATGGATTCATCGCCTAGAGAGCCTTTTCTGGATGACATTTCATGCCCATGTGTTTCCAAGCCAGGCCTTGAAACACGCCCAAAAATGTCCTGCCATTGAAAGAATGTCTACATTTGCAAGCTGATCTGACAGACTCACAGGGGTCGCATTCACTAGTGGTGGGGGTGACATCATGAGGCCTGTGATGGGAGATGTTAGTTTTTTTTATACTTGTGGTTGTCAGTTCAGTGTCCTAGTACGTGTCTGAGAGGGAGTTGTTGGATGAAACCCTTGAGAGCCACCACCCTTATTTAAGGAGGACTGACCTTTATTATGGTTCTGTCTGCCCCAACCATGCCCTCGGCCCTGAGTATTAAATCCTGATGCTGGAGGAACATACCCGTCTCAAAACTCCTGGACTGACATTATTTACCTATTGGCTGGCGAAATTTCCCCTTTTTGGCAAAAGGATGAGTGAGCTTTTGTCTAAGTGTGGTCATATCGACTATATAAGAACATATGAAAATGGGAGTCTGCAGAAAGCCGATTGGCCCACACAAGGCAGATCCCTCTCACACCCAACCCATCTCGTCCATATGTCTTTCCATGTCATTTAGGATTTAAAAGATGTAGGCTTGCTCACCAGGTTGGTCAGTAGAATGAGAGGAAAGTCATTGACGGTGGTGAACGTTGAAATCTGCTAAGATGGAGATTTCTGAGAAAGGAGAAATGGATAGAATGTTTTCCACTTTAGAGTTTTGATAGTCAAAGAAATTGGGAAAATCAGAAGAGTTAGACGAAAGATAGACAGCACAGTAATATTTAGTATGAGAATTGACAGGATAGTTTGAGCCATAAAGTCAAGAATTCAGAGGAATCGAAATCGGGAACACGAGAGCAAGTGAGTTTGTTGTGTACGTATGCACAACATCCGCCTTTGGCTTTGAAATTAGGATAGAGAAAGTAGGAGAATACAGAGAAGGGGCTGCTGGCAGTTGCTTCAAACACCTCAGTTTCAGTAAGGAATAGAAGCTCAGGTTTGTAGGAGGAGAGATGGTGTTCAACAGCTAGAAAGTTAGAGGAAAGGCTGCAAATGTTGCAAAAGTTAACAGTAAGAGTGATATGCTGTGGTCTAGTGAATTTTGCGGGGACGTCAGGGGAAGGTCAGGCGGGTGTCAGGGCATTTATTGTTCCTCTTGGGGACTCCTAGGCTGGGCTATTGTTCACCATTGTGTTAGCAAAAAATAATTGTGGAAGAAGGAAGTATGGTGTGCATGTTAAGTTTAGTGAAGTAGATTGGAGGAGGAGGTGCTCGTGAGAGCTAGCTGGATTACTCTCAGTGTAAGTGAGGCACAAAGAAAGACAGTAAGAGAGGCCAAGCCAATGAAACAAGAGTTCCAGCGACTACTTATTGAATGCCTATACCCTCTCCTGGGGGTGCTCGATTGGTGCCTACAATTTCCCCCTTATATATATGTGGTTATATTATGTGTGTGTATTATGGGTGTGTGAGTTTCTGTGATCATGGGAGCAGATATGGAGTGTGTATGTGTGCGCTTATATGCGTGTGGGTGTGCTGTTACGCGTGTTCGTTTATGTGAATGTACACGCTAACAGGAACTGATGGCGAATGTGTGAGTTAATGTGTGTGTGTGTGTTTGTGTGTGTGTGTGTGTGTGTGTGTGTGTTAGTAAATATTATGATATAAGAGAATGTGTCTTTGGACGCCAATTTTGTGCCGTAATTATCAAACAACGAGGTGCTTGTATAAGTTTAATCATTTTTAAATTAGGGCCAGAGACCAAACTATTTATTGTGCAGTAATACGAGAATAATGTCATTGAGCTTAACTACTTCAAACATCAGTGCTACATAGGAATAATGTATAATGTTGCCTTTGAACTATACATAAGTTTGTTAGAGGTTTATATTGTGTTACTCATTCACTGTACTTATTCAAGGTTCTTGTTTTGAGAACCGTACCAGGTTTATCAACTCCCACCTGTGTAATGGACTGTACAGGTGGCTGGTATATAATACAGTACAATAACATAAGATACAATACAATAACAAGCCAGAGCCAGTCTACATTGAAGGATGGATCCCTCACGAATGACTGGGGCATGTATGTAAAGGAAATTATGTAAAATAATTCATTGGGGTGTCAAAAAAAATCAAGTTTTGTAGCACCTATCACTCTACTGTAAGTTTCTCACACTTCTGCCTTACACAGTTTTAGTGTAATATAGTTGTTAGCAATTTATAAGTATTATGTTGATTATTGTTGTGAAATTTATAAGTATTATGTTGATTATTGTTGTGAAATTTGGCAAACATATATTTGTTGGTAGTAGTATATCAATTAAATATTAACTGTATAGCAAAACTCCTAAATATTAACTGTATAGCAAAACTCCTAATATTAACTGTATAGCAAAACTCCTAATATTAACTGTATAGCAAAACTCCTAATATTAACTGTATAGCAAAACTCCTAAATATTAACTGTATAGCAAAACTCCTAAATATTAACTGTATAGCAAAACTCCTAAATATTAACTGTATAGCAAAACTCCTAATATTAACTGTATAGCAAAACTCCTAAATATTAACTGTATAGCAAAACTCCTAATATTAACTGTATAGCAAAACTCCTAATATTAACTGTATAGCAAAACTCCTAATATTAACTGTATAGCAAAACTCCTAATATTAACTGTATAGCAAAACTCCTAAATATTAACTGTATAGCAAAACTCCTAAATATTAACTGTATAGCAAAACTCCTAAATATTAACTGTATAGCAAAACTCCTAAATATTAACTGTATAGCAAAACTCCTAAATATTAACTGTATAGCAAAACTCCTAATATTAACTGTATAGCAAAACTCCTAATATTAACTGTATAGCAAAACTCCTAAATATTAACTGTATAGCAAAACTCCTAATATTAACTGTATAGCAAAACTCCTAATATTAACTGTATAGCAAAACTCCTAAATATTAACTGTATAGCAAAACTCCTAATATTAACTGTATAGCAAAACTCCTAATATTAACTGTATAGCAAAACTCCTAATATTAACTGTATAGCAAAACTCCTAAATTTCATCAACATGAATTGGCGTGAGTAAAGGCTGAAGTGCAAGGAACTATACATTGCTACAGTGGTTTTGCTCACAACAAGAATAAAAAAAGACCTCCCAACATTTCCGTGAGCGAGTTTTTCATTTCAGGCCGGTAAACTGGCTAATCTGGTCCCTGAAGCTCTTGTCCTCTGCTGTATATCCAAGCTGATCTTTTGTTCCCGACAGTCAGGATAACAAGCCGGGACAATTTGGCTTTAAGACTCCGATGAATATGAGAAGTAATCCATGAAAATGTTTCAGCCATTGTTATCACAATTAACCCCCTCAGACAGGATATATTAACTTACTGACGCCCGGTATTTCCCCTACAACAGTCTTTCTCACACTGAGGGACCGTTAGAAGTCAGAGGAATTTGGGGTTGCCACCAATCGACAGATTCTGATTTAACTTACCTAACTTACTGAGCTCAATATGACGCAGAAGCGTCATATAACTTATTATTGAGCTATTTCACTAGGCTCATATGACACGATCGCGTCATATGATACATTTGGGCGGAACCGCCATATGACATGATCGCGTCATATGAGACGGAGAGGGTTAATGACAGTCAACTCAGGCTATTTATTTGGTACCCGAATAGAAATGATTAAGTTTGGGCAACTTCCAATAATCCCTCCACCCCACCTTCCGTACTCCCACACAATGATCAACTGTATCTTTATGGGAGATAGGTCATTTTTCCAGACCCCCTTCTCCCTCATGCTTAGCCCCATTTGTTTTGAAATTATAAGACGTTTGCCCTATTAGTTTTACGATTATAAGACCTTTCACCCCCTTTCTTTGTCAATATTAGGACCTTTCATGCCATTTAGGTGTTGATAGCAAGCCTGTAATTTTACTAGGAATCAGCCTTCGGCCGGGACATTTTTCTACTGAAAAATGTATAAATTTATATTGAAGGGATATCTAGGGGGTGCTTTTTAAAGCTTGATGGAGGTCTTGGGAGGAAACTAAAACAAATATTAAAATATACATAAATGAGGAAAAAAACAAGCCCATCCCCCCTTAACGATATTCACTGGGATTTACCACATAAAATTATACAAGTTGTTATCTGAATTGAATTCAATATTCATTCAGAGGATGCCAATATATAATTAACCAATTAAACAGAATGCCCTCTGGTGTTGCTTACATATTATTATGTTCCTTCCAACAACCAACTATACTCCTAAAATCGATTAATGAAATTTACAAACACTTTGAGGTTTTGATTGATTTTACAGAATATTTAATATATTAACGAAAATGTAATAGGCCAACTAATGAATAGCTCCCTTTACTATCAAGATAATATCACCCATATTGTAGATGGAATATGATACAACCAAATTTTAGTTTATTACTTAATTTATATTTTCATGCTTTACAATATATAATTTACTAATGTTGAGTTATCACTTTTTTTACCATTATAAATTTGATTTTCATACAAATAAATTGCAGTTATGGTGTTCCTTCTGTTTAACACAATCTCTCCTCCTACAAACCTGATCTTCTTTTCCTTACTGCAACTCAGGTGTCTGAAACAACTGCCAGCAGCCCCCTCTCTGTATCCTCCTACTTTCTCTATCCTAGCTTCAAAGCCAAAGATGGATGTTGTGTATATGTACACAACAAAATCACTTGCTCTCATGGTCCCGACCTCGACTTCTCTAAATACTCAACTGTATGGCTCAAACTATTCTGTCATTCTCATACTAAATATTTCTTTGGTGTCTATCTTTCCCCTAACTCTACTGACTTTCCCAAATTCTTTGACTATCTAAACTTTAAAGTGGAACACATCCTAACCATCTCTCCTTTCTCAGAAATTTCCATCTTAGGAAATTTCAACGTTCACCGCCATTGGCTCTCCTCCCATTCCACTGAACAACCTGGTGAACAAGCCTGCATATTTCCTAAATGACCTAGATCAGTTGATTCAGCAACCCACCCGTATCCTGAATCACTTCGGAGATCAGCCCAACATTCTTGAATTTCTAACCCTTCCTCTAATACAGTAAAACTGTTTTCTCCTTCGGGCTCCTCCTACCATAAACTTGACTTTGTCACCTGTCCTACTTCTCCGGTACGGCCACCTGATCCTCCCAGCCGGTTTCGCTTGTGGCACGTTGGCGCTGACGACTGGGAGGCTCTTCGGCAGTAATTTTTGAATTTCCCATGGAATAATTTTTGCTTCCATGGCCGTGGACCCTCGGAGAGTGCTGAACGCATTAACGAGGTAATCCTCTCGGGCATGGAGGCATACATTCCATTTTCTTTCTCTCAGACTAATGCAAAAAAATCTTTGTTTACTCACGCTTGTTCTACTGATGTCCGCAATAAGGAAGAAGCATTCAAATGGTACCGACACCTTCAAACTAAAAAATCTCAGTCTTCCTATGTTTTTACCTGGAATTAAGCCAAATATGTTCTTCGACTCGACAAACATTCTTTCATTAATAATAAATGCACGGAACTATCCAAATCTATCTCTTCCTAAGCTTTCTGGCTTCTGGCCAAAAACCTCTCCAACAAACTTCCTCTTCTTTCCCATTCTGACGGCACTACCTTCACTTCATCCTCTGACGAAGTTGAACTCTTTGCCCAAATTTTCACTAAAAACTCCACCTCTTTAACTTATGCCTAATATCTCCTAATCTCTTCAAAAGATGTACTTTCTACCCCATCTGGGCTTGATACTAAGAAAGCATACGGACCGGACGGTGTTCCTCCTGTTGTACTTAAAAACTGTGCTTCCGTGCTTGCTCCCTGCCTAGGCAAACTCTTCCGTCTCTGTCTCTCCTCTAATATCTGCCCTTCTTGCTGGAAATTTGCTCTCATTTAAACTGTCCCAAAGAAGGGTGACTGCTCTCAACCCTCCAATTATCGTCCAATTTCTCTCATTTCTTGCATCTCCAAAGTTCGTAAAACTCTTTTTACTTCAAATTTTCTTAAGCATCACTTTTCTCTTAATCTACTATCAGATCGCCAATATGGCTTCCTTAAGGGTCGCTTAATTGGTGATCTTCTTTCATATCTTACTAACTCTTGACCATCCTCCTTTCGGGACTTCGGTGAGACCTTTTCTATTGAGCTAGACATATCGAAGGCCTTCGATAGAGTCTGGCACAAATCTCTAATTTCTAAACTACCCTCCTTCACATTCTATCCCTCCATCTGTGCCTTTATCTCTAATTTCCTGTCTGGCCATTCCATAGCTGCGGTTGTGGACGGCCAATGTTCACTTCCTCAACCTATCAACTCCAGTGTTCCACAGGGTTCTGTCCTGTCTCCAATTATCTTTATAATATTAACTGATGATCCCAACTGTACCTCCAGTCCTATCCAGTCATATGCTGATGACTCAACCCTATACTATTCAACTAGTTTTGCAGAACGCCTCACCCAGCAATCACTCAAAAACTCTTGTGATGAAGCCATAGAGCACTTATCTTCTGATCTACCAACCATTTCCATTTGGGACAGAGAAACTCTTATTGTTTTCAATGTTTCCAAAACCCAATTTCTACATTTATTTACTGTCAAGAACTCCCACAGTTCTATCCCTTATACTTTAACAATACACAGAACAACCTTCATCCTCTCTCAGTATTCTTGTTGTCTCTTTTTCTTTTGATCTCTCTTGGATAGACCATACTACCACTCTTGTTATAACAGCTTCCCAGAAGCTGGGTGTGCTCAACCACCTCAGGGGTTCTTTAACCTTGCACAGCTTCTTGCTCTGTACTGGGGCACAGTGCGACCATGTATTGAGTATCGTTTGTATGTGTGGGGAGGATCCTCTCACACAGCACTACTAGACAAAGCACAAATGAAAGCCTTTTTGTTGCATTAACTCACGTGTACTCACTGACTCTCTGCAAACTCTCTTTATTCGCCGCAACGTTGCCTCTCTCTCGCTATTCTACCGCTATTACAATAATAAATGTTCACCAGAGCTCTCTCAGAGTATACCTCCTCCTTTACTTAAAGTACGTAGAACCTGTCTTGCAACACAATCCCATCCCTACTCTGTGCAACTCTCCAACCCAGGAGTGAAACGATATTCACAATCTTTCTTCTAATCAACAGCTGAACTCTGAAACTCTCTCCCTGAATCCACCTTTCCCTAATCCTATGACTTGAATTGCATTTTGGCTCGAAAGATTTTGTCCCTTTCACTCTTTCAACTTTGGGGGAGGCACTCATCACAGGCAGTTTTGTCTTTTGTCTCTCTCATCCACATAGAAAAAAGAAGAAGCTTACTCTTCATTCCTACCTCTTTCATTACAGTGTACGATGACCCTTTTCTTCATATTATTTTGGTTATTATTGGAAAATTTGATTCCAGTTAGGATGGTATGTGGGAGTTATAGGGTTAATTCACATCGGTTAATTTGATTCCAGTTAGGATGGTATGTGGGAGTTATAGGGTTAATTCACATCGGTTAATTTGATTCCAGTTAGGATGGTATGTGGGAGTTATAGGGTTAATTCACATCGGTTTATTCCCTTTGCTTGATAGAGATTCTTCCTAAAGCTTACCCACAATAAAATAATAAACAATATCATAATACTATAATGGTAAAATATTCCATTATGCAAAGTAATTATAAAGGAAACTCAAATTTGTCTTTTCCTCCACAAAAATGCAGCAACAAACTCTAGCAATCAATATTGAGGCCAGACTAGAAGAAGACTATGCTAACTTTGTCTCTAAGTCTCTTCATCAACTCCAATTATTCTTAATCATCTCAACAGTTGTTTTTGCGGTCACGGTAAAATGTCACATCCTGCCTCCTTGCAAGCATTATATTGCTATGACTTGTCCATGTGAAATTACACTCACAGTATAATGCTAAACTAGTTTAGTAACATAACATGGACATCTGCAGAGGGCCTACCGGCCCACAGGAGACAGATCACTTTCACACCCAACCACTTTTGAAACATTCCTTTGTTTCTGAGCCGATCAATGTACTAGGCAATCTATTTCACATATCCACAACCCTATTTCCAAACCAATGTTTTACCTATTTCTTTTTTAAAGCAGAATGTATCTAGTTTGAAGCCATGTGTACGAGTTATTTCGCAGCCATCCAGATTAAATACTTTACTTGTGTCCCCTTTGTTCATTCCCTTCATCCACTTATACACCTCTATCATAATATGATAGAGGCAGGGAAGATATTATCTCCCCTACATCTTCTTCGTTCTAATGAATGTATGCCGAGGGTTTTTATCACTTCCTCTTATGATAAATCTCCAATGTTGTGAATAATTTTTGCCATTCTACGTTGCATTGCCTCTAGAGAGTCTATATCCATTTTATAATAAGTGCACCAAAACTGAATAGCATAATCCATATGGGGTCAATTAAAGCTTAATGTAACATCAACACTTATGTTACTCACACTCTCGAGATGAACCCGAGAATCCTGTTAGCTTTATTACGAACGCTTAAACATTGTTTTCTAGGCTTCAGTTCATTGCAAAGAAACACACCCAGATCTTTCTCCCAGTTTGAGTTTTCTAATTCTGTATTAGGCTGAAATATTTTGCATTTGTATTAATCTTCCCTATCATAAATACCTTGCATTTATCAATGTAAACATTTCTCTGCTAATTTCCTTTTGGAGGTATTCTATATCACTATCAACATTTATTGTTCTTCCCATTTTGGTATAATTTGCGAATTTACTAATCCTACTAGTCATACCTTAATCAAGGTCTTTAATGTATATAATAAACAACAGAGGGTCAAATACAAACCCATGGGGGACACCACATTTGAGTGTGCCCCATTTTGACTTGACACCATTTATACTGACTTTTTGTTTTCCTATCAATTAGTCATAACCTAATCCACTCCAACAACGACCCACCTATTCCATGCACCTCAACCTTTCTCATCAATCTTTCAAAAAAGAATCTATTGAAAACTTTATTGAAATAAAATGTTATTACATCATTTACTTATAATTATCTACTGCTGCATACACCTCTGAGAAAAAAGCTAAGCAAATTAGTAAGTTAAGAACGTTCCTGAGTGAACCCATGCTGAGAAGAATTCATTAGGTTGAATGTTTCTAATTTATCTAGCAATTATTGGCTCTATCTACTTTCCTATGATTGATGTGAGACTAATGGGATGATAGTTAGATGCTATTGATTTGTCACAATTTTGTTTTAAGATTGGAACTACATTTGCAAGCTTCCAAGCTTCTGGAACTAGGTCTGTTTCTAATAACTCAGCTATGTATTCTTTTAATATTCTAGCACATACCTCATCGGGACAAGGCAGTTTTTGAGGGTTTATTTTGTCAAATTCCTTAAGCACATCATTTCTAGAAGTAATAACCATACTGAACATATATTATATACTGTCATTATATATGTGGTTCCAAAACTGCCAGCCAATCAATGACCGGCATCTGACGCTAACACATCATCCGAAATTCACTAGATTTCTGACCTAAGTGAGCAGAGATATTAGGCCAAAGAAATGGCCAATCAGCGGTCAGCATTCAGAGTCGAGGAACAAGTGATGCATCGGCCTGATTAAGCACCTTTCCCGTGTGTTGATTGGTCGGCAGCACATCACTCACTTTCATTATCTCCTCACCATATACATTTCGGCAAAGAGAACATTATACCTCTGGTGCAAACGTTATACTCCCATAAGCCACCCAATAATAGAAGAAACTCATTGCCGGGACATTATTACAAAGAAAGGAAAGCAGAAAAGGAGAAGAAACGATCATCAAAGGAACCACACGGACCAAGCGGCTCAGCAAATCAGCACGCAAGCTGTTGTGACTGAGATGTATATAAGGAGAGGGGAGCGGGGGAGAGAGGCAGAACGACAGACGTCACCGACCAGGTCAGACCCTTTCCTTGGCACTCCTGAGTCCATATCAAGCAGCCTCCATTTGCACAATTACTTCTGAAATACCTGATAGCCTGTCCCCACATCGCCTACTTGCATCGGATTTCAAGACAGTTTCAGGGGAGAGAGGCAGGGACCCCTGCTATGGGGCATGTGCTTGAGTATATAGATAGATAGAATAATAACATGATGACATACAATGTAGCTATAGCCTGGGGCCCAGGGCTAGCTGATTGGGAGCGGCGTTAGGCTAGCAGACCAGGGCTAGCTGACTGGGACCAGTGTTAGGCTAGCGGCCCGGGGATAGGTGACTCGAACAGGTATTTGGCCAGCGATCCAGGGCTAGCTGACCGGGACTTGTGTTAGACCGATGGCTTGGGGCAATCTGACCGTGACCGGCAATAGGCCTGCGGTGGCCCAAGGCTAGCTGATTGCGAGCGGCATTAGGCCGGCGTCCCAGGACTAGCTGACTGGGACCGATCGCCTGGAGCTAGCTGACCAGGACTTGCGTTAGGCAAGTGGCCCGTAGCTGGATGACTGGGACTGGCGTTAAGTTGGCAATGCTGGGTTCGGTTTCTCTGGGCTAGTTGACTGAGACTGGTGTTAGGCCAGCAACCCAGAGGTTGCTGACTGGGGCTGGATTTAGGCTGGCGACTCTGGGCTAACTTGTAAATTATAATGGAGTTAGTCATAAGATTACGTTTTTTTCACTTATTATAAAATAAATAGGCATTTATACGGTTAATTAATGAAAATATAAATTTAATTTTACAAATTACGTTATTATGATTTATTAAATATATCATTCAATGTAAAGAGATAACACAACCTGTGTTTAATGTAATGAGAAGACTCTTTTATTAGACTTTTGAATGAAACAAAAAAATAAACAAACACATATTTACCTATAATTTCAGAATGTAAACTGACAATTTGACGACGTAAAAAGTAGTTACAATCCGAGCCTAGGGCTAGCTGACCGGGACCGGCATCTCGGGGCTAGCTGACTGGGAACGGTGTTAGGCCGTCGGCCCGAGGCTAGCTTATTAAATTTAATTTAGTTAGGCATAAAATGACGCTTTAATTTCTTTATTATCAAAGAGAGAGGTATTCATATGGTTAACTAATAATAATTAAAATATTTTCCTTACCTTACTCACAGATACTCACAGATGATACCCGGACAGGAGGCTATTCAGCCTGTAAGGCCCGGATCAATATTTCCTACTATACTACCGTGGACGTGTGTGATATTTGTTAAACATTTTCCTCAAGAATTGTGAATGTGTGGAATAGCTTGCCTAATGTAGTGATTGAGGCAAAGAATGTGTTCTCGTTTGAAAAGCTCCTTTAGCCTCACTTAAACAGTAGGCTACCATAGTGCGGTTGGGAATATGAACATGATTAGATTAATATCCAGTATTCGAGAATGGATAATAAGTCGTAGGCGTGTGCATAAACCTTTAACCGTCTTGGTGGTGTAATGGTTAAGGTGGCAAAAATATGTGTGTGATAACCCGGGTTCGAATCCCGGTGGATCATATATACTTTAATTAATTTCAATGGGGGTGTGGTGGTGAGATTAATAAAAATAATATTACAAGTTTTGGGAAAATCAGGCTTTTAAATATAACTTTGAAGAAAAAATAACAAACACCCCGGGCCGCTACATTAGTTTCAACTCGGGGGATGATGAAAATCTGGACTTAGAGGACTAACAAGACCTGCGTCCAGTATCGCCGTAAGGTTCCGTAAGGTAAGGTTTAAAGTCGTATTTCTGATCTTGACTCCTTATCCAACTCACGCTCAAATTCTATCACATCCTAACACTAACAGATTTTTCCGAAAGATTATTCGAATTTCTATAACATGATTACAGAAAAAAATCTTTCTTATGTTCAGCCTAGATTTGTATTTATGCAACTTCTTACTGTGCCCTCTGGTGTGTTCATCTTCCTGTATCGTAATCAGCCCATGACAGACCTCCGCATCATACACTCCTTGAACTATCTTGAACGTTTCAATCATTTCTCCCCTCAATCTTCAATAATTCAATTTCCTTAATCTATCACTGTATGACAGGTCTCGCAGTGAAGGTACTAACTTTGTGGCTCTCCATTGCACATTTTCAATGGATGTAATATCCTTTATCTTGTATGGGCACCAAGCTTGACTTGCATATTCAAAAATCGGTTTCACTAGCGCTGTAAATAAAGGCTTAAACGTTTCTTCATCTAAACACATAAATGTTCTTCTTATAAGTCCAACTATTCTATTTGCTCTATTAATCTTTACTGCTACATGTTTTTCAAAGTTGAGCTCATTGTCAATGGTCACTCCCAGGTGATACTAGTGATACTGGACGCAGGTCTTCTAGTACCTTTATGTCGAGATCTTCATCGTCTTCTAAACTCAAATTAACAGGGTGGCCCGGGGTGGTTATTAACTTTTCCTCATAGTTATATTTGATGGCTTGAGTAAGCTATTCCAAATCTTTTCAAGGCATTTTTCGAAAGACATATCACACTCCCTACCTCAATCACTACATTAGGTAGGCTATTTCACACATCAACGATTCTCGAGCTGAAGTACATTTGCCGCCTCTTCGTTTTTGTTCGTTCTTTGTCCAGTTTCTTGCTGTTGCCACGGGTTGGTCCTTCATTTCTCCCAAGGTTGAACTTTACCTCTCCGTTTATATAATTTGTATAATTTTATTAGGATAACATTTCATGTAAAGAGATAGCACAACGTGTGTTTAGTATAATTAAAATAATACTTTGTTAGAATTTTGAGTAAACATTTATTATAAGATATAATTTCTGATTGCAAACTGACAATTGTAGCTTGGAAGATATTATTTAATTTGTATTAGTTAGCCATATGAATATCACTTTCTTTGATAATAAGGGAAAGAAAATGTAATGTAATGGCTAACTAAATTATAGGCTTTAGTGAAGCGAATTGTAATAAATACAAAAATGAGATGGAAAATAAACTACGAAATATAATTGATGGTATACCGGTCACAAATATTGGAGAATTGGAAGTTATCACGAGAGGCATCAACATGACGCATGACCAAGACTTTCATCCAGAGATAAGCAACATAAGGAACCTCTATGTATGAAGAAAAAAAGTATAAACGTCGGAATTAAACACAGACAAGTTCTAAATAGGCAAGCCAGAAATACTAATACTGACGAAGAAAAATAAAGATTCTTCAAAATGTATATGAATAAAGAACAAAAGGTACAAGCTGAAATTAGGAATGCAATACAGAAAAATGAGAAGATTGTTACCGACAAGATTAAAGCTGACAACAAATCAAACAAACAATTGTGGAAGCAAATAAACTATTTAAGAGGAAACAAATCTAGAGATTAACATATTACACTATATGAAAATAATGAAGAAATTCCTAAGGAAGATATACAAACAAAATTATATGACTTTTGATTTTTGATATACCAGATACAGCCAACAAACATTGAAGAAGTTTGGAGCCAGAAGGAGAAGAACATTTGGTCAGAGAGTTTGAAGACAATAATAATGGAAAAGTAAACTTACAAATACATAATGAAAAGGTTAATGTTCCAAGGGCCCTTTTAGAACATTATGATTTAGTTATACCTGTCCCACAACATATTATTGCAAATATGGTACACCCTCATACACAAGATCAAGAAGTGACTAAAGCTCTAAAAGCCATAAACGTTAACAAAGTTACTTGCACCCGGTACCGACATTGACCAGATGTTGCCCTAGGGGTGGGTGAAATTTCCCTGGCTTGCCACCAGGGTTCAAGTAGCCCAGGAGTGTTGAACAAACTCCATTCCCTGTCAGTTCCGTCTCACTCAGACGAAAATGAGTACCTGGATTCATGGTGGCTAAAATGAATTCAGGGGCCTGATTGGTGACTTCCTACAACCAATCAACACACGAGACTGAGAACTTGGTTAGCCACCAGGATTGCTCAGTGGCCATTGGGCAGGCCTTCTCTCGTGTTCGCCTCGTCCCACCCATACGTTAAAACTGGGTACCTGGAGTGTAAAATCGGCCTTGGCGTAGATCATATCACTAGGGTAAATTTGATTACTTGCTTCACCTTTCCTATATACTTCCGTTCCCTATGTGTTGTCCATCCTGTCCCCTCTCGAAAAGTATCCTCAAACTGTCTCTCCAACAAAAACCAGCTCACGCAAGTTGGGTCAAGCCCCGACGCCTTCATCTCCTACTAAAATTCACTTCCTCACCCCCTACTACTTCCTCTGTACCAACTCTAGTATTCGAAGCATAAGAGTGATCAAATGTTATTACTTGCTTCACCTTTCCTATATACTTCCGTTCCGTATATACTTCCTGGGCCGCAACATAAATTATAAACTAGTTATGGCTATTATGAAGACAAAACTCGAGCAGCATATGCAAATTAACCAACAGAATAACGATCTTCAAGCAGAATTCACCGGAAAGAGAAGAATTGAGGATAATTTATTTTTTGCTGGGATACTGCATAGAACAATCATTTAAAATAAAAAAGACGCTCATAACAATCGCTATCGACTTCCGAAAGGCTTTTGATAGTGTTAAGAGACTCATTGCTTAATTGCCTGAACATTTTCTGAGTGCATCCTCATGTGATTGATGTTATAGGTGAAATGTATAAATCTGATAAAACAGTACTATACCTAAACAAAGAAATACAGACAGAGATAGGAGTGACTAGTGGCATCAGACAAGGTTGTAATATTCAACTGCACTTTTGCTAATGGTGACACATATTATACTTATCCACATTCCTAGATAATGGGCTTTCATTATTTGTTGATGGATTTCAATGCAAATTGCTGGGTATCTTCTTCAAAACTATTATAAATGTATTGGAAAAGTTTCAGTCAATTTTTGACAATTCATAATATTTTTAAAATTAAATAAATTATTTTGTTTTTCTTTTTCGGTGTATTTTGAAATTGAACCGATTTCTTATTCTAATGCTCCAAATTAAATTATACTCAGTGAGTTTAATATTTATTCTATCTATCTATCTATTATAGATGATAGAGGAATGACTATAGATCAGGCAAGAGAAGTGGTAATAAACAGGAATGAATGGAGAATGCTTGTGAATAGATGAGTGAACACATGGTCATTTGGGGGAAGGGGTTGGGCGCAAGTTGAACTAGACAATAGGCCATCAGGCGCCTGGCCCGGAAAGACGATTGGAATTATGAAGGGTGCGCCTGGAAGTGTGGTGAGTGGGTTTGTGGTGGTAGGGCTTCGCTGCATGTCTGCCTGCAGAGATCGGAATCTCTCCGGTTGGTCGGGGGCCGGGGGAGTGCTGGAGGGACCTTGGTGACCCAGGTCTCTGGCTCTTCTGAATGACCTAGGTGTGTGTGAATTTTTGTTTTGTTTTTGTGTGCTCTGTCTTGAGTCGGCCACCCCCCCCCCCAAAAAAAAAACAAAAAAACAAAAACAAAAACAAAAACAAATTAAATTAAAATAGGAAAAGTGGCGATTGAGCCTGAGTAAATAGATATATAGATCTATCTATCTATTTATCTATTGCCGGACGCCTTACTCCCCTAATTATTGAGGGTGGCCATACACAGAAGGCCCCCAAGTGGACCTATTCCCTGTAAGAGGAACAACCCGAGCCAGTTTACTGAAGGACTTACAGGATTGACCACTCAATTTAGGATCCGTCTGACTCCAAGGCCCTCTATGTATCTTGTTAGCACTATTTTTCTACAGTGGTGTTCGGCTAATCCATCCATTAACCTGCCTTACACTTAGATTAGCAGTATGGATTTGTATCAGGTTTACTCCCCTAGACAGGTTGCCGACCAAGGCTGACGAGTCCCATCCACCCAGATTTTTATAAGGCCTCCCCTAGATGGGTAGCCGACCAAGGCTAACGAGTCCCATCCACCCATTTATTATGTATGCAAAATATTGATTAAGACAGAATTTAACATAAACCTTTATGTCTGATGCTAGATTTTGTTTATAATTATGATGACATTTTTTAAATTTATGCGAAAAAATTAACTACAGATCTCCTAATTGTTACCATTCACGAATGTTGTCTTAACAGATCCTTAGAGCAGTGTTTTTTATCAAAATATTTTTTACAGAATCAATCTGTTATGAAAACTAAATTAATTATATTGCTTTGAAATGAAAAAAATCATAATTTTACATAAACGACATTTGCGTAAAACAAGTCCTATATTTATGAATTTTGATATAATGTTTGTAAATATTCTTCAGTTACCCATTTAATAGGCCTATTTTCTTTCTATGGCATGCTGCCAAAAGAAAACATACTTATTTGGCTAACTAAATTATATTTAAAAACAAAATTTAATATAAATATAGGTATTTGTTATAGTATTGTGAGTCCCATGGGTGTCTGAAGGTGACTGGACGACTCGGCCCATGGGACAACTCGGCTCGGACAGCTCGGCCCACTTTTGGACAACTCGGCCACGACGGCGAGACAAGTCGGCCCATTATTTGAGACAGCTCGGCCCCATGTTTTGCTATGGGGCAATTTGACGAGACCAGTCAGGATATAGGATGGGGAGAGCTAAGTGGAGGGTTTATGGCGTGTGTGTAATGTGGGCGAAATGTTCGTTTATTGTATAATTATGTCATAGGCTAGTTCTCTCGATTCATAATGTGTAGGTTAGGTTAGGTTAGGTTAATTACGAGTTGTCTCGTAATTAACACGGGGCCGAGCTGTCTCGTATTTACTGGGCCGAGCTGTCTCGCTGTGGGCCGAGCTGTCCTGGCCGAGCTGTCCCGTGGGCCGAGTAGCCTAGCATTCGTGTCTGAAGGGTGCGTGTAGCGTGACTAACGGGAGTCAGATGTTGAAATTTGAGGTGTCCTACGATTATACGGTGTCATAAGAAGCTTATAAGACAAAAGCAAAAAAAAATCAATGGGTAAAGGTCCTATACCCCCCTTAAACAATTCTAACATTTGTTTTCAAAATGATATCTGCTTTATACCTGCCCTCTTTTATGCGGATGATGTAATACTTCTAACACAAAGTGAAGATGAAGCACATCAACTCCTTGGTGTTCTTATAGAAGCAGCAAGAGCCTGTGGCCTAGAAATAGACAAAGACAAAACCTACACCATGATGTATAATTATGCAACAAATATTCACAGCCTGGGGGAGATAAAAGTAACAGACGAAATAAAATGCTTACATATCAAAGTAACAAACAAGAGGAGATCTTTTGATAAATTCAGATATGCTCAAATAAATGAAGCAAGGAAACTAAAAAGCCTAACAGCAGCTATAGTATTCAAAAGCTCAAACAGAATATTAATTGGAAATACATACTGGAAACAGGCATCTCTACCAAAAATTAGTATCTATATGTAACACCTCTTTATAATTAATATGTACCATACCATACTGAACACTGCATTCCAAGGTAAAATCAACTCTTTTACTCTGTATATGCACACTGCGCCATGTTGTGGGGTGGTCCTGGTTGCTATGCAGGTCCACAGTGTACTTATCTTAATGGTGGGATAAGTTAAACACTGGTAAAATTTGAAGTAGTTCTTATTAGAGGAGAGAGTTGGATACACTGATAGACACGCCTGTAGAAGGTGAGACGCGACTCTATCTACTTGTAAACAATACCCCTAGCGGGGATAATGAACACCTCACATAATTGCCATATGGACTTATATGATACAATTCTTATGGGTGAGTGCCTGTAAATGGTATGGTACATATTAATTATAAAGAGGTGTTACATATAGATACTAATGCACATAGATACATGATAGGTACTATTTATCATATACATACAGTATCCAATAAAGAATAACTATACAAGTAAATACATAAGTTCCAAGACACAAAGGCAACTTTCAAGAAAACCAATATATAGACCAAATAGTGTAAACAAATCAAGAAAGAAAAACTTCATAGGGAGCACCATTACAAAGGTGTCACCCCCAACTTGATCGATTTAGTTAGATCGGCGGCCTGGAGCAAGCTGACTAGGACCGGCTTTAGGTCGGTGGTCCTGAGATGACGGACTGGGACCAACGTTAGGTCGATGGCCCGGAGCTAGCTGACCAAGACTGAAGACAGGTCGTTGGCCCGGGAATATCATAAGGCTGGCTGCATGAGTCGAAGTCGATGAAGTTGGGGGCGACACCTTTGTAACGGTTTGTTTATACTGTTTGGTCTATATATTGGTCTTCTTAAAAGTTGTCTTTATGTTTTGGAACAAATATATTAATTTGTGTAGCTCTTCTTTATTGGGTAATATTCAATGTAGCTTTTCTTTCTATCATTCTTCTTTGCCTTCGAGCACATTTAAATATATAGATTTTGTTCTTATTATCCAAGTAGTTCTTTTCTTCTTATCCACATTTCAAGTAGCGTTTTCTTCTTCTGTACGTTGAAGTTATCACCTAGTAATAGTATACTTGCTATTTTCTCTTCTCTGGTTACCGTATTATTACTAAAGGGGCTCAACTGGTTTCTTATCGTTGTGTAGGCCTCACACTCAACATTAAAGTGTGTCAATGTTTCTGTTTCTTGCTGTAGCTTCATAATTTTCTAAATACTCAAACTCCCCGATAGCTGTTTTGTAAGTTATGTATAATGATAGAGACTCCTTTTCATACATTTCAGCCTTCCAAATTCCGGTGTCTTCTATTTTAGGTAAGTCTATTATTTGCTGTCTGGTGACATGGGTCATTCTGTTTAAGTTCACATTTAGCTCTCTAAGGTATCTGTTGACAGATTTGGTCCAGTAATCTTTACTGTTCTACAATCTGTGTAGTAAGTATTTCTTCAGATGTTCATTGTCTGAATTATTAAGAATATACCATATGTAAAGTAATTTTGAATATTTTTCTCTTGTTATAATGTTTGAATACCCACCTTCTCGCTGAAGGAAGCGGTTTACTGTGTAGGAAGAAGATTTTAGCGTAATTCTGAAAGCTCCACTGTTATCCTTTTGTATTTTCGTTAAGTAATTTTAATTGTATGGTAGAATGTCATTGCAGTATAATATTTTTGGTAGAGCTACCTGTGTCCAGTATGATTTTGCAATTAATAGTCTGTTTGCGCTTTTGAATACTACAGCTGCTGTTAGGTTTCCTAGTTTCCTTGCTTCATTTATTTGATCTTATCTGAATTTATCAAAGCATCTCCTCTTGCTTGTTTCTTTGATACCTTAGTATTATATTTCGGCTATCACTTTAATCTCCCCCAGGCTGTTAATATGTGTTGCATAATTATACATAACACCAGTCCCATTCAGTTAGCCCCAGGCCGTTGGCCAATCGCTGGTACTAGTCAGCTAGCCCCGGGCTGTCGGCCTAACGCCGGTCCCAGTCAGCTAACCCCTGGCTGCCGGCCTAACGCCAGTCCCAGTCAGCTAGTCAAAGGCTGCTGGCCTAACGCCAGTCCCAGTCAGACAGTCAAGGGCTGCCGGCATTACACCGGTCCCAGTCAGATAGCTCTGGGCCCTAGGCTATAACTACTTTGTACGTCATCAAATTGTCAGTATACTTTCTGAGATTATATCTATAAAATATTTGTCGTGTTTCATTCCAAAGTCTAACTAAATATTTTTTTACTTATATTAAGCACAGGTTGTAGTATCTCCTTATATTTACTGTTGTTTTAAGTAAATTATGTTACCTTAATTTGTAAGATAGAATTTTAATATATATTAGTCAACCATATACATATCTTTTTATTTCATAATAAAAGATAGATAACATAATGTGATGGCTAACAAAATTAGATTTTACAAGCTAGCCCCGGGCCGCCAGCTTAACCCCCGCACTTCGGCAGGCCTCTTATACGCCACACCGAATCTTCACCACGGACCTCGGTAGGCCTCTTATACTCCCGCGAGTGTAATATTTACGGCCACGTAACTCAACAACCCGACGACATAGCGATGTACGGTCAACACCAGGATCAAGATAACAATATGAACTTCATTTTCCAAATAAGTATGTCTTTCTACCTATTACTATTACTTAGCTATTAAGAAAATAAGGCAAAAACGCCAAAAAATGCGCCGATTCCCTGGGTACGGAGCGTAAGAAGATCGCCGAGGCAGAAGGTTAATTATTATGTTCTCTCCACCAACCAACTTTACTCCTAAGCTCGATTAAAGAAATTAACAAACACTTGTGGCAGTCCGGGGATTCGAACCCAGGATGCTCACACCGAAAATCAACACACTTATGCATTGCGCCACGAAGACAGTTAAAGAATGTTGCACAAGCCTACGATTTATTATGCAGTTTCGAATCCTGCATACCAATCTTAGCAGTACCTTTATTCCAACTGCACTATCGGAGGCTATGAATAGGTGAATGGAAATAGTAATTAATGGGACGCTTAACCCTAGGGAAGGCCTCTTGATAAACTACTACTGAACCAGAATTAATTATTATGTTCTCTCCACCAACCAACTTTACTCCTAAACTCGATTAATGAAATTAACAAACACATGTGGCAGTCCGGGGATTCGAACCCAGGACGCTCACACCGAAAATCAACACACTTATGCATTGCACCGCGAAGACAGTTAAAGAATGCTGCACAAGCCTACAATTTATTATGCAGTTTCGAATCCTGCATACCAATCTTAGAATGTACATTCATTCCAACTGCACCTAAGGAGGCTAATGCGGGCTCAGGTCAGCTTACCCAGGTTGCCAGCCTAACGGCAGTCCCAGTACGCTAGTTGTGGGCCGCCAGCCAAATGCCAGTTCTGGTTAGCTAGCTCCGGGCGACCGGCTCCAGTCAGCTAGTCTCGGACCGCCAGCCTGACGCTGGAGAGAGTCAGCTAGCCCATTGCCCCGGACTATAACTATATTTGGAAATTATGTCTATATAATATTTTTGTTTTCTTTTGTTTCACTCAAAAGTCTAACAAAGTATTCTTTTCATTATAATTATTTAACACATGTTTTGGAATCTCTTTACATATTACGTTATTTTAAGTAAAGTATTTAAACATAATTTGTAAGATAATATTGAATTATATTAGTTAACCATATAGATACCTTTTTCTTTTAAATGAAGCAAAAGAAAACATAATATTTGTAATTAAAAATGTACAAGCTAAGCGGCCTAATACTCCGATAGAGCTCTGACGAACACTGATTACTGTAATAGCGGTTGAATAGCAAGAAAGATGCAACATTGTGGTGAAGAGAGAGATTGCAGAGAAATGGTAAGCAAGTTAAAGAAACGAAAGGCTTTCTTTTAGACTTCGTCTAGAAGTGCTGTGTGAGAAGATCCTCCCCACACATGCGAACAATATTCAATACTTGGACGCACTGTGCCCCTGTACAGAGCAAGAAGCCCCCCCCCCCCCTCCCCTTGGGGACTTCGAGGCTGGGCTAATGTTCATCAACATGTTACATTAGATAATCATATTGTGGCAGAAAGAAATGTGGTGTGCTTGTTCAGTGTAGCGAAGTAGATAGGAGGAGGAGGTGTTTGTGAGAGTTAACTGGATCACAGTCTGTGTAGGTGAGGCACAAATATCATCATGTAAAGGAAGCCAGGCGAATGAAACAGTAGTCCAGATCAAATGCCTATAGGTTTACACAGAGTTAATAATAATAATAATAATAATAATAATAATAATAATAATAATAATAGTAATAATAATAATAATAATATAATAATAATAATAATGATAATACAAATAATAATTATAAAAATAATACCAAAGGCGAAGGTTGTTGTGTAAGATATGGATGAAGGCAAACGACATGTGTTTATCAAAAGACTGACACACATCATGACATGCAGACCAGATGTTACACTCACACACTCACGCATAATAATAATAATAATAATAATACAAATAATAATTATAAAAAATAATACCAAAGACGAAGGTTGTTGTGTAAGATATGGATGAAGGCAAACGACATGTGTTTATCAAAAGACTGACACACATCATGACATGCAGACCAGATGTTACAGTCACACACTCACACAGAGAGAGAGGGAGAAAGAGAGAGAGAGGGAGGGGGGGGTGTAGGCAGGTTCGATACTAATGATGGTGCTAATTATATGTTTGGATTTTTACCCTAAGACAAATCCCGGCCCGATATGAACCCTTGAACAAAACTAGCGCATGTTGTTTTTTTCCTTACCCCTAAACTTTCCCTTCATAATTGCTGAGGGGCACAGGGCCTTGGGTGGGGCTTTGGTTTCCCGGGCGTTTCCGCACCTTCCTCAGCTCCCTGCCTTGGAGTGGCTTCGGTCACCCGGGCTTTGTTAGTGGTAAGCAGTGAGGATTTTGTGGGGGCGCTCGTTTATGGCCATGGCCTTGCTCGAGACCTTGGGGCTGTTCGGCCAGACAGCCTGGGGAACAACAACAACAACAATAACTAGCGCATGTAAAGACTTAATGAGAAGATTCGATTCGGTTTGGGATAGCTTTAAAACCTTTACACCACGATTTATGTTCTAGAGTGTACAGTTCCGGTCAAAAGTCTCTCGACTCGTCTGGCAGCATTTGGCAGCTTTGCCTTCTTACGCATCAAATCAACCAAGCAACAGACCAACATGGTGAAACACATGCAATAGCACTGGATATATCAAAGGCATTTAATAGAGTCTGGCATCAATCCTTATTGTCGAAGATGTCACACTACGGCCTTGCATCATTAGTTCCACTAATTTCTTCTTATCTTCATAACAGAAAAATACGTGTAATGGTAGATGGCCTTTATTCTCAATTTCACTCAATAAATGCTGGTGTTCCCCGGGGATCAGTTTTGGCCCCAATTCTGTTCCTCATTCATATCAATGATCTCATATCTACCACTCATAATCCAATACATTCCTACGCAGATGACTCAACACTCCACAGTTCCTTCACATTTACCAATTCTTTCACCCAACCCGATCTTATAAATTCAAAAATAAACACTGCAATTTCTCTGAACCAGGACCTTTCTAGAATTAATGGATGGGGACAAAAGAATCTAGTTTCCTTTAATGCACAGAAAACCAAGTACATTCAATTTTCTAACCGACAGAATCTCACTGACTCCCATATATTTGTTAATGATGTAAATATTCCCACTTCCCCTAGTATTGACATTCTCGGTGTAACATTAACTACTAACTTGAGCTGGACACATTATGTTAGAGGCATTGCTAAGAATGCCTCTAAAAAACTGGGACTCCTGTACAGAGTTCGAGAATTCTTCACTGACGAGCAGTTGGCCGTGATATATAAAAGTCATGTGCGTTCTCAGATGGATTACTGTTCACCTCTGTGGGGTGGAAGTGGAGTGGTTGCATTGAGGCAGTTGGACAAAATTCAAAATAAAGCTATTAGATTAATCAATAACCCTGCAATCACACAGGACCTTCCTACATTATCCATACGAAGAAACGTTGCATCCCTTGCATTATTCTACAGATATTTTCACAGCAATTGTTCCGAGGAACTTGCTTCAATTGTGCCGCCTCTCCACATCTTTCCCCGTAGAACTAGGGCAGCTGAGAGCGCCCATGAATTTACACTTTCTCCTCCACAATGCAGGACTTCTGCTTATCAGAATTCATTTATCCCCAGAGCTACTACTCTTTGGAATTCACTTCCCTCGAATTGCTTTCCACAAACTTACAATCTACAAATGTTTAAATCCAGTTGTTACAAACATTTTATGAATGGAGGATGCCTTTAGGCACATGGACCTTTTTGTTTTATCTGTGTTTTTCCTTCCTCCGTTCATTGTCTCTTAAAAAAAAAAAAAAAAAAAAAAAATGGGGTTGGAGGTGGGGGATTCTCTCCACTCTACCTGAGTGATATGGCAAAGGGATTCTGATTGGCTGACTGGACAACATAGCTAATACACATTAATTTATGGACGTAAATACGTAGGTGACAAATATAGTGATTTAGGTATTCATTTGTGTTTGCCACAAGCTAATATAATACTTTCATGTAAAAGGTATTTATTTAAACCAACATAAATATAGTGAACGAGGAACGATCACAGCGGTAATCTGTGCCTCAAGATTAACCATTTTAGACCAGGATAGATGGATTTATCATATTTCACCCTCGGCAAATCATATTTCACCCTCGGCAAATGATTTTTATCAATTTAGGAAATAAATCTTGGGCAAGGTTAAACAGTTTTCTTAACCCTTTGAAGATTATGAAACGATATTTAGAGTTAATTGTGGCTATAATCAGACTATTTTATTCAGAGTTGGAATGGGATACGGACGTCAGAGGGTTGATTAGGCCAGTCTTTGCCCTTATAACTCCCACAGATCCTTCCTGAACTGTAAAAAATCGTCTATTGAAAATTAGAGTTATGTAAGTATCCTAATGCGTCAAGATCGTCACAGGGTTCATTTCCTGATGAATATAAGCGTAACCGGCACTGGATAACACCTTGTAAGTTTTGACGACACAACAGGAAATTCACTTCTTCATTGCATACTATACATTCGTATGTAAGCCCTATACTATTATGTTTAATATTAATGAATACATTCCCGTACAGGTCTACATTATATTTCAACAGCTTTTCCTAGACCCATTCGAATATTAACAGCTTGAAAATTGTGAGACATTTTGACATCTTATGCAACTTACGAAGGGGATTGGACCATCAAAATGTAAATGCTAACTCTATTAAATATATTACATTTTATAGCAGACGGATACAAACAAATATTATATATGCATTGATCACATCTACACGTGTGGTGAGCTGGTAAAGAGGAGGAGTGGGTGGGTGTGGGGGCTGGGTGGTAGGGAGGGAAGCGGTAGGGTTGTTTGCTGATTTGCAATGCCGTATGGAGACTCAGTTATTGACAATAATTTATTATTTGTATTTCATTACGACGAAGCTTTACTTCATAATATGAAGTGAACTATTAGGAAATTGTTTTCAGCTTAGGAAGGATTTCATTAAAGTAAAATGGGTTCAATCAATCTTTGTATTCAAGCAGATCGTTCTTTAAGGTTCGCTGATCTAGAAGTAAGCACAAATTAATTCTGTCAGTGGGATTACTATAACGTTTTTGTGAAATATATAACAACATATGAAGTCAGGGTAACTTAACATAATCTTCCATAACTGAAAGTTTCTTTACATTACGTTGCATTAACCCGTCCAGTACCGATGGCATCTGTGGTATTTTGTTTCAGCTATAATTACATTACATTACATTAACCCGTCCAGTACCGTTGCCGTCTGTGGTATTTTGTTTCAGCTATAATTACATTACATTACATTAACCCGTCCAGTACCGTTGCCGTCTGTGGTATTTTGTTTCAGCTATACAGTAATTACATTACATTACATTAACCCGTCCAGTACCGTTGCCGTCTGTGGTATTTTGTTTCAGCTATACAGTAATTACATTACGTTACATTAACCCGTCCAGTACCGATGCCGTCTGTGGTATTTTGTTTCAGCTATAATTAGACGATAATATGAAGATAAGGATAAATATGTGGCAGCTAATGGGATTAATTGATATAGTATATAACCTTCAATTTGGTAGACGGCCTTCCGAAACTGAATATAATCGTCCATTCATTGTCAGAATATAATAATGAACGAGACGTGACCGGTACTAGATGGATTAATAAACTCTAGCGCCAGCGACAGAGGCCCTATGGCACTGAACGAGACGTGACCGGTACTAGATGGATTAATAAACTCTAGCGCCACGCGACAGAGGCCATATGGCACTGAACGAGACGTGACCGGTACTAGATGGATTAATAAACTCTAGCGCCAGCGACAGAGGCCATATGGCACTGAACGAGACGTGACCGGTACTAGATGGATTAATAAACTCTAGCGCCAGCGACAGAGGCCATATGGCACTGAACGAGACGTGACCGGTACTAGATGGATTAATAAACTCTAGCGCCAGCGACAGAGGCCCTATGGCACTGAACGAGACGTGACCGGTACTAGATGGATTAATAAACTCTAGCGCCAGCGACAGAGGCCATATGGCACTGAACGAGACGTGACCGGTACTAGATGGATTAATAAACTCTAGCGCCAGCGACAGAGGCCATATGGCACTGAACGAGACGTGACCGGTACTAGATGGATTAATAAACTCTAGCGCCAGCGACAGAGGCCATATGGCACTGAACGAGACGTGACCGGTACTAGATGGATTAATAAACTCTAGCGCCACGCGACAGAGGCCATATGGCACTGAACTAATATGCTAAACTTATTATGAACAAAGATGTCCAAATATCACGAAACAAGTGGATAGGATGAAGGAATGATATGATAGGCCACAGTGGAAAGCATTAACTCTTACAATACCAGCGATGTATTCTAAACTATATTTCAGTAATATTAACGTCAGTTTACCTTTAATTATGGCTGAAGTTAGACGGTTTTATGCAGTTGAAGAAGGACCTACTTAATTCAGAGGCCATGTTGAAATCGTATTTACACCTTATGAGACCAAGAGTTGCATTAAACAAAACAAGAAAATCGTCTAATTGGTGGCCCGAGTAAAATGGAAATACGCCCTGGGTCTCAAGGGGTTAACTCAATTTAATGAACATTACAAAGGATATATGGTAGCTAAAAGAATGTAATGAACATTACAAAGGATATATGGTAGCTAAAAGAATGTAATGAACATTACAAAGGATATATGGTACCGCAGCTAAAAGGATTAACTGACATGATTCATAGCCGTATGGCATACGTCCTTCCTAAACTGAATAAAATTACCTAATAGTAGTCAGACTACGGAAAAGGATGTGACCGATACTGGACGGGATAACCAAATACCATAGACGGCATCGGTACTGGACGGGTTAATGCAACGTAATGTAATGATGTAATGTAATGATGTAATAATGTAATGATGTAATAATGTAATGATGTAATAATGTAATGATGTAATAATGTAATGATGTAATAATGTAATGATGTAATGTAATGTAATGATGTAATAATGTAATGATGTAATAATGTAATGATGTAATAATGTAATGATGTAATAATGTAATGATGTAATAATGTAATGATGTAATGTAATGTAATGATGTAATAATGTAATGATGTAATGTAATGTAATGATGTAATAATGTAATGATGTAATAATGTAATGATGTAATAATGTAATGATGTAATAATGTAATGATGTAATAATGTAATGATGTAATAATGTAATGATGTAATAATGTAATGATGTAATAATGTAATGATGTAATAATGTAATCGGTACTGGACGGGTTAATGCAACGTAATATAATGAAACTTTTATTTATGGAAAATTATGTTAAGTTAACCTGACTTCATATGATGTTATATACAGTATTTCACAACAACGTTAATCATACTAAAATACATTCGGAATTTCCTATCAATATGTTGTTAGCCCTCTCTTTCTATCATAGTGAAGTTTTGTTTTTTACTTCACTCGGGTTCATATCAGACTATTTTATTCGACTTAAAGAACGATCTGCTTGAATACAAATATTGATTAAACCCATTTGAGTTTAATCAGATACTGCCTATGCTGAAAATAATTCCCTTATAGTTCACTGCATATGAAGTAAAGATTCGTCGTAATGAAATGCAGATAATAAATTATTGTCAATAACTGAGTCTCCATATGGCATTGCAAATCACCAAACAACCCTACCGCTTCCCTCCCTACCACCCAGCCCCCACAACCACCCACTCCTCCTCTTTACCGCCTCACCATACGTGTAGATGTGATCAATGTGGATATAATATTTTGTGTATAGAGTTAGCTTTTCCATTTTGATGGGCCAAGCTCCTTCCCACATTGTATAAGATCGTCTAATGATAGCCAAAATAAGCTGACAAAATGTGTCATAGTACTCAAGATATTTATATTAAGATGGGTCTGGGAAAAGTTACCCCTTTAATACACGATGACGCATTTCTTTTTAGGTTTCTCGTTATTATTATACGATTATATTCAGATTCGGAAGGATGAAGAGTAGTTAAAGGTATATTTGAGATAGTCTTTGGCCTTTGAATCCCAACAGTTCCTTCTTAACCTATATAAAATCGTCCAAGGATAGCCAGAAAAAAATGTCAAAATGCGTCATGGTCTTCAAAGGTTTATAGAACTATAATGAAGACCCTTATGCAAATTAATTCATTAATAGGAAGCATATAGTATAGGGCTTACATATGAATTTATATTAGGGAATGAAGAAATGAACTTCCTATTATGTTCAACAACTAAAACACTAAGCATATATTCATCATAAAATGTTTCACACAGCCGAAAATTTATTTCCTAAATGTTGAGGGCTAAATATGATAAATCCATCTATCCTGGTCTAAAATGGTTAATCTTGAGGCACAGATTACCGCTGTGATCGTTACTCGTTCACTATATTGATGTTGGTTTAAATCAATACCTTTTACATGAAAGTATTATATTAGCTTGTGGCAAACACAAATGAATACCTAAATCACTATATTTATCACCTACGTATTTACGTCCATAAATTAATGTGTATTAGCTATGTTGTCCAGTCAGCCAATCAGAATCCCTTTGCCATATCACTCAGGTAGAGTGGAGAGAATCCCCCACCTCCAACCCAATTTCCAACAATATGAGCTGCCAAATGCTGCCAGACGAGTCGAGAAACTTTTGGCCGGAACTGTACATACATAACATTATTAGAGAAAGCTCTATGGTGAAATAGTATTTTCATCTTATAATAACCTTACTGTAAATTGTTAATTGATATCTTACTGTGAAAGAGGGTACTCTGAAGATAACTGACTTGGCTATGGTATGAAAAGGGTACATATACTGTAGGCCCATTTTATTAAACCATGGTAAGAGCTTTCATTATGACCTTTTCCGACCAGATTGACACTTATTGCTTATCTGTATAAGGGTCAATCTGGTTGGGAAAGGTCGTAGGGAAAGCTCTTACCATGGTTTAATAAACTGGCCCAAAGTGCCCATAACAATCTACTCATTTAAAGGTATAGTGTGGTAATAAACACATATTATTTTTATTAATCTCACCACCACACCCCCAATGAAATTAATTAAAGTATATATGATCCACCGGGATTCGAACCCGGGTTATCACACACATATTTTTGCCACCTTAACCATTACACCACCAGGACGGTTAAAGGTTTATGCACACGCATATGTTATCAATTAGAAAAAAACATACCAGTATCAGAATACCTAATAATACACCCAACATACCCATTATGATTATGCAAAGTACAGTTATTGAAATGCCCTTAACCCACTGAACCCCAGCGACGACAATGTGTCGTCGGCAATGTATGTAACGCTAAACCCCAGCGACGACAACGTGTCGTCACTGGTACTCCAGTCCCAATTACTCCGGTCCTATGGCACCTAGAGGGCTCAGATTTGTATGGGAACTGTGTAAGTATTCCATGCAACCTTGGCGATGGTTGAAAACTCTCAAAGTTCTGCCGCGTGCGCGTGAGCGCGCAAAAACATGTTTTTTGGGTGTTTTTGCCTTTAATTTTTTACTCTTCTAAAATCCGTTTTCGGGGGCTCCGTAGGACCAATTTTTGACCTTTTTGATCGTTTTTTTTTTTTTGGTTTTTCTTCATTCCTAACCCATTCGCTATTGTTTCAGGAAAAAAAAAATCAAATCCTGTCGGTCCCTGGTGGTACATTTATTTATAACTAGCTGGGGATCAGTGGGTTAATAATCTACTCACTTAAAGGTATATTGGTGGAAATTAACCCATCTTCAACAATAGGCCTTTTTTCATACCTTTTGTTTGAGTATATATATATTCTTTCTCTCAGTCTAATGCAACAAAATCTTGGTTTACTCACGCTTGTTCTACTGCTGTCCTCAACAAGGAGGAAGCATTCAAACGGTACCGACGCCTTAAAACTCAAGAATCTCATTCTTCCAATGTTTCTGCCCGGAATCAAGCCAAATCTGTTCTTCGACTTGCCAAGCACTCTTTCATCAATAATAAATGCACTGAACTATCCAACTCTAGCTCTTCCCAAGCTTTCTGGCATCTAGCCAAAAATCTCTCCAACAACTTTTCTTCCTCGTCTTTCCCTCCCCTTTTCCACTCTGATGGCACAACCATCACTTATTCCTCTGACAAAGCTGAACTCTTTGCTCAACCTTTTGCCAGAAACTCTACCTTGGATGATTCTGGTGCTATTCCTCCCTCTCCACCTTATGCCTAATATCCTAATCTCTTCTAAAGATGTACTTTCTACCCCCTCTGGGCTTAATACTAAGAAGGCGTACGGTCCGGACGGTGTTCCTCCTGTTGTACTTAAAAACTGTGCTTCCGTGCTGACCCCCTAGGCAAACTCTTTCGTCTCTGTCTCTCCTCTAACGTCTTTCCTTCTTGCTTGAAGTTTGTCCCAAATAAGGGTGACCGCTCTCAACCCTCCAACTATCGTCCAATTGCTTTCATATCTTGTATCTCTAAAGTTTTTGAAACTATTCTTGCTTCCAAATTTCTTAAGCATTTCTCTTCTCATAATCTGCTCTCAGATCGCCAGTATGCGACTTCTGATGCGACTTCTCACAATTTTCATCACCGACACCAATAAATTGGCACATTCGTGACATGTCGCAACAAAATCTTAAACCCTCGTATGATAATCGTTTGACTCGCAAGGCCTCGCAAGGGCCCTCGCGGGTCATCGCAAATGTACGGATTGTTCAAAATTTTGGACGAGGACTCACGAGGGTTCGTAGCCCTCGCAAGCATCGTCGAACATTGCAGAGGGATCTGCGAGGCCCTCGGAGTCCATCGGCGACATCGGCGACACATCGCGAAGGGTTTCGCACAAAAAAAAAATGTGCAACGCTGCACGGCGGCTCGCCGATGCTCTCAGATGTTCTGAGAACATCGACGATGCACAAGAGTCATCGGCGATTTCCTCGTTGATTAGTCGTCGACGTGCGCACGAGTACTCGCCGAGACTATACCCGCCAGGGGTATGCTCCGCACGAGGTATGCGAAGGGCCTTGCGACGTCGCAGAATGCTCAAGGCACACCTTGTCGAGGCCAAAGAGCCCCTTCGGCGAGGTGGGTAAAAAATAATGATTAGGCCTATAGTGAACCTGTCAACCCTTTTTTCTATGCACCTCTCGTGGGGGGTTCACCTGTTATTTTTTTCTCTTTTTCTCCTTTTCTCTCTTTCTCTGGTTTGTATCTATTCAGCCCCATTCAGCCAACTATTTTAAGACTTTTATCCCCATCCAAGTATCGATATCTTCCTGGCAAGCGATAGCGAACCAACATTATATGGAGAAATCCGGCTTCGCCAGAGATATTTTTCTATCGAAAAATTTACAAATTTAGCTCGCTCTCAAAACAAAAATATATATATGTTGGCTCGCTACCGCTCACCAGGAAAATATTGAAACCTGGATGGGGGTTAACATCTTAAAACAGTAGGCTGAACGGGGCCGAATGGATACAAGGCAAAGAGAGAGGGAGAGAAAGAGAGAAAAACAAACGAGGAGAGAGGAGAAAAAGAGAAAACAAAAAAGGCGAGGTGGGCTCAATTAAGCCGTAACGCAAACATTGAGCCCACCTCGCTGTTTTTGTTTTCTCTTTCTCTCCCTCTCTCCTCGCTTTTTTTTGTTTCTTTCTCTCCCTCTCTCTTTGCCTTGTATCCGTTCGGCCCCATTCAGCCTACTGTTTTAAGACGTTTACCCCAATCTAGGTTTCAATATTTTCCTGGTGAGTGGTAGCGAGCCAACATATATATGTTTTGTTTTGTTTTGAGAGCAAGCTAAATTTGTACATTATTTGATAGAAAAATTTCTCAGGCGAAGCCGGACATTGCCAATCTCCGAATTAAGGGGAGATGGGTCGTTTTTCTGGTCCCCTTTCTTCCTCATGGTTAACCCCATTAGTTGAATTATTTTATGACGTTCGGCCCATTAGTTTGGCGATTTTAAGACATTTCACCCCATTTCGTTGTCAATATTAAGACTTTCGTGTCATTTAGGCGTCGAGTTTTTCCTGGCTAGCGATAGCGAGCCTGTACTTTTTGATGAACCGACCTTCGGCCAGGATATTTTTCTATCGAAAAATGTACAAATTGATCTTGAAGGAGGGTGTTGGGGGGTGCTTTATATGCTTGATGGAGGTCTAGGGATGAAACTAAATAAATCATAAACAAATATATAAATGAGCAAATATTACGCCCATCCCCCCTTAAGGGGAAACGGACCGTTTGTTTGGTCATGCATTCCTTTATTTCTTAGTTTCCTCACTAGACCTCCATCAAACTTAAAACAAAAAACTCTAGACCCCCTTCAAAATAAATGTGTACATTTTCGACGAGTTGGGTTGGGTATGAGGGGGAATCTGCTTGGTGTGGGCCAATCGGCACTCTGCAGACCCCGTAATCTTGTGTCGATCTCTGACCGTTTTGGTGAGGTCAGTCCTCAAGGCATTAGTGAGTTGGGTCTATAATTAGGCCTTGTAATTGGGGTTGGGTGTGACAGGGATCTGCCTTGTGTGGGCCGATCGGCTTTCTGCAGACTCCCGTTTTCTTCTGTTCTTATGTTTGTGCCATGAAATATATGTAAATAGTTTTCGGATAATCTCGCCGAGGTATTCGCCGAACCATCGCTTAATTCGCCGAAGACGTCGCAGAACATACGCCGAGGATTCATTCATCCTTCGCATTATTTCGCAATATTTTATTCAAATGTGACAGTTATCGCCAAGGTAGCCCTAGGCGGCCTTATTTATCGAAAATGTTTTACCTTCCATGCTCTTTTTCATGCATTAGCAAGAGCCTGTATTTTATCTGGTTATCTTGCAACGATCGTGCAACCGAATGTGAAAATACCCTAAAATGAGGTATTTTTGCCGGTTTTATCCTTGTTGAGTGGTGGAGGGAGACGAGAATGAGATACAATAGTCCCGAGTGCCGGCCACGGAACTGTGGCGAGCAGTCTAAGGCCGCCTATTGTCCCCCCAACTCTCGGTCTCTCTCTCATTGCTCATAATGGCCTCAAATTGGCACCCGTCACATGACAGGTGCCGCAGGGGGGGCCAATATTCTCTCTCCCGTCATATGACAGTCGCCGCGAGTTGAGGGTTAAGACGTTCAGCCCATTAGTTCGGCGGTTTTAAGGCTTTTTGCCTCCTTTCCTTATGAATATTAAGACCTTTCGTGCCATTTAGGTGTCGATTTTTCCCTGATGAGCGATAGCGAGCCTGTAATTTAAGAGAAACCGGCCATCGGCCGGTACAATTTTCTACTAAAAAATTTACAATTTCATCTAGAAGGGGGATCTTGGGAATGTTTTATTAAGTTTCATGGAGGTCTAGGGAAGAAACTAGAAAAATAATAAATAAATATGTAAATCGACCAATAAATTATCCCTTCCTCCTTAAATGACTCTACTTGGAACCTGAATTGGCTTATGGTACTGTGTGCGAGTAACATCTTTCACTTGCAAAAACAAATAAGACATGGACTACACAGAACTATCAGTCAATGTAAAGTGTCTAGCTCAAAGGGTCGATGTACTACTTCGCTAGGTTGACAAAATACACTATAACTCCCACAAATATACAACAGGAACTACTCCAAATTAACATACGTAATGGACAATCAGTTGCTGTTGCTGTCATGCCAGTTAATACTCCAAACTAACAGATGAATAAGTCTGAGATCTCACACAGGTGATCATGTATTCTGATCCAAGGTAATTGTTGATGCAAATATAAATAGTTCATTAACACTGGAAAATTGACTTAATTAAGCACATAAAAGGTATATTAAATAAACAGCACTACTCCATACTGACATGAAATTAACCGAACTCTCACACAGGTGATCATGCATCTTGATCCAAAGGTAATGGTTGACGTAGAGATATATGAGCTCACTAACGTTAGAAGCTTTTATTAAGTACAGATGAGGGAAAATTAGGTAATTATTTATTAGACACTATACCAAATTGGCAGATGAAGTAGTCTAAACTTTCGTACTAGTGATCGTGTGTTAGGATCCTCTCGTAATAGATGACATAGAAATAAATGGGCTTGATAACAGTAGAAGATTTATTCAGTGCAGAAAAAGGTACATTAAGCTATTATATACCAGACACTATCCCAAATTGACAGATGAAATAGTCTAAAGTATCGCATTGGTGGTCGTGCATTCGGATCCTCGGGTATTCGTGGCTGTAGAAGTAAAGATGGCCGCAGTTGGCCGCAGCGTCTATGAAGGGATCATCAGAGGCCCATAAGTTGTCGTTTAGGTTGGAGAGGCTGCCATCTACCCACGTCCACAGTCCTTCCTGAGCCCCATCCGTCAGACCAATGTATATGTGGGGGTCAGGCCAGGGTTCTGTTAGGAGTATACAGATAAGGAGGATTTGGAGGTAGGTTAAAGTCACTACACTGTAGATATTTTATTTGAATGGTAGTAAATAATTGTTCTATGATATATATAAAAGCTGACGTAGAAGTAAATGTATCCACAGATATCCACGTCATCTACGAAAGGTTCACCAGAGTCCACAAGTTATCTTGCAGATTGGACAGGTTGTTGTCTACCCACGTCCACAGTCCCTCCTGAGACGTGGCCAACATAACAACCTATATTTATTTATTTTTTCTTTACTTTTGTAGATGTTTAGGTGACAATCACCACGGTCGATCTGGGGATCCGCCGCTATTGAGCTCGTCCTGGAATCTTTACGACTCTGAATCTTACGCTTCTATACAGGACTGTCCAAGCCATTTGTATCGGCACTAGCTCAGAGAAGAGTGTTGAGAGGGGAGAAGGGGTGTTGGAGAGAGAGGAAGGTATTGGAGTGGCTTTGTTAGGTGTGTTTAGTCTGTATACGTCGTTAGGATGTCCCCTGACTGGGTGCAAGCATGTGAAACATGCTAGGACGTACTACCACACCCACTAAATATCCGCCGTGGCAGGGATTTGATCCCGGGTCTTGCAGATTCACACGCGAGCGTGCTCACCACTCGACCACCACAGCTCCATGTGGTGGTCAGACCAGCATTCTGTTATGGGTGTGGAGATAAAGAGGAGTTTGAGGTAGATTAAACTCACTTCATCATGGATATTATACCTGGATGGAACTTAATTCTATAATGGGTGTTGGGATGAAGATGGGTATTTACTTGATTAAAGTCACTATGTTATGAATGTTTTACTTGGATGGCAATTCATTCTATAAGTGGTGTAAGGAAAGAAATGTGTATGGGGTAGAATTAAATCACTATATCATAAATAGTTTACCTAGATGGCAATTAATAAATATTCTAAGATGTAAATCATTACTGACATAGAAGTAAATATGCGTCCGCAGTCTGTCAAACAGAGTCAAGTCGATATAATTATTAAAACAATAAACGAGACACGTAACCCAAATCATGCTGGACTACAACTAAGCCACAGTTCGTTATTTGTCTCAGGACTCTAGTTCTTCTCCGCAAACTGTAAACATTGTGTGTAACATAAAATAAATAGAATGAAAAAATAACAGAATGGATTCTATATTGAGGAAGATTATGTATTAAATTTGAATAAGTATTAAACTATATACACCTCCATGTTGGCTGATGAGGTAGTCTATGAGGTGTTGGTCTTGTTGACAATCTCGCTGCATCACTGCCAGGTCGCCTCCCCGTATCTGACAGTCCAGACGAGCTTGTTCCCAGGTCTTGCTGTTATCATCAACATAGGAGAAATAATAACACTCGTCACCCACCCAGGTCCATCCAGGCTCACAACCCATGTCTGAAACACAAACGCAGTTGGTGTTTGTAACAATGTGCCGTTTATCGTAATATAAAGTAACTGCACTACTTGTAAATTAAATATTTAAAACAAACAATAAATCAATCCTGATCATTTTCATTAACATAATTATCAGAATAATACTTCAACTTGTCCTTGAGTGAGGGGTAAGTTATTGCAATTTCTTCAGGATGTCAAGTAAACTAATGTATAAATAGATATTAAATAAGTAAGTCACAAGTGTTTTAATTAGCTAGAAGAAACGATAAGCAGGAGTAGAGGTATGGAAATGGAGGTAAAACAGAGAGTGTGTGAAGGAAGGAAGGTTTTCGGAGCAATGGGAAGTATATGGAAGGTGAGATATCTCTGAATAAATGTAAAAAATGCATCAAATGTATCAAGGAATTGTTGTGCCAACAGTGATGTATGGGGCTGAGACATGGGCTCTGAAGGAAAAGGAGAGAAGAAAGCGGGATGTGATGGAGATGAGCTGCTTGAGGAGTATGTGTGGAGTTATTCGTAGAGACAGATTGAGGAATGAAGAGATGCGTAGGAGAGTGGGTCAGCAGGAACATTTGTCGGCCAGAGTGGACAGAAGGGTGCTGAGCTGGTATGGTCATGTTGAACGAATGGAAGATGAAAGGCTTACAAAGAGAATATGTGAGTCAGATACAAGGGGAAATAGAGGGGCAGGAAGACCCCCATTGAGATGGAGAGACTGTGTAAGACAAGCTTTGGATGATAGAGGAATTACTACAGATCAGGCAAGGGAAGATGTAATAAACAGGAATGAATGGAGAATGCTTGTGAATAGATGAGTGAACATGCGTTCATTTGGGGGAAGGGTTCGAGCGCAAGTTGGACTAGATAATAGTCCATCAGGCGCCTGGCCCGGGGAGACGGTTTATATGAAGGGTGCGCCTGGAAGTGTGGTGGGCGGGCTTGAGGTTTCGGCTCCGCTGCATGTCTGCCTGCTGAGATCGGAACCTCTCTGGGTGGTTGGGGGCCGGGGGAGTGCTAGAGGGACCTTGGTGACCCTGGTCTCTGGGTCTTCTCCTGGATGACCTAGATGTGTGTGAATTTTTGTTTTGTTTTTGTGTGTTCATTGTTTTCTGTTATGTTGTCCCTATTCGGGCTCTGTCTTGAGTTGGCATCCCCCCCCCAACAAAAATATATAATACAACAAATAGGAAAAGTGGGGATTAGGCCTGAGTATATACATACATACATACATACAAGTCATATACATAAAACAATAAAGCCTATATAGTTATACCTTGAGCGTGGACAACAGCAGCCATGGTGATAAGAAGGAGGAGGGCGGGAGACATGGTGGAGGACGGAGGGTATCTTAACAACTCTACTATCTTGACGGTTGTGAGCATTATCATCATGTTCACGTTATATACTATCATATTCTCATCTCCCCTACTTCCACATTCTTCGTCCCTCTGTCCATTCCCTCCATCCCCTCCTCATATTCCTCCAGGTTTTATCAATATAGCTTTACCTCTCTTGTGCTGCACCCACTTGATAAGGCTAGGATGCCGTGTGTGAATGTTGAAGCTCTGAGCACTGACAAAGGCCATATTGGCTAATGCATAATTATATAAAAATATAATGATAAGAATGAATAATGGTGAATGATGACACAAACATAGCCGAATATCTTAATGATTTCTTCGTCAACATTGGGCAGAGCCTAAGTGAGAATATTCCGACGAGCAATAACAATTATCAACATTATTTACCTGCTAATAACAATGCTTCTATATTTTTGTCACCTGTAACATCTCAGGAAGTCAATACCACCATTTTATCCTTACAAAACAAATGTCCTGGTTGGAATAATAATAATATTACAGCCAGAGTTGTCAAAGAAACATACTTAGTAATAAGTGATGTACTCACGTACATAATTAATTTGTCTTTAACTCAAGGAACCTTTCCCAAAGAATTAAAAAATGCTTCAGTTATACCTCTTCATAAAGGAGGTAATGAAACGTTATTGAATAATTATAGACCAATATCAATTTTGCCTGTATTTTTAAAGGTTTTGAAAGGATAATGTATAAAAGGGTAGTTTCATTTCTTAATAAAAATAATGTATTGTATAATCTCCAGTTTGGGTTTAGGTCAGGTTATGGAACAAATTTAGCTTTAATTACACTGATTGATAAAATAGTTAACGCACTAGATAGTGGTAGAATTGTGTTAGGATTGTTCCTACATTTTAGTAAAGCGTTCGACACCGTTAACCATTCGATTTTACTAGACAAATTATATTCATATGGAATACGTGGTATTGCACAGCAATGGTTTGTAAGTTATTTAACAAATAGGTCGCAATGTGTAAAATATAATGGAAGAACATCTTCCTCTCAATATATTAAGTGCGGAGTATCACAGTGATCCATTTTAGGGCCTCTTTTGTTTTTAATGTATGTCAATGACATTACTAATGCATCACAAACTTTGTTGCCAATCCTTTTTGCCGATGACACAAATATATTCTTGGAGGGAAAAGATATAAATAATGTTGTTCATAGAATGAATGAAGAGTTGATTCATGTAGTGGACTGGATTAATGTAGTGGACTGGATTCATGTAGTGGACTGGATTCATGTAGTGGACTGGATTCATGTAGTGGACTGGATTCATGTAGTGGACTGGATTCATGTAGTGGACTGGATTCATGTAGTGGACTGGATTCATGTAGTGGACTGGATTCATGTAGTGGACTGGATTCATGTAGTGGACTGGATTCATGTAGTGGACTGGATTCATGTAGTGGACTGGATTCATGTAGTGGACTGGATTCATGTAGTGGACTGGATTCATGTAGTGGACTGGATTAATGCAAATAAATTATCATTGAATATTAGTAAAACCAATTATATGGTATTTCATACAAAGGGCAGAAAGGTCAGGAATAATGATCATGTTCGAATAAATAATGAAGATGTTAAGAGAGTATATGTAACTAAATTTTTGGGAATTACTATCGATCCTGAATTAACTTGGTCAGACCAAGGAATAAAGTTTCTAAGGGAATCGGTGTCATTTGCAAAGCCAGACAACTGCTAAACACAACTACTTTGGTTACACTATATTATAGCTTTATATATCCTTACCTAACTTATGGAATAGAGGTATGGGGCGCAACTAGCAAATGTTATGTAGATTCACTATACAAGCTACAGAAGAGAGCTATTAGAATTATATCAAATGCGCCATATCGATCCCATTCAGGTCCATTATTTGTGTCATTGAATATTCTTTCACTTAACAAGTTATATGTATTTTGTATATCCAAGTTAATGTACAAGTGTATGCATAATAAACTACCAGCAATAATAAAAAAAAAATTTATAAAAAACGAGGACGTACATGCATATCCGACAAGGCATTGTAATAAACTCCAAGTGCCACGAGGTAGATTATCATTGTTCCAGAAAACTTTTGGATATAAAGGATCGTGTATTTGGAACAGCCTAACGGATTCAATCGATGCAAAGTCATTTAATGCCTACAAACATAAATTAAAATTATATTTATTAAACAATGATCTGTGGATCCTTTAAATTAATTAAATATCAAGGACAATAGTTGATTATGCACATATGCCTACGTGTTGTATAATACGATGTACAGTCGTAACCGAGAGTTTCTGGGAGGTCTTTGGTATTGTAGTGGGGTTGCTGTGGTGAACTGTTTGAAAAAAAAAAAAAATCTCATAATCAGCATACTGGATTCACTAGTTACCGCTCACTGTCTTTTGGTATCAGTTAATGGTGTTCAGTTGTTCCCGACCACAGCTGTGCATGTACAGTCGTGGGCGGGACCTTGTAAGCCATTTATACAAACATTTTTGAAACACTTGAACCATTTTGATTGTATACTGAACATGCATTATAGGTGAGTTGATAGACTTCCCTAATTAAATGATATATTTGTTGTTAGTTTATAAAGGAATTGTACGGGAATCGTGGGCACGACTGTATATTGTGAATGTCATATATGTGTGCGCCCTGGGACATTGGTCTTGGCCTGATGTGAATGTCATATATGTGTGCGCCCTGGGACATTGGTCTTGGCCTGATGTGAATGTCATATATGTGTGCGCCCTGGGACATTGGTCTTGGCCTGATGTGAATGTCATATATGTGTGCGCCCTGGGACATTGGTCTTGGCCTGATGTGAATGTCATATATGTGTGCGCCCTGGGACATTGGTCTTGGCCTGATGTGAATGTCATATATGTGTGCGCCCTGGGACATTGGTCTTGGCCTGATGTGAATGTCATATATGTGTGCGCCCTGGGACATTGGTCTTGGCCTGATGTGAATGTCATATATGTGTGTGCCCTTGGACATTGGTCTTGGCCTGATGTGAATGTCATATATGTGTGCGCCCTGGGACATTGGTCTTGGCCTGATGTGAATGTCATATATGTGTGCGCCCTGGGACATTGGTCTTGGCCTGATGTGAATGTCATATATGTGTGCGCCCTGGGACATTGGTCTTGGCCTGATGTGAATGTCATATATGTGTGTGCCCTGGGACATTGGTCTTGGCCTGATGTGAATGTCATATATGTGTGCGCCCTGGGACATTGGTCTTGGCCTGATGTGAATGTCATATATGTGTGCGCCCTGGGACATTGGTCTTGGCCTGATGTCAACTCTTGAACAATAAAACTTAACAATGTAAATCAAGTACTAGTAAAGAACTGATGAAATTGCTCTATTTAATTCGAGGGCCGGGATTTGTGTCCTGGAGCGTGCTGGTATTTGTGTCCTGGAGCGTGCTGGTATATGTGTCCTGGAGCGTGCTGGTATTAATGTATAAGGTTTTGCGTTCATTTGATTTTATAGCTGTTGTGTGTATGTGGTATGTATTTTATAGCTGTTGTGTGTATGTGGTATGTATTTTATAGCTGTTGTGTGTATGTGGTATGTATTTTATAGCTGTTGTGTGTATGTGGTATGTATTTTATTCAGTAAATGGATACGTGTGTAACTATGAATGCTATTTGTGAGTTTGTATGAATTAAATAGACAAGGGCCCAATGGTGCGATTGAATATATCCGCATTCCACACACATTCAAACTATCACATACATGTACACATAGTATATATCAACATCATACATATACTTAATTGCATGCATAAACAGACACTGAAGGTATATAAATATAACACTGCACATTTACAATCATACGCACACACTCACATATTTATTAATATAATACTCATGATTCACCTGGGATGAGGACTGGTGGTGTCATTACACTATGTGGATGTGTGTGTATGTTTAGCTATTTTTAGATTTATGTAAGTATACTATTTACTTATACTGTAGATACTTCTGCTGGTTAAAATTATAATATTGTCTTCATACTTGGGTTTGGGTGCATATCTCTTTGTTCTTCATTCGCCACTACTTCCAATGTTGTATTTAGTATGGTAGTATTTCAGGCCATATATTCCAATAGGTATCAAGTCCTCTTTGTTATGTGATAACCTTTGAACACAACTTATTTTTGTATTATGTATATTTGTCATATAACAATAAAACTATTTGAATTTGAATTTGAATTTGAATGCCTTAACCCTATTAGGTGCAGGGCGGGCCAATTTGGAGCCTCCCAGTTTTACTCCATTAGCTTGGAGAATTTAAGACGTTTCATCGCATTAGTTTGGCGATTATATGATGCTTCAACCCAATGAGGTGTCGATTTTTCATGGGCGAGCGATAGCGAGCCCGCAATTTAGGAGAAACCGGGACATTTTTCTACCGACAAATGTACACATTTAGGTTGAAGAGGGTCTGGGGGACGTTTTTTAGTTTAAAGGGGGTTTGGAGAGGCGTTTTTCCAAGTCTAGCGGGTAAACTAAAAACACATTGCTCGAAAATGGCTAAAACAAATAAAAACCTCTAATAATTCAACAACACACCATAATAACCCCCAAGACGTTGCACCAAATAGTGTTAACCTCTCCTTATAGAGGAACGCCTGCCCACAATAGTGTTAACCTCTCCTTATAGAGGAACGCCTGCTCACATTAGAGACCCTGTAGTAAGAGAGGGGACATATTTGGCTTTGAAGGCCATTTTGGTGCCTCATTTATCAAACGACGAGGTTTTATTATTTATGATTTATTCCACTCCTAACAGCAAACACCTATACCACCACGGAGGTTAACCTCCGTGGTGGTATAGGTGACTGGACCTCCTGCCTGTATGGTTCCAATACTAGCCCTAGCAGTGATAGGACCGTTAATTGATGAAAATGGAGACTACACTAAATATGAAGCAAAAATGAGTAATGCTCTCAACACCTTCTTTGCATCAGTTTTTACAACAGAAGACCTTGGTAATATCCCTGCAGCATCACAAGCACAACTAGACATTTTGGATGTTCTTAGCAATATCAGCATTACAGAGAGAGAGGTACTGAGATGTTTAGATAAACTTAAGGAAAATAAAAGTGTGCAGTTTTCGCATTACCAAAAAAAAAAAAAAATGCATACGCAACTCTGCGACCTAGAATTCTGCAAGTAGTATTGAATCTCTTAGGTAAATTCGGTATATATATTATATATGTATGTACTATATATATATATATATATATATTATATATATATATATATATATATATATATATATATATATACCGGTATATATATACATATATATATATATATATATATATATATATTATATATATATATATATATATATATATATATATATATATATATAGTACATACATATATATATATATAATAAATGATTTATATATATATATATACATATATATATATATATATATATATATATATATATATATATTATATATATATACCGGTATATATATATATATATATAATAAATGATCGGACTAGTATATATATATATATATATATATATATATATATATATATATATATATATATATATATACCGGTATATATATATATATATATATATATATATATATAATAAATGATTTATACTCACATCCGGACTTAACAACCAACAGTCAGAACAAGTGCCCATACTTTAATCCACTATACCACAGCGTGATAGAGGATACCTGTGTCTATCTATCTATCTATTGCCTGACGCCGTGATCCCCGAAGGGGTGGCCACGAACGAACCGCCCCCATGCACCTCTGTCCCCAGTCAGTCGATGCCCCTCCCCCCAACCAGCACCGCCTTCGTTCATGTAGTTCCTCACTCCATCCTTCCACCTCATATTCGGTCTACCTCTCCCCCTCTGTCCCTCCACCTCGCTCTCGTACACCCTCTTAGTCATTCTCTCGCTTTCCATACGTTCCATATGGCCGAACCATCTCAAGTTGTTCCTTTTCACACTTTCCAGCACATCTACCTCCACACCACACCTCCTTCTTACTTCCTCATTAGTCTGTCTATCCCTCCATGTAACTCCGCACGCACTCCTTAAGTAATTCATTTCCACTGCTCTCACTCTTGGTCTGAGTCTCTCAACCAACGTCCATGCTTCGCTTCCGTAAGTCAGTGTCGGGATTACCACACTGTCATGCAAGGACTTCTTCACTTCCATACTGACCACCCTATTTCTTGTTACTGCTTTTAGCGTTCCTACAACCCTCTTCCCCTGTTGTACCCTCTCCCGCACCTCTTCATCCATAGTCCCATCTTTACTCAACACACTGCCCAGATACTTAAAAGAGTTGACGATCTCCATAGCCTGACCGTTCAGCTTCACCTCACACTCTGTGACTTCACCCCTTTCGAATACAGGATACCTGTGTGCAGTGGATTAAAGCATAGACACTCGTCCTGACTGTTGGTGGTTCATGTCCGCCTGGGAGTATATATATATATAATTACATTTATGATCGCATTGAATCTTAACCATTGGAATATTTATCTATAATAAGGTCAACGTAACATTATTTTGTAGCATTTTGAATATGGTGTAATTCAAATGTAGAATATATATAAGAAAGAAATAGTGACCATACGCTGTGACCTTCACCATTCACCTTGACCTTTGAATAACAAAAACACAAAATTTGGACAATCGTTGTATTGACCAACCGAATTTGCCAGCAAAATTTGATGACGATACGTAACCCGTTCAGTACAGTTCTTTCTGTTAGTTTCATTTCATACTGGATATTAAGACGATTTTATTTAGTTTATGAAGGGCCTCCATAAAATTAGCAGGCTTTCAACTATCTTAATTACCCCTTTTTGCTACCACAGATCCTTCATAAGCTCCACAAAATCGTCTAATTATAGCTAGAATACAATACAAAAGATGTCACCGGCACACAAAGAGTTAAACAGTCTAGGAAGAGTTTAACCCTTAAAAAGCGGCTCACCACATAAGTCGAGTTGAAAAAACTGGCAAAAAACGGGTGAAAAAAGGGTGGAAATCGAGTGAAAATGGGTGGGATAGTAATGATCCATACGTCCGACATCTGTGGCCTCCCGGCCCACACTAACTCCAGTTCCCCCACCGCGCGAGAGGATGACAGTGTAACCAATAGTTCGCTAAAAGTGAGCAAGGTAGCAAAATCTGCTAAACTTCCATCTTCGAGGTAACACTGTCAGTGCTCCACGAGTGCTACGTAGCTGTATGTGGCGTCATTGTGTAGCGATTTCCACCTAGTTTTCGGCGCAATACAGTTCCTTTCATACTGATGGTTGATATAGCAGTCAGAACGGCCCAGAAAGGCCCAAAACGGCCACAGAGCACCCGCTAGAGGAGGGTTAAAGAACATTATTAACACTCTTCTTTTGTTCTTTGACCTGGACCTTTAACCTTAAGTATTATAATATATATATATATATATATATATATATATATATATATATATATATATATAGTGTATATATATATATATTATATATATGATTGAAATATATGATATTTAAGTAAAATGCAACTAACAGTCGTCAGTTTATCGAAAATTGAGTATGATGAAGGTTAACTTATGACCTTGGCCTGTGACCTTGACCTTTATGTAGGATTATATTTGTGTTTGCTTTGATGTAACCCTAGAAAATCAAATAAGTGTGTCAAATTTCATTAAAAATCATCAGTTAGTTTCAGAGGTATTAAAGGAATAGTTGACCTTGACTTTTGACCTTCATCTTGACCTTAATGATGTCTGAAAATTAACATTTTAATTTTTCCTTAAAGCACAACTGTCTCAACGAATATTGTGAAGTTTACATGAATAGTACAGAAATTAGCATATTGACCTTATATTTGATATTGACCTTGACCTAAGAAATGGAATTATGTTTATACTTGTATGACCTTGGTCTAGGCATGCCGAATATGCATGATATGCCTAATGAGAATCTTACATTAAATAGGAAATACTAATAAAAATCCTATTTCGAACTTTAACCTTGACCTTTGACCTCGACCTTCGAATTTCTTATCCAGGATTTAGTTAGCTTAACAGCAATGTTCATATTAACCCCTTCAGACTCATATGATGCAGAGGTTGCCAGATTAGCAATAAGAAATAGAGTTCTCTCACTCTTATAATTACCTCTCCAAAATTAGTTTTCTGCCCACAGCTAACTCAAAGACAACTGCAGAGGTTGAAGTAACTAAACTAAAGGTTTCTAAATACCCCTGATGGTAACAAAGGTTTTAAAGTATCCCTAATAGGCTCAAAATCGCGTCATATGTCGGAGAGGGTTAACTAGAATTATGAATATGGTGTAATTCGTATAAACACATATTGATTACAAATAGTGATCATATACTCTGACCTTGACCTTTGACCTTTGACTTAAAATAAAATAAATATATTTGGATGGTCGTCGCATTGACCAACTGAATTTGCCTATATAATTTGATGACAATACATTAAACAGTTGTTTAAGCGGCTCTCTTGGTGTAGTGACTAGCGTCTCGGACTTCCACCCAGAAGGCCCGGGTTCGCGCCCACGCTCGGCGCATTAAAGATTTTTCACAAGCACTGAGTCGTTACCATCCCTCATGAGCAAAGGGATGGGATAGTAGTACAGGACCCCAATGGAAATACGCCTAATCGGCCTTATTGAGCTATCCTTAGCTAGCTTAGCATGCGCTAGCTTTAAGAACTATTATTATTATTATTATTATTATATAGAAGGAGTTCACGGTAAATGACAAATACTCTTGTTTTGACCCTGACCTCTGACCTTAACTATTACAATATTTATGATTTTTTTTATATATATGATATTTATATCAAGTAATAAGCCATAACACAGCCAGTTTTCCAAAATTTGAGTAATCTTTGTTGATAAATAACAAAAGTTGACTTTTGACCTAGACCTGTGACCTTGACCTTTATGTAAGAGTATATGAAAATCAAATAAGCATGCCTAATTTCATTAAAACCCATGTTAGTTTCATATATATTAATAGAATAGTTGACCTTAACCTTTGACCTTTATCGTGACCTTTATATGTCTCAACATTTATTATTTTGCTTTTCACTTAAAGTGCAACTATCTCACCAAATGTTGTGAAGTTTGCATGAAAAGTAAAGAAAATAACATATTGACCTTTTATTTGACCTTGACCTGTGACCTTGACCTTTCATATGGAATTGAATAGTTTCTTGTATGACCTTGGCATAGGTATTCCGAATATACATGGCAAGCCTAGTGAGAATCGAACAGTTAGTATAAGAAATACTAGTAAACAACCTATTTTGACCTTTGATGTTGAACTTTGACCTTACCCTTTAAAATATTGATCCAAGATTTTGGCAATACGACATCAAGGTTACCAGTAACTTGTATTGCGAAAATGAAGACATTTGAGTAAAAAGTAAAATAAATAGTAAAAGTTGACCTATGACTATGACCTGTGACCTGGACCTTTATGTAAGAGTATTTTTTTTTGTATTGACACTGTCCTGGAAAATTAAATAAGCATGCCTAATTTCATTTAAACCCATCAGTTAGTTTCATATTATATATTAATAGAAGAGTTGACCTTGACCTTTGACTTTTATCTTGACCTTTATATGTCTCAACATTTATTATTTTCCTATTCACTTAAAGTGCAACTATCTCACCAAATTGTGTGAAGTTTGCATGAAAAGTAAAGAAAATAGCATATTGACCTTTTATTTGACCTTGACCTGTGACCTTGACCTTTCATATGGAATTGAATAGTTTATTTTATGACCTTGGCCTAGGTATTCCGAATATACATGGTAAGCCTAGTGAGAATCTAACAGTTAGTATAAGAAATACTAGTAAAAAACCTATGTTGACCTTTGACCTTGAACTTTGACCTTACCCTTCAAAATATTTATCTAAGATTTGGTCAATACAATATCCAGGTTACCAGTAACTTGTATTGCGAAAATTAAGACATTTGAGTAAAAAGTAAAATAAATAGTAAAAGTTGACCTTTGACCTTGAACTGTGACCTGGACCTTTATGTAAGAGTATTTTTTTTTGTATTGACATTGCCCTGGAAAATCAAATAAGCATGCCAAATTTCATTAAAACCCGTCGGTTAGTTTCATATATATTAATAGAATAGTTGACCTTGACCTTTGACCTTTATCTTGACCTATATGATATATGTGTCCAAATGTCTTATTTTCTTTTTCATTTAAAGAGCAACTATCTCATCAAATGTTGTGAAGTTTGCATGAAAAGTAAAGAAAATAGCATATTGACATTTTATTTGACCTTGACCTGTGACCTTGACCTTTCATATGGAATTGTATAGTTTCTTGTATGACCTTGGCCTAGGTATTCCAAATATACTGTACATGATAAGCCTAGTGAGAATCTAACAGTTAGTATAAGAAATACTAGTGAAAAACTTATTTTGACCTTTGACCTTGACCTTTGACCTTACCCTTTACAATATGTACCTAAAATTTGGTCAATACGATATTAAGGTTACCAGTAAATTGTATAGTGAAAATGAAGACATTTGAGTAAAAACTAAAAACTATGAAATATTGACCTTATTTTTAACCTTGACCTTTGACCTTAGCCTTTAAGTTAAACGGAAACATTCTTTTTGACTGACCATCGCATTGACCAAATGGATATACCTATGAAATTTGGTGAAAATTCATGGAACGGTCTAGGAGGAGTTTCCGGACAGACAGACGGACGACGGACGACGACGGACGACGACGGACGACAGACAGGCTGGCTAGTGGTGCACAGTATACAGGCGGGATTTGTTTGCGCGATAACACTCTGCTTATCAGAGTTGATAATTCACCTGGACCGGATACGATCTCACCTAGAGTTCTTCATAAAGCTAAAAGTGAGTTCTCCAAACAACTGACACTGGTTTACAATAAGTCCTTGACAACTGGGATTATGTCCGATGAGTGGAAGCTTACGAACGTTACCCCAATATTTTAAAAAGGCAACAAATCCTTGCCTAGTAACTATCGCCCAATCAGTTTAACCTCTGTTTTATGCAAAATGCTAGAAACTCTGATAAGAGACAGACTTGTAAACCACTTGGAGGAAAACAAATTACTAAAGGATACCCAACATGGTTTTCGAAACAAATGTTCCTGCATGACCAACCTTTTAGACTTCCTCCATGACATCCTTAACCTATATGATGAAAGTAAAGTTGTAGATAATATATACCTTGACTTCCAAAAAGCCTTTGATAAAGTTTCGAACCGACGCTTATTAACCAATTGCCTGTGGGAGACGTTCCTGAACGTCATGGCAATTTACAGCAATTTACAGGCTTTTAAAGTCTCTTAAAGCCTGTAGTATCGATTGCGAGGGAGCGGGAGCGCAACAGGCCACACGTCCTTTTCCCAGCCAGGTGGCCGCGGCACTGAGGGCTCTGAGTCAGAGTCTTGCGAGATATACAGTGCTGCCAAAGGCAAATGTAGCGCGACATTAGCGATAATTGCTCATTTTATCGAATGTATATGGTAGCACTGCGGGTGAACCCCGCGAGCTACGAAGCTCATTTTGGTGTAATTTTGAAGCTATTTTCTTCTAGTTTTTCGCTTAATTCAGTTCATTACATGCAGATACTTGCCTAATCAATCAGGAGTGCCAGAATGAGCACTAATATGGCGGGAAAAGGGGGAAATATGCCCGCAGACAAAGTATTAATGAAGCTAAAAGCGCACAGAATACAAGGCGATGTTTTTAATTGGATAGAAAATTGGCTCGGATAAAGAAAACAAAGAGTATTCATTAATGGGAAAGCATCAACATGGACCAATCTAATTAGTGGTGTACCTCAAGGATTAGTATTGGGACCAATTCTCTTCCTAATCTACATTAACGATATAGACGACTGTCTAACATGTACACATTTTAAAGTTTGCAGATGATACAAATACTGTACTCACAAATGAACATGTTGAAGATGTGCAAACAAATCTTGATAGGTTATCACATGGGGCTAAATTCTGGCAAACGAGCTTCAAAGAAGATATATGCAAAGTACTTCACATCGGAAACTGAATTGAGAAAACAAACTGTTCAATCAATGGCACCCAGCTTGAGAGTGTAAACAGAGAAACGAACTTAGGAGTAACAATATCGAGTAACCTAAAACCTAGCCAACAATGTTCAGAAGTTGTTAAGAAAGCAAACAAAATTATAGGTTTTATATACAGATCTTTTGAGCATCAATCCAAAGATGCAATCCTCACTCTTTACAATTTGTTAGTCTGTCCACTTCTGGAATATTGTGTTCAGTCCTGGTTCCCCTACTACCAAAAATATATAGACAAACTGGAGCGAGTTCAACATAGAGTTACCAAAATCATATCGTGTTTGAGGAGCAAACCATATGAGAAGCATCTTGAGGAATTGAATATTTTTCCCCTAGCACAGCGGAGATTGAGAGGTGACTTAAGCCTAGTACACACATTCACGAGTGTGGGCCCGAGTTGCCACAAGGTCACACTTTTGGGAACTGGCGTAACAACTCGAGGAAATTTTAAGTGACTCGTGGTGACTCGTAGTGACTCGGGTGACTCAAGTGGAACTCGTGGACACCCATGGCGACTCGGGCTGGTCAGGCAAAATTGCACCCCTGCACAACATTTTGACAGCAAGTCTGACAACTCTCAGTGACTCGTGACTCGTAGTAACTCGTTGTAGCTCGTAGTGACAAGTAGTAAACTACTTGTGAAAGACTCATGAACACTCGCGGCAACTCGCGGACAATTCCACATGCCCGAAAAGTGCCTGAGTCACCACGAGTGCACACGAGCCACAACGAGTCGCCACGAATGGGCGCCACAACTCATGGTACATTACAATTTACATGGAAGAAACACGAGCGCAACAAAAGAAGAACACGAGTCACCACGAGTGAAACACCTGTATAGCGCGAGTCACTGCAAGTGGTGGTTAAATTACCGTTATTTCAAATTATAGAACACAAGTCACCATGAGTTAAACACAAGTGTAGCGTAAGTCACCACGAGGCACTACATGTCACCACAAGTATAACACGAGTGGTCTCCCACTGACGAGTCAACCGCAAGTGGTGGCAACACCACACGTCGAGTTGGCAGCCGAGCGCCCAGCAGACGCTTCCCCCCCCCCCCCGCCTCCCACCCCCTATAAAGGACCCCCGCACTGCCTACATTCACACTTTGCCCCTTACAAGTGACGCACCATCATCTCACTCGACATCACCTACCCACGCCCGCCACCATGCCCCAGGATACGGCCGCCCGGAAGAAAGGAAGGTCCAGGAAGATAGAAACACCAAGGCAGGTGCAGAAGTTGGCATGGGAGAGCATGGGGGCACTCTATATACTGTAAATGCCAGGGGTACAATGAGGTGCATCCTCTTTATACTCTCAACGCGTTGTAACTCTTGTCATATTTGTAGTAACTCGTAGTGACTCGTGTCGTACTCATGGTAACTCGTGGTGAATCGTACCTACTCGGGATCCGAAAATTACCGTTAAAATTCAAATTTTCCACCACTCACAGTTCACTCGCGGCACACTCGTGGTGACTCGTTTGACTCGTAGTGACTTGTGATGGAGCACGAGACACTACGAGTGCACTCGTGGTTACTCGTGGACACTAGAGATGACTTGTGGAATTTTGCTCACTCGGCTCATTTTTGCCCTAGTTACCACGAGTTAACACTCGTGGTAACTCGTGAATGTGTGAACTATACTTTAACACTTTGGCTGCGGGCATACTTCCGCCTATTTCCGCCATATTAGAGCTCATTCAGGCACTCCTGATTGATTAGGCAAGTGTCTGAATGAAATGAAATGTATTCAGACAATTACTCCTCCAGATCCCCTCCTTCCCCCCTTTCACCCCCTTCCACCCCCTTCAATTATCACCTATGTTCCCTGTTATTCCCTTTTTCATTGGTATATTTTTGTGTAAACATCTCCAAACCGATCCTAGGCTGTGGTCATGTGTGTGTTACATAATGTAGAGACTGGGAGAGTGTGAGGGAGTAGCTCAGTACTGCTTCAACCCTCAAGAGAAGAGGGTGTGAGGCCGGCTGGCTCACAATTGTTGAATGAACCTCTCGCTAACAATTCGCGATTTTGACCATCCAAATGATATTCCCACTTGTTTTATTGTTGTTACAGGTTACTATCTTCATATTAAAGGTAAAATAGGCACATATGAATAAGTAATAACGATATTTATCGTAAAATGACGATTATAGGCAGGAATGGAGCTTAATATTGCTGCCCAGAACTGTGGTGTTCACTACACCCTGCGCGCGCTCGCCGGGTTAAGAGGCTTTAAAAGCCTGTGAATTGCTGTAAATTGCCATGGCATTCGGGAACGTCTCCCGCCGGCAAGGGGTTGATTCACGTTTTCAAGATAATCAAAGGCATCGAAATTTGAACTGAAGTAAGTACTTTACAATCGACCAGTCAAATTACACAAGGGGAAATGGTTACAAAATCATTGGTAAGTCATTTAACTTGCATGAATCTTAGAACTTCTTCTTTAATCGAGTTGTCAATCTGCGGAATGGGCTTCCCCAAGATGTTATAGACTGCAACACTGTTGCAGTTCGCCTAGACAAACATCTTGCCCGAAACCTACGGATGAATGCATTTGTAATGAATGTCATCGAGCAGGACCTCTATCTCCAGGCGTTTGCGATGGGGTCGGGGCTCGGTGAGGTAGTGGCAATTGATTCCCAGGTTAAGTAGGTCTTCTTGATCAGGGGTCGTGAGTCCAGGTCTGTCAATTTGGGGTATCCTTTGGTCGGTTTGGGTAGTTTAATATTGCCACCACATAGTTTGAATAGTTTTTTTATTGTGTGGCTTTCTGTGGTGTGTCTGTGTTGGTTTTTCAGGCAGGTGAGTTTTTCGTTGATAGGGGTCTTGATATGGTCGGGGACGATCTCGGTGTTCCATTTTTCAGTGGCAGCATTGAGTTTCAATGTCTTCCTCCATGAGTTCTCTTCAGAATTGTAGGGTAGATTGAATTGAATTGAATTGAAACTTTTTATTTAGCCAGTAGAACATACACATGATAATCATAATACAAAATTAACATTACATTGGCTGAGCCTTGTGAGAGGTATCTCTCTTAAAGGCACGTCAAGCTTAAACTCGAAAGCTTTTACAGTAATAATATGAAAACAAAGTAAATAATTTCAAAATTGTACACACTACAAGACAAACACCCGGGTCAAAATTAAATTTACTAATCAAATAGATATAGCAAAGTTTTTGTTTGTTCATAATTTGTATGTCGTTATAGTTCTTTTAGATACTCTACAGTTAAGGTTAATAAACAACTTGTGCAATTTAGTACCTGTATACTAGCGAAAAAATGAAAATATTTCCATAGAGAAAATATATAATCCAAGCGACCCCAAGATATTAGTCCAGACCACATGCGTATGTCAATACATGGACCCATGTAATTATTCCGTCTCTATTAGAAATTTAAAATATGGAAAACGATAGTTATTATATACACGCATTTACACTTACACCAAGATATCAACCTATACGCACTCATATACACACATATACTGGACGTACGTCCACACGCTGTACGTAAATACGCACTTACACATACGAATACATAATACCAACTTGTACACGCACATGCACTTACATATACGCATGCACCCAGAAGTACATACGTATTTATCCTGTGACGCTCCTGCATAGTAGCCACGTGCGGGCATGCGCGCGTGTCGGCTGCCCAGCCGTTTAGAAACCGGCTGGCGGCAGCCGGCCGGCCGGCTTTTCCTTAGTATATATCCTACGACAATGTAACTAATGTCTGGGATATTCTTATGTTGTTTCACAGCTTGAAGCTGCCCTTATTCTTAACCAACGCATCTTAGTATATTTTATTCTCGATAGTTGATTGTTTCATTCTAATATATAAGATGTAAGTCTAGTGAGAGTGGGAGGAGACAAGCGGGAGAGAGAGACCGGCTGGGGGACGTTGCTTCGCGCGGGCGCGGAGAATCTAGCTTGGGACGAGCCTGATGTTGCCAATTTGATCGCAACGTTAGGCTTAGTTTCGACTCACGCAAGGGGTAGAGGATTTTGACCCGGCAACGGTGTTGAGTGTTGCCAAGCATGGGATGTATTTCGCATGGCTAGGGTGGGGTCCAGACAGATTCAAGACTCAGAGCTCACCTCACTGTCGTACCCTTAAATCCCCCTTGATATCTATCCCTCTCAACCCCACTTAGAAACTTTCTCTCTTACTTTGTATACCTTCTTTCCACTACTTCACCAATCTATTTAATTATCCCATCCCCTTGATAGACCTTATATCTATTATTGTATTAACGACGAGCTCTCAGATAATTAGATAGGATTTTGGGCCTTATGCAGAGATGTAATTGTTAATGAGACCTAGGAAGCTTTTTTGTTGTCTCATATTTGGTGGTTTCATGCTTGCTAGTGTGTTCTTGTGGCAGGTGAGCAGGGGCTAGACCGGAGGGGAGGCTTTTTGCGATCCTTTAAGTAAAGTCTGCTGGTGCGAGTCCTGTGGACCTGCACGACTTTACTAGGATACCCGTGGGAGTCTGGGGGCATTTTCTTGTCTGTGTGCCTGTGTGTCTAGTGTTGTGTTGTGTGAGGGCCCTTGCCTAGTCCCCTCAGCACTGCGCTAGCACGTCTTGTGTTTGTTTTAGGGTCGCCAGGAGAGAGTCAGATACTTGGGATCTGAGTCTCTCAAGAGAGCACCCTTTCAATTAGAGCACTTTGGCGCACAGACTTGGGAACGTCCCTAGGCTAGAGCAGGTGGCTCAGCCCGGGTATCCGAAGCCTATATCCTTCCGGCTAGACCTCTGCCACCTGACAGATTAACAGCTAGGGGTTTATTATTGCTGCATGCTTGTTATTGTGCCACAGTTTTACCGTTCTTGTGAGCATTGTGAGTCAGGGTGTGGCTTAGAGACTCTGTCCGAGCAGGCTTGCCTGACTAAGAGTGAGAAGCACACCTGTATGTGGTTATGTTGCGAGTTGCTGCCTTTATTTAATTATACCTATGCCATTATACACTGTATGGCCTATCACTAGTATTTATTCCTGCTTATGAGTTAAGAGTTCTCTAAATCCGTAACTTACTTTCTTTGCTAAGCATCAGATCCTATAGTAGCCGCATGCAGTTTTGAAACCTGCATCTTGTCTACCTGTACGATGTTTTGAGGACTGTTTGCTTTCACTTTCTTTCACGCAGGGGTGATTAGTTGTATTAATTAACGTAACCTTATATGTACTTTCTTCTAGGTTGTTATTAAATTGTTTCTGCAATTTAATTCCGTTATCTATCTTTTCCTTGAAGCTTTAAGTCAACTTAATTGTGTGATCTTTTACATAGCCTGCTTGACTATCAGCAGTCTATAGTGCGTGCACCCTGTAACCGAGTCATAGGATACCTTGTTGTCCAGGCATCCTTGACGGTTTAGGGTGGTTTGTTGCCTGGGTTTATAGATAAGGGTTGGATCTAGCGTTTTCCGTTGTTGCTTGTTGCCGCATACCTAGTCCAATAGAAAGAGCCCAGTGTTTATATATCCCAGGACGTAACAATCCACACAAATATATACCCAAGGACTGCATACATACAAATACATATATAAAAATTAAATGTTAATATTTGGACAGTAGATGTCTTTTTAGTGCAACTTTGAAGCCAGACACTGTGTTTATATTTTGCAATGCTTGTGGTAACTGATTCCAAATCTTAACGCCATGGTAATTGATAGATGTTTGGGATTGGCTAGTCGTTCTTAATGGAATTTCAAGTTGGTTGACATTTCTTAACTCGTATCTTTGATTAATTCGATATCGAAATAATCCCTCATTGCTAATATGGTTTAATGATTTAAATACAAATAAAGCACTGCAATATATATTTATGTCCTGGAACTTCAAGAGTTCTAGCTTTTTGAAGAGTTCATTGGTATGGGCGTATTTTGACTGGTATGTAATTGTTCTAATAACTCTTTTGTGAGCTACATCTAATGATTTTAGTTTAGTTATCCCAGACTGCCCCCAAACAGTGTGGCAATATGAGAAGAATAATATAACTGTTTCATTGTGTCATTATTAAAACAATGTCGTGTTAAGTAGAGTATGCCACACTGTTTGTTGATCTTATCCCTCACATTTCGAACATGGAAGCTCCATGACAACCGTTCATCCACCTCTATCCCAAGAAACTTCAAGCTCTCCTTTTTTTTTCCAGGATTATGTTCCCTAGTTTGATTGGTTCAAGGTTTTGCATGATGGTTTTGCATGATTTTCGTAGTCTGGCATTCTCGTGGTGTAATTTTAGGTTGGTGTAGCCAGGGACTGTATTTTCTTTAAGGCAGACGAGGTAAAAATAAATAGAGGTTTCACAGTTAAAGAGTTTTTTTATTAAACTTTTTACAAACAGTTTGTCTCTGGTCTTCAGGGATGAGTTGGAGTAGCTGTCCTATATTTGGCCTGTACGTTTCCTCCTTCGCTCCCCTTAGCTCCAACGACCAAATTAACAAGATGTTTAACCCTTCATCTCCAAAATGGCGCCATCAAATCACACTATAAAGCCCCTCACCGCCGAGACCTCACCAGACCTGATTTGGACCAACATAGCACCATTATAGACCACGAGCAAGGCCGTCGTTGCCTAGCCTTTTTAGAGTCGATATACATCCAAACCCTCAAACCCTTCCTCAATATTCAAACTGACGACTTCCAAGTTCTCCCCAGTGCCCGCCGGACATCTACCCTTGCTACCCACCTTCCTACACCCCCAGCTACTCCCCTCGCGCCTACACCATCCGAACCCACTACCACCAGACATCCTTACCAATTGCGCTCATCAACTCGAACTACCACCAATCAGAATCCTCCTTTGCCTCCCTTAGCCCCTCCCCTCGCCTCTAGACCAATCAACTCACGTTGAGCTCATACCTGACAGCCAACCACAAGAGACCTGATCGACCTCACGATGACTGACTCCTTCCTCCCCCGTGACTCTCGCCTATACAGTATATACCCTAGGAACTCACCTCACTCATCACTTCTGCTGAAGATGGGATTTGAAAATTCCGAAACGTACAGGCCAAATATAGAACAGCTACTCCAACTCATCCCTGAAGACCAGAGAAAAACTTCATAATATTGGAAACATTTAATAAAAACTCATTAACTGTGAATTAACCTCTATTTCTTTTAACCTCGTGTGCCTTAAAGAAAATGCACTCCCTGGCTATACCAACCTAATATATATATATAAATATATACAGTACATATATATATATATATATATATATATATATATATATATATACATAATGATACTGAGGGAAGGGATGTATACAGTGATGATGGATAGTGGAGGGAAGGAGGGAGGGGAAATCTACGGTGGTGATGGAGGGGGAGGGAGGAGATAATTATGTAAATGGGGAGAATGGAGGGTGAATATAAAATAAGTCTATATATACTGTGCTGTAGGTGACCATGCTGACAGTTCTCACAACCTTCAAGATAGTAGAGTTGTTAAGACACCCTCCGTCCTCCACCATGTCTCCTGCCCTCCTTCTTCTTACCATGGCTGCTATTGTCCATGCTCAAGGTATAACTATAATATATATATATAATATATATATATATAATATATATATATATAATATATATATATATATATATATATATATATATATATAATATATATATATATATATATATATATATATATATATATATATATATATTATATATATATATATATCGTATATATATATATATATATACATATATATAATATATATAATATATATATATACAGTATATACATACATATATATATGTATATATACAGTATATATATATATATATATATATATATATATATATATATATATATATATATATATATATACCGTATATATATTATTGGGATGGAATTTGTGCTGTACCTAGTTTCAGTGCATTATCAAAGCACATCGAAATGCCAAAAAAATACCCTCATTGTTCCCTGATTAAATAGCATTGTATGAATATTCCCATAATCAAAATATGCTACAGGGGGGCAATGCCTAGTGAGTTAATTGCTCAATAGGTGGCGTTCTGAGAGTGAGGGTCCGAGCCTGAGGGATGAGATGGTGAAGCGCAGAGACGAAGCAGCTTCAGAGATGGAGTTGCTTCGAGCCATGGGTGATTCGCATGTCTCACTCCTTAGGCTGGAGCAAGACCTCACGGGCCTAACCGTGTTCAGCGGTAGAGTGTGCAGGCTCTCAGCCTATGCCCGAGAGGGAGTAGTTGGAATATAGAAAAAAATAAAAAATAATATGGAGGTTAAATCACATATACTGTACGTGTGATCAAATTGTGTAGTAAAACTCGCTAGGAAAATTGAAACAATGGAACACCAAGCTTTCGTCTATTCTCTCAAGACATCTTCAGGTTAATACAAGAAAACAGGGGGAGAGTGAGGCTTAAATACCCGTCCTAAGTCATCTGTGAGTTGCTAACTTGCATAGTAATACAACAAGTTTTGCCATCCTACTACCTGTTGTCATATTTTTAGGAACATACTTATTACACATATATACAAAATTTATGTTTTAAAATTTATATATACTGATACAGATATGCATATACAGTACATTGAAATATGCCGAACAAATACAATCTAAGCTAATCATATATAAAATTTGATACAAAACAATGAACTTAAGAAAATCAGTACAATGCAAAGCATAATATTTAGTATGAACGTATACAGAATAGCCTATATAAAACTATAACATGATACACACAACACAGTGAGCTAATACCAATATACAATAGTTATTATACAACGATATGTGCTGTAATACACGATGAACACAACTATATATATGAATATAAGAACACGGGAGTCTGCAGAGAGCCGCTTGGCCCACACAAGGCAGATCCCTTTCAAACTTTTATCTAACTCATGTAAATATGAAGAAATACATATAGATATACATATAATTACATACACAGTACATACACATACACATACATAATTATACACACATACATTACATTCAAACAAATAAAAATTACATATATAAGAACATAAAAAAATGGGAGTCTGCAGAAAGCTGATTGGTCCACAACAAGGCAGATCCTTCTCACACCCAAGCCTAATTATAAGGCCCAACTCACTAATACTATGGGCCCTGGGGACTGACCTCACCAAAATGATCAGTTCAACATAAGGAAAAAGGAGTCTGTATTATATTGTAACTTATAATAATAGTAATACTAAAGTAGAAAGACAGCCGGCCAATCAGCGTGCTCCTTTTGGCCAAGCCTTGTGGCCAGATAATGTGGACATTCCAGGCATGATGTCCACCATCTGCACCCCTCCTCGCTCTGCCAATCAAAAGGCTCCATTGTCGGAGCCGAAATATGCCCGTACAGCCTCGTCCCAAAACTCGCTCTCGCTCTCTCCACAGGCCGTCCCTTCGGATTGCAATATGTCAAATAATTCAGTGCCAGCCCTATACTCCCGTAAGCCACGAAAAGACAATTGCAATCGACTTCTGGGGACATACCATGGAGAGTAAGAAGCCGAGGAGACCAAGTTGAATGTGCAGCTAGCGCGTGCCAAGCAGCAGCTAGCCGCGCGTGTGAGCCAGCCAATCACAGCGCCCCAAGGCATGCCTCGTGCCGGGTGGCAGGCCTATATAAAGGGGGGGGAGAGGAGCTCCCGGGTCTTTCAGGCACCGGGCACCACTGGGACAGCTCGCCACAGCCCAGCCTCTCTCTCTTCCCAGGGCACCTCAGGAAACTTGGCTTGCCCTACTACAGCCTTCCAGCCCACCTCAACAGTTCCCGTGAATACTCCCTCGGGCCTGGCCTCACTCTCACCTACATGGAGATTACACCATCAGTATCCCTCCGCCTGGCGTCACATTGCTGGTTTACACACCTGTAGCCAAACAATTCAAGAGGGGCGACAGGTAGTAGCTGAGAGTGACCGTTTCAAGGAGATAAGGAGAAAGAGAGAGATATCATGTTAACTGACCCAGTGGTTCCTCGTAAAATAATAAATGTGTTCTTATAGAACAGACTAAAGAGAAATAGACTTGACTTATGAAACAAAATAAATGGATGATGTGTTCATAGAGTATTAGTGGTCATTAATAGAGAAGGCTCCATGCCATTAGCTACCAAATAGATAGAATCTTATAGTAAGAGATTTAATTAAAGTAAGAGGGATTGAGATTTGAAAGCAACTATAGGGCTCAGTGGGAATAATAGATAGTTGCAGACAGATGAGCTTCAGCTTAGGGATATAGATATTATATAGGAAGGACACCAGTCCGAATGTGAAGGACACTAGTCCGAGTATTAGGGATATATATATAGGAAGGACACCAGTCTAAATGTGAAGGACACTAGACCAAGAATTATACTATATCTTATGTTGTGGAGGAAATTGAATTAATAATCTTATTAATGGTTAGTCCGTCGGTTGAGCGTCGATAGAGAATAAGCCTAAAGTAGAATCTTTGAATTAGTGTTAACCCACTGAGCCCCAGCTAGTTATAAATAAATGTACCACCAGGGACCGGCAGGATTTGATTTGTTTTTTTCCAGAAACAATAGCGAATGGGTTAGGAATGAAGGAAAAACCACAAAAAATGATCCTACGGAGCCCCCGAAAACGAATTTTAGAAGAGTAAAAAATTGAAGGCAAAAACACCCAAAAACCATGTTTTTGCGCGCTCACGGGCACGTAGTTGGACTTTGAGATTGTTCAACCATCGCCAAGGTTGCGTGGGATACTTACACAGTTCCCATACAAATCTGAGCCCTCTAGGTGCCATAGGACCGGAGTAATTGGGACCGGAGTATCTGTGACGACACGTTGTCGTCACTGGGGTTTAGCGTTACATACATTGGTAACGACACGTTGTCGCTGGGGTTCAGTGGGTTAAAGTAAGGACGTATCTATTGCGTTACGATATTATGTACGTATCCGGGAATAAGTGTAACGGATAAAGTGTTCAATATTGTAAAGGATAAAGATTGTGTCCCATATGGAGACTTTGATGACCTACGGGTCTGTATTGTATTAGGGTTAAGATATTGTGTTGTATTAAGAGAATTTATGTTCAGGTGTAACGGACTACGCGTTCGATGCTGTAAAGGGGTGGTGAGATAAAGATTATACCATTTGTGGGGAATTCAGTGGTCTACGGGCCAGTGTTGTATTCAGGTGTTGTATTGTATTAGGGATAAGATATTGCGTTGTATTAAGATAATTTATGTTCAGGTGTAACGGACTACGCGTTCGATGCTGTAAAGGGATGGTGAGATAAAGATGATATCATTTGTGGGGAATTAAGCGGTCTACGGGCCAGTGTTGTATTCAGGTGTTGTATTGTATTAGGAGGATTTATGTTCGTAACGCCCCGGTCTTATAGATAGACATCCAGGGGCTCGGTAAAGGTTATATTATTTAGGAAATAGCATTTGTGATGTAGATTTACAAATAAGAGTCTTTGATCAGAGAAGCCCTGGTCTCTTAGTAAGACATCCGAGGGCATTGTAAAATATATTAGTTGAGTCTGGTAACCTGCAATGGATCGAAGTCGAAGTGAGTCATTACCTAAATAGCGGGAATCCAAGTAGATGGTAACGGGAGCTCTCGAGTTCCAATGTACTATCTGGTGCGGGTCAATGAACTATTCAATTCGTGTATTGAACTCATTTCGGCCAGAACCGGAAGTGGGTTACTGGACCGTGTTAGCTTAAGAGTTGGGCTGTTAAATAAATATACAAAACTCCAACAACTGTCGAATTATTCCCCCACCTTATTAGTGTGCTTGAACTTAGAAATTTAAGCATAACAAATACAACAGTTTAAATATAACTCCTAAGTGGTTATAGTTGGAGTCAAAATAAGGTTATAAAAGTTAGTCTGTGAGCTAGACTACTGCTTGTCTGTGAATTAGACTATACTGTATAGTGTAGTCTGTGAGCTAGACTTGACTTGGCTTGAGAAGTGTAATAGTGATGAAAGAAAGGTTCACTACCAGGAGGTAAAATGGATGAAACCTTCCTTGTCAGATCCCTGGTGTAGAGTGCAAGATTAACATGTCTTGCAATAGGTGTTAATAATGATGGGAGAAGGGATGAGAGAGGAAAGGTATTAGAGTGAACCTTCCTTATCAGTGCCCTGGGTGAAGTGATCGACTAAGTTCTCTCTGTGTTAGAGGTAGGGAGGAGTTGTTTAGTCAGCGTATCCCTAGGTGGGTTATGCATGAGGGATTTGTATGCTTAACCCTTCTTTGGCGGGGCTGGACTTAAGTCAGGCTAGAGAACCATGGACTATGTGGCGGGGACCGACTTAAGTCCATGTGCAATTTTTGAGCAATAATGGCTCTGAGAGAGAGACGAGCAATGGGATGAGCGTAGGTCGGCTCATGACCGCTCGCACGGGTCCCGCGCGACTACTGACATCTACTCCACACACACCCACACTCACTACCTCGCTACACAGGGAATTATGTAAGGAAATTGACGTATTTTAGGGATTTTTCCTTCGTCTTGCACGATCGCTGCAAGAGAAGGCGTGGCCGTAGAAGGATGGTTCTGGTGTCATTGGAAACCTCAATTATCGCCCTTTCAGGGATAAATAATTGTATTACGCTCTGGCTCTTGTTTATGCATGAAAAAGAGCACAGACACAAGGTCGTTTAGGGTAAAACCACCCGCTTGGTGGGTAGTAGAAGTTACTGACGGGCCCGCTCGTAAAGCGTTAATAGTGACATTCTGTGATGTCTAGGGGGGATAAGATGTTTACAGTTAATGTTTACAATTCGTAAATATATACAATCTAGATAAGTATATCTCTGTGATGAGATTAACTTGGGGATTAATAATATGTAGTTAATTATGTGATTAACTACAGGGGTTATAGATTATAAAGTACTTGTGTTCCCTATTATGGGGTATATACTGTATATATAAAGTATATATATATAAAGTTATATATAATCATCTTAGAATGCTGATGGAACAGAGGATAGTCAAATATGACAATTCAAATAAAAGTGAGTCATTAATAAGAATGGGCATAGAATGTGAGTGAATCTAGTTTACCCATATATATATATATATATATATATATATTATATATTATAATATATATATAATATATATATAATATATATATTATATATATATATATATATATATATATATATTATATATTATAATATATATAATATATATATATATATTATATATATTATATATATTATATATATATATTATATATATTATATATATTATATATATATTATATATATATATATTAATTTATTATATACTGTATATGAGCTACTAAAAGCCAGTACCAATCTCCACCTCGGGGTCCTTTCGCAAGGCGCTGTGCTGTGCTCCTATTCTCCTAATTCCAGCGCACCCCTATTGTCCTTAATATGTGACCAGCCATAGACTATAGTAGATCTGGACTGGACACGAAAATTGAACTTTGCAGTAAAGGACCCAAAATCGGAGAACAAATCCCCAGGTTCGAACCTCGAAACAGCGAAAATATCACGTTTTCGCGGTTTCGAGGTTCGAACTTGAGGGTTCGTTTTCCGATTTTGGGTCCTTTACTGCAAAGTTCAATTTTTGTGTCCAGCCCAGATCTAATGTAGTCTATGGACCAGCCAAAGCCATCGCAATCTCCAACACTATTCCAACTAAATATACACGCAATAGCTCAGCGGTGCATAACCCTTAACCCAGGTCAGAAGGGAATCGTAGATGTATGTTTTTTAATTTCCCGTGCTAAAAATGTTTCCAGGGTGACCTAGTGATACCAAGATAACACCAGAGTCACCATATGTTACAAGGCTAGACCACCCAGGTGAGCTTAGCACTCTACAAGCCATGAAAACAAATACACTCAAAAGCATAAACACAAGCATAAACACCGGCGCTTTACATAGCAGCTTTGAACATTAGGGTGCTGTCTTGTTACAGCCCAGTATGCAAACTTTTGTTCACAGTTTACACTTTTCCCCTTAATTTCACAGAGTTATAGCGAGTAGAAAACCTGAAAATGAATCAAAATAACTTGTTACTCGACCTTCCCCTGGATCGCTTAAACATGATATTTCATGAAGTTGTTGTTAAAGCCACAGAGCAGCTAGGAATATCAAGTTGATGTGTACTTTCAGCCCAGAATCCGAACTTTTTGTTTACACTTCTCATTTTTCCCGTAAACTTTTTTATTTCACAGAGTTATAGAGAGTTGAAAACCCGAAAAATACAGAAATATGCCCTTTGGACAGGGGTTAAAGGCTCCCTAACAACTGTATGCAAAGAAACCTCAAAAAGCAACCATAGACAAATAGAGCCTCCACCGGTTTCACATGAAGTGCATGACAACATTAATTGCAGCAGGATGTCACAAGAAGTGTACCAAACAAGTGGGAGAAACAAAAGGTGCCTTAGACAAGGGGGATGTCACTGGCAGTATCTCAGAGAAGCAGGAGGTCACATGAAATGCCTCACATCCGGAACATCTCACCATCAGTGATGCCCTGCTGAGACAATGACGAAGAGGAGGACTACACCACCGACATTCTACACAGTGCCCAGCCATTAACACCATTTTATATTTTTGTTTTCTATTTGAATGAGGGAGACAAAAGGCATAACTGCCTGCAGTGAGTGCCTCCCCCAGTTTTGAAAGAGTGACAGGGCCAAAATCAAGGGACGTTCGAGCTAAAATGCCTGGACACACGGAGTTTGAAGTCATTTAAGTCATAGATAGGAAGAGGAAAAGACTGATTCTGGGAGAGAGTTCCAGAGCTCAGCAGTTGAATAGAAGAAAGTCTGAGAATAGCATTTCACTCTTGGTTTGGAGAGGTGCATAGAGTAGGGGTGGGATTGTGTTGCAAGGCGGGTACTACGTACCCTGCGTAGAGGAGGTGGTATACACTGGGAAAGCTCCAAGGAACACTGATTATTGTAGTAGCGATAGAATAGCGAGAGAGATGCAACATTGCGGCGAAGAGAGAGAGATTGCAGAGAGTTGGTGAGTGGACGGGATTTAATGATACAAAAGGTATTCCTTTCTACTTTGTCTAGGAGTGCGGTGTGAGAGGATCCTCCCCACACATGTGAACCATACGCAATACAAGGACGCACTGTGCCCCTGTACAGAGCAAGAAACTGCGCAGGGGTAAAGAACCCCTTGAGGCGGTTGAGCATACCCAGCTTCTGGGAGGCTGCCTTAGTAAAACTGGTAATATTCCTTCCAAATGAGAGCAGAAGAAAAAGAGACACCGAGAACACTGAGAGAAGATGAAGGATTGATTTTTGTATTGTTGAAGAATAAGGGATAGTCCTCTGGAGGTTCGTGACGGGTAGTAAGATGGATAAATTGGGTCTTGGAAGCATTAAATGCAACAAGGTTTTCTCTACCATAAATGGAAATAGTAGCTAGATCAGAATATAAGTGTTTTATGGCTTCATTGTTGGATTTTGAGGGACTGCTGGCTGGGGCTTTCTGGACAACTAATTGAGTAGTGTAAGGTAGAGTCCTCTCCATATGAATGGATGGGACTGGATGTGCAGTAGAGAAGATCATTTATGAAAATTAGAAAGATAATAGGAGATAGGACAGAACCCTGAGGAACACCGGAGTTGATAGGATGAGGAAGTGAGCGATGGCCGTCCACAACCGCAGCTATGGAACGGCCGGAAAGGAAATTAGAGATAAAGGCACAGATGGAGGGATAGAAACCAAAGGAAGGTAGTTTGGAAATTAAAGATTTGTGCCTGACTCTATCGAAGGCCTTCGATATGTCTAGTGCAACAGAAAAAGTCTCACCAAAGTCCTGAAAGTTGGATGGCCAAGAGTTAGTAAGATATGAAAGAAGATCACCAGTTGAGCGACCCTAAAGGAAGCCATACTGGCGATCTGAGAGCAGATTATGAGAAGAGAAATGCTTAAGAAATTTGGTAGCAAGAATAGTTTCAAAAACTTTAGAGATACAAGAGATGAGAGCAATTGGACGATAGTTGGAGGGTTGAGAGTAGTCACCATTCTTTGGGACAGGTTGAATGAGAACAAACTTCCAGCAAGTAGGGAAAACGTTAGAGGAGAGACAGAGACGAAAGAGTTTGCCTAGGCAGGGAGTCAGCACGGAAGCGCAGTTTTTTAGTACAACAGGAGGAACACCGTCCGGACCGTACACCTTCTTAGTATTAAGCCCAGAGAGGGTAGAAAGTACATCTTAGAATAGATTAGGATATTAGGCATAAGTAGGAGAGAGGGGGTGGAGAGGGAGGAATAGCTCCGGAATCATCCACGGTGGAGTTTCTAGCAAAAGTTTCAGCAAAGAGTTCAGCTTTGTCAGAGGAAAAAGTGATGGTTGTGCCATCAGCGTGGAAAAGGGGAGGGAAAGACGAGGAAGAAAATTAATTTTGTCGGAGAGGTTTTTGGGTAGATACCAGAAAGCTTGGGAAAAGCTAGAGTTGGATAGTTCAGTGCATTTATTATTGATGAAAGAGTGCTTGGCAAGTCGAAGAACAGATATGGCTTGATTCCGGGCAGAAACATAGGAAGAATGAGATTCTTGAGTTTTAAGGCGTCGGTACCATTTGCAAGCTTCCTCCTTGTTGTGGACAGCAGTAGAACAAGGGTGAGTAAACCAATAAGACAAGAGACTCACCATGATGGCACACCACCACATTCACTAATCCGGTGCTTCGACTTACTATTACCCTCGCTTAGCGGACTCAATAGTATAGTGGTAGCCATTTTCTGGGACCTGTGGTGGAGTTACGCATATAGTTAGGTTGTATTGTATTTATATCTTAAACACACAATCAATATATGATTATAATAATAATAATAATAATGATAATAATAATTAAAGTTGCAAGCAACGTTGTCCGGGGTTCGACGGTTTTGCAAGCAGGGTATTGTGTTTGATACAAATGCTGTGTCACAGATATCAAAAGATCATTTAACTTATCGGGCATGGAGAAACTACAGAAGGAGCAGATTGTGCAAACAAACAAGAGCGAGAGAGGGAGAGATTGGCTGTAAAAGGGATCTGCCTCTATCCGTTTAGTAACAGAGTTGTAGATATGTTGAATAGGCTACCGAGTGCTATAATGGGATCAAGAACAATAGAGCTTCAACTTGAAATTAGATAGAACGAGATGGGTTGGGTGTGAAAGGGATCTGACATGTGTAGGTCAATCAGCTCTGGAGACTCCCGTTTTCTTATTTTTTTATTTTCTCATTTGTGAAGGAGAGAGGGAGTATGGCGAGAGAATAGGATGTCGTAAACGTAAGGAAGATAGCGATAAATATGAGAGAGAGAGAGAGCGCGGGATGGGATGGGTGTGAAAGGGATCTGACATGTGTGGGTCAATCGGCTCTCTGCAGACTCAGGTTTTCTTATGTTCTCATTTGTGAAAGAGAGAGAGAGAGAGACTAGGATGTCATAAATGTAAGGAAGACAGAGATAAATGAGAGAGAGTTTTTATGAGATGGGTTGGGTGTGAAAAGGATCTGTCTTGTGTGGGCCAATTGGCTCTCTACAGACTCCCATTTTCTTATGTTCCTATTTCTTACGATTGTGTTTTGGTTGCAGGTATATGATAACATGGGTGTATAGTAAGTAGTGTAAATAACAGGTAAAGTTTATGAGATGGGTTGAGTGTGAAAGGGACCTGCCTTATGTGGGCCACTTGACTCTCTGCAGACTCCCATTTTCATCTTGGTTGCATGTGTAAGGGATCTGCCTCATTTGTACCGGTGTGCAAACAAACAAGAGCGAGAGAGAAAGAGATTGGCTGTGTAAGGGATCTGCCTCTATTCGCTTGGTAAAAGAGTTGTAGATATGTGGAATAGGCTACCAAGTGCTATAGTGGGATCAATAACAATAGAGCTTCAACATAAAATTTGATAAGATGAGATGGATTGGGTGTGAAAGGGATCTGCCGTGTGTGGGCCAACCGGCTCTCTGCAGACTCCCATTTTCATCTTGGTAGCATGTGTAAGGATCTGCCTCCTTTGTATCAGTGTGCAAATAAGAGAGAGATTGACTGTGTAAGGGATCTGCCTCTCTCGTAACAGAGTCGTAGATATGTGAAATAGGCTACCTAGTGCTATAGTGGGATCAAGAACAATAGAGAATTTAAAGATAAAATCAGATAGTCATATGGATGAAATGGGTTGTATGTGAAAGGGATCTGCCTTTTGTGGGCCACTTGTCTCTCTGCAGATTCCCATGTTCATCTTGTAAGGGATCTGCCTCATTTGTACCGGTGTGCAAACAAACGAGCGACAGAGAGAGACTGGGTGTGTAAGGGATCTGCCTCTATTCGTTTAGTAACAGAGTTGTAGATATGTGGAATAGGCTACCGAGTCTTATAGCCAATCGGCTCTCTGCAGACTCCTGTTTATTTATGTTCTCATTTGTGAAAGAAAGAGCGAGGCTCCCTATTTCCTGTTCTCATGCACTAGTACAGTATGTCGTAATCGTAAGGAAGACAGCGATAAATAAGAGAGAGAGAGAGAGATAACTCAACACTCAAACAAGCACAAACATAGCTACACAAGACCATGACACAAGCACACACACGCCTATCTAGCGACGAACTGTCCTGTTTACATTATCATACACACTCCCCCCCATCCCCATTCCATCACTTCGTATGTACGATATTATTTCCGTCTTTTTTACTGTGTATGGATTAAGTTATTGGTGTTCACTCTTGACATTATGTGTCCTGCTACTTCTGTATGCATACATAATAGCATCAAAGTGATCAATACGCGCATATGAAGCTATGTATCTCGTATATCGGGGTTCTCTTCCCTTCCATCGATCCACCCCTTATACCTCCCTCCCTCCTCCCTATCCCATATGTGTACACATTATATTTTAGCTTTCCGAACGTAAATACGTACTTCCGATAAATATCTAGCCTTGTATTCAAATCATGAATCCTGTTTAATGTCATTATTTAATAGAAATATGTGTAAGGGTTACATTTATACACAGGATAAGATAAGCAAATACAAACCTCAGCAGAGCATAATCATTGGTGATGAGAGGGTAGTTGTAGGCAGCGTTGCCAGTTGTACCGCTACATATTACCGCTAGATGTAGAGCTATATTTACTTCAGTTTAGTAGCCATTTTTTCATATCTAGAGACATTTACTCGGGATAATTTGAAAATTTCAGACATTCTAGTCATATTACATTGTAAAATTTGCAAAACAAACAAACCAAAACTCTTTAGAAATTGCAGCATTATTCTAACATTGTTTGACTATGTAGCAACATGCTAGCGACTTTTGAGAAAGGATCTAGCGGTATTATGTGGAGACAGGGTGGGAGGGAGGTGGTGGTTGCAGAGTTGCCAGTTGTAAAGCTACATATTACCGCTAAATGTAGAGCTATTTACTTCAATGTAGCAGCCATTTCTTTTATATCTAGAGACATTTACTAGGGATAATTTGAAAATTTCAGACATTCTAGTCATACTACATTGTAAAATTTGCAAAACAAACAAACCAAAACTCTTTAGAAATTGCAGCATTATCCTAACATTGTTTGGCTATGTAGCAACATGCTAGCGACTTTTGAGAAAGGATCTAGCGGTATTTCGTAGTAACACTTTAGGAGGGTTAAAATACGAGTCACACGGGCAATTGCCAAAAATTTAAAGGTCCATATCATTGTTATTAAACTAAGCATTTAACAAAGGGAGGAATTGTTAAAAACCTTAGCCAATACTCTGTCATTCACCAAAAATAAATTTGAATTTATCATTATTATTTGGTAGGGTAGGTATGTATAGGTAGGTTGGCTAAATAATTGCTGGAATTCGTAGGGACTCGAACGGTTTTGAGAGATTTAAATAAAAAACAAATGATAGATCTGAATATTAAAGAGATTATGTTATTAAGCAAAACTGGGGGATGCGTGGAAGCCTATAGACTGTAGACGGTAAACTTTGTGTGGGTAGCGAATTCGGTTTTAAAGTAATTTAAGAATAGACAGTTTTCAATGCTGCGGCCAAACTATTCCACCCATTTATATTTTTTTGGTATCAAAACGTTCGGAATCGCGAGCCTCACCCAACTACGCAAGCATGGCTCTGATCATCAGCGTAGTTTTCAAGATGTGGAATTCGAGTTTTTTTCAAGATTGCCGGAAAAAAACCCACGTGCAAAAGCAAAACCTTCTCTATAAAATTTGCGGAGCATTAGTAGGGGAGTGCGTATGCCAAAGCCCAGTCGTTTCCTGTGAGTGGGAGAGACGGTATTTAGGCGTCAAGTTTTTCGGGAAATCGGCTGCCACGGGCCTGTTTGGCCGCCATGCCGGATGTTAAGCATATCAAAAGTTGCCCAATACAAAAACGCACCTCTTGTGACAGTTTGATCCCGATCCAAGAAGCGGTTCTGGAGTGATTGCGTCGAAACCGGCGCGTAAGAAGAATTTGGATGAAATCCCAGGTTTAATGATTACAATAGGGGTTCCCCATAGGAACCGAACCCCTAATAATAATAATAATAATTAAAGTTGCAAGCAACGTTGTGCGGGGTTCGAGCGGGGTTGCACGCAGGGTATTGTGTTGGATACAAGGGCTGTGCCACATATATCAAAATATCATGTATCTTATCGGGCGTAGAACTAGGGCAGCTGAGAGCGCCCATGAATTTACACTTTCTCCTCCACAATGCAGAACTTCTGCTTATCAGAATTCATTTATCCCCAGAGCTACTACTCTTTGGAATTCACTTCCCTCGAATTGCTTTCCACAAACTTACAATCTGCAAATGTTTAAATCCAGTTGTTACAAACATTTTATGAATGGAGGATGCCTTTAGGCACATGGACCTTTTTGTTTTACCTGTGTTTTTCCTTCCTCCGTTCATTGTCTCTTTAAAAAAAAAAAAAAAAAAAAAAATGGAGAAAGTACAGAAGGAATATAGTGTAGCCATTTTGGCTATGGCCACTTAGACCATTAAGGAGTGTGACCATTTTGGTTAAAGCTATTAATCCTGTACGAGTTGTTGTTGTGGTTGTTGTTGTTGTTCCCTAAGCTGCCTGGCCGAACAGCCCCGAGTCCCTGAGGAAGGCCATGGCCATGATCGAGCTTACCCACAGAGCTCTCATTGAGTGTAGATTGTGTTGTTGGCGTAAGTGGTTGTGTGAAATGCAGTCTTCTATGATGTGTTTAATGGTATGGGGTGCTGTGTTAAATCCCGGGCAAGCGTCGACAACGGAGTCATCCAGTCTCTTCTGATAGCTCAGGAGAGCTGGATGGTGTCCGCATCTCAGCCTGGCCAGGTGGACTCTGTCCTCGCGAGGAAGGGAGGATTCGGAAGGATGGATTTCGGGAGGTCATGCTTGCAGCTGGGTGTTGTCTGTGAGTGAGTGGATGGATCGGCGAGAGATATGAGTATGGATGTGCTTTTGGAAGTTAGTTCGGGGTGGGAAGGGAGGGGGAGAGGACAGTAATTGTGTGTGATACCGTGTGCTGGGTGTTGTTTTGATATTTCTTGGTGTCTGTGGGTGTGTTGCCATGTAGTTTAGTGGGTGGTCTTGGTTCGTGGAGGCTGCTGCCACGAATTGAGTGCCTCTCATGTCCAGATGGTCTTTGACTTTGAGGATTTTGGTTTCTTGATGTAGGTGATCTGTGGATGCAGTAGCTGTGCAGCCTGTAATGATCTTCAGGGCTTTGTTTTGAATAGTCTGTAAGGTCTTATGATGTGTTTCAGCTAGGTTAGAAGCCCAGGCTGGGCTTGCGTATTCCATCACTGATCTTATGTATTGTTTATATACTGTGGTGGTAGTTTCTTTGTTGTGTCCAAATTTTGTGTGAGCAAGTGACCTGAGGGCGTTAAGTCTGGCTGTCAGTTTCTTTTTAATGTTTGTGGTGTGCTGTTTGAATTTCATATGAGTATCATATGTTACTCCTAGGATTTTGGGTGT